>CM065592.1:159985521-160315744 GCA_033119425.1 Bufotes viridis
ACAAACTTACTGCTGACACCCTCCCCACTCTGTCGGGGGGCTCTATTGTATAAGCGTTTAATAGAACAGGTTCTGTAGACATCTATGTGGAATCAGCTGACGACGGTATAAAAGGAGTGCACTTCTTGGCGCTAACATCAAACTGTAAGGCTGAATACATATTTGAGTTATTTGGTCAGTTTTGGCCCTGTGACTGCCCAAATTAGTGAAGTGTGCAGTGATTCTAAAGAGCGACGCCTGTCATCTGAATGTCATACTGACTCACAGTATTATTTCACTACAAGAGCAGACTCCCTATGTGTGTTACTGCAAGGCATAGTGTTCTACACCACTGTAGAGGCTCTCTGCAGCCAGGAAATAGCAAGGAATTTCTCCAACAGGAGTACCCCTTTAACTATAAACGATGAAGGCATTATAATTGCTCAGGTTGCGTGGCTTGAATGAATTTTGATCATCTCTTAATTATTACCAGGATCTCTGTATCAAAGTTGAAGACTTCCTGGACCACAAAGATCAGAACAGTGATTATCATTTTTCAATGAGTGGAAAGACATATGAAAACCTAGAGAAATATTTCTGTGATTTATTGCCAAAAGTAAGTACTAAGTAAAAGTGGAGAAATATGCTAGAAGTGACAGTCTCACACTTGGGGTATTGGTGCTTTTTCTCTTTATTTTTTAGCGATAGCCAGGTATGGAAACATACAGTAGAGTAAGAAACATACAGTAGACTTATAATTTCTTTTGGATACTGTACACTTGTGTTTGGCTCAAAAATTTGCATCAAAAACTGCATCTATTCTTATATGCAAAACTGTATTATAGATTTGTCATTCCAGACTCTCCTACACCACTGAAAGTTATGTTTTCACAAAGCAGCTTTTTGTAAGGAGTTGAGTTGCAGTATGCCGACATAGCCTAGCCAAAAGCAGTGTACTGAACCTTTTGCTTCCAGCTCCATCCACTGTTTTGTTTCAGGCCCAGGCAGCCACTGAAAACTACAGATTGGTGGGGTGTCAGACCCCACCAATCTGATATTGAAGTGATGTCCTCTCCTGAAGATGGTAATGAATATCTAGAGCTGTGAAAACCATTGTAATAACTTCTAACCCTTTTGCATTACTTTACAGATACTAATGAGTGGCACAGTTTTTGCACGAATGTCACCAGGACAGAAATCAACAATCATTGATGAACTTCAAAAGCTTGAGTAAGTATTTTTGTAGTTTTATGATTAGTATATGGCAGTAGCGTAACTGGAAATGACTGGGCCCCATGGCAAATTTTTGAAAGGGGACTTTCCAGCCCAGCAACTTCTTCATAACCCACACTCCTGTGGCAAGTCAGACGATGTCCAGTAGCCACTCCATCCATTTCCTATAGTGTCACTGTATATGATGTCATTGTATAATACTTTTGAGGAGGCTCTGACAATAAAATATTTTAGTCCTCCTTCTGGAATGGCTCCTTCTCAGTTCTGGCCCCAAAGCAGCAGCTTCCCCTGCTTCCCCTATAGCTATGCCTCTGGTATATTGAAATAACTTCTGGTATTTTCAAACGTTTTTAAGTTACAAAACATTTAGGCTACTTTCACACAATGCCATTTGTCGCGCGACATTTTGTCGCACTATTGTCGCGCGACAATTTTTATAATGGGAGTTTATGGTGTCGCATTGCAACATGCAACATGCTGCGACTGCGATGCGACAGTCACAAATAATCCATTCAAGATGGGTTTTTCTGCGACTGTCGCGTCGCAGTCGCAGCAGTCCTTAAGTATTCTGTTTCAAAGTGTTAACAGGCACTCAATCACCGGGAACTGTACAGAAAACCAGTATTTTATTATACCAAGTATAGCTAAACTAATACAGACAATTAAAATATATAAAAATGGATAAAAAATAAATTGGTAGATATTTACATTAAAAAGTATTAAAAACAAGTACAGGGAAAGAACACTATTAGATCATAAAAAGCAAGCTCAGTATGATCCTAATGTACCCAAATCATCCAATAATAATGCTGATTTGATTAAAACTTCCAAATGAAAATCAATGCTCATTAATTGCAAATAACTGTGAATAATGCAATTTCTTCATGATTCAATTTCATTCCCTAATCAGTGTTCATGATTATGCATAGTGTTGAGCGAACCCGAACTGTAAAGTTCGGGTCTGTACCAAACTTTACGATTTTGGTACCCGGACTCGAACCCGAACTTTGACGGAAAAGTTTGGGTTCGAGTTCGGTGTTCGGGCATTTAATAAAGCTTGTTCAAAGGCTGCAGGGCAGTTATTCAACAAGCTTTTAAGCTGTGTGCCCTTAGAAGCCATCACAGCCATGCATACTAATGGCATGGCTGTGATTGGCCAAGTGCAGCATGTGACCCAGCCTCTATATCAGCTGGAATCACGAATTGCCGCATGTCCCTCTGCTCTTACTAGTGTAGGGATAGGATGCTGTTGCTGTGAGGGAGAGATTAGGAAATATTTTGGTCTGGTGTACTTGGTGTTAAATCTGCAAACTACAGCGATTATTTTTGTGGGTGCTATGCTACATTTTTTTTACCCATGAGCCCAGTGACACAGAAAAATACGTTTTATCCGTCTGTTAGTTAGGTGACTGTCGGCGGCCTTTTTTTGTAAGTGTAGTGCACTTGGACCAGCATATATGCCAGGGACAATCCTGTTCTTTTAGTTCAGTGGGCAACATATACCCATTTTTTAAGTGCACCTGCACTGCATATGTGCCAGGGGAAGGGAAAATAACATAGGTAATCTGTCCGTGACTTCAGAGCCGCATTGGAGGGGGGGAGGGGGGGACATATTCCCACTTTTTTTCTGTGAACTACCCCTGTTCTAAATATCTGACAGGGAAAATCTATTCATTAAATCCATCTGTTTAGATTATAGGGGGACAAATTGCTTTTTTTTGGCGGTCAAGTACCCCTGCGGCCTGCAGTGCATACCTGGCAGTGAAAATAATTCTATTACATTAGTGTGCGACATATTTGCGTGACCTAAAGCGTATTTTTTTCTTTCTGACACCGGCACTGCATATCTGCCAGTCAAATAAACCAGTAAATACTGCTGTTACGCTGTCGGTTGACTTATTTAAATTTTTTGTGCTAGAAATAAAAAATTTTGGCCTGCGCATTTTTGATTTAAAAAAAGCACACTTTTTGTGCTAGATAGTACATTTGCAGCCTGCGCTGCATTTCTGACAGTCCAATAAACCGTTAAATACTGCAGGTACATTGTTGTTTGAAAAAAATATACACTTATATCCATATATTTCATTGTGTGTGAAAAAAACACCTTTTTTGGGTGATAAAGTACCTTTGCAGCCTGCACTGCATAGCAGACAGGGCAATAAGTTTCAAAAATTCGTCTGTTCCATTGTTGGGTGACATTAACCAATTTTTTGCTGTTTTATACCCCTGCTCTACATAGCAGACAGGGCTATAATTTGCAAAAATTTGTTTGTTACATTGTTGGGTGAAATCAACACATTTTTGTCAAAAAAACCTCACTTTGCATAGGTGACAGGGAAATAAATTTCTAAAAATCGTCTGTGCCATTGGTGGGTGACAATAACCCAGTTTTGCCATGAATAAACCCCTACTCTGCAGAGGTGACAGGGACCTATATTTCTAAAAATTGTCTGTTCCATTGGTGGGTGACATTAACCAAGTTTTGCCGTATATAAACCCCTGCTCTGCATAGGTTACAGGGACCTAAATTTCCAAAAATTGTCTGTACCATTGGTGGATGACATTAACCAATTTTTGCAGTATTCAAACCCCTGCTCTAAATAGATGACAGGGACCTATATTTCTAAAAATCATCTGTTCCATTGGTGGGTGACATTAACCCAGTTTTGCCATATACAAACCCCTGCTCTGCAGAGGTGACAGGGACCTAAATTTCTAAAAATCGTCTGTTCCATTGGTGGGCGACGTTAACCCAGTTTTGCCTTGAATAAACCCCAGCTCTGCATTGCTGACAGGGAACTAAATTTAGTAAAAATGTCTGTTACTTTGGTGGGTCACCACAAAAAATAAGGAGAGTGTCAAATAAGGGACATGGCCCTGGTCGTGGTGCTGCTGGTGTTGGTGGAGCTCCTGGTGCAGGGAGAGGACATGGTCGATCTGTGCCAGCTACACGCCCAAATGAAGCATATTCCTCAGGTGCACGTAGATGACAGAGCCTTCAGCATTGTTTAGTAGGTCCGAATGCCGCTCTACGAATGGTGAACGCAGAACAATTATAGTCGCTAGTAGATTGGGTGGCTGACAGTGCTTCCAGTACCTTCACATTGTTTCCCACCCCGTCCACTGCTGAAAGCTCAGAGTTGGCACCTGGAGGCCATGGGCATCTATCTAGCAATTCACCCCCTTGCAAATCAGCCAAGCAGTCTGAGTCCCAAGTCATGCAGCAGTCTCTTATGCTTTTTGATGACTCTGCTGGCACGGTTTCCCAGGGCCATCCACCTAGCTCTGCCACAGAAGTGGAGATTCAGTGCACTGATGCCCAATCACTTATGTTTAAGGATGAGGACATGGGAAGACCACCGCAGCATGTCTCTGATGATGACGAAACACAGGTGCCAACTGCTGCGGCTTTCTGCAGTGTGCAAACCGACAAGGAGGGGGTGAAGACTGGGTGGAAGATGATGTGCAGGATGATGAGGTCCTGGACCCCACATGGAATCTAGGTCATGCGAGTGACCTGTGCAGTTCGGAGGGAGAGGCGGTGGTCGCAGAGAGCAACCAGCACAGCAAAAGAGGGAGCAGGGTGCAAAAGCAGAGCAGTCATCCCCTAGACAGTACACCTGCTACTGCCCACCGCACCCAGGGACCGAGCACAACAAAGCGAGCTCCAAGGAGTTCCCTGGCGTGGCAGTTCTTCAGACAATGTGCAGACAAGACACGAGTGGTTTGCACGTTGTGCAATCGAGCCTTATATGAGGCATAAACGTTCTAAACCTGAGCACAACCTGCATGACCAGGCATCTAAGTGCAAGGCAAGAGCTGCAGTGGAGTAAACACCTCCAAAACCAAGAAAGGTCTCAGGCTCATCCTGCTCCCTCTTCTGCTGCAGTCTCGGCCTCTTCCCCCACCTCTGGAGTAACAAAACCTTATGGTGATGGCTGTCCCACAGTACGTCATTCCCAGCCTCCACTACTTTTCCAGGCGAGTAATCCCTTACCTGCACAAACAAGTGGGAGACAAAATCAGGTGTGCACTGCTCAACACCATCTGTGGCGAGGTCCACATAACTACCTATATGTGGACCAGTACGCATGGGAAGGTATGTTATATCTCCCTAACAGCACACTGGGTAAATGCAGTAGCGGCTGGGCCTGAGGCGGATAGCTGTTTGGTGCATTTCCTTCCGCCACCGAGGATTTCAGGGCAGTTCTCTTTGCCTCCTGTTGCCTCCTACTCCTCTATCTCCTCTAACACCTCCTCATCCGCTCAGCGTAACACCTTCGACACCAACTTCAGCACAGCCAGGGGAAAACGACAGCAGGCAGTTTTGAAACTCATCTGTTTGAGGAAAAACCACACAGCGCAGGTGCTGTGGATGGACATGGAACAACAGATCGATGAGTGGTTGGTGCCACTGAGCCTCAAGCCCGGCCTGGTGGTGTGCGATAATGGGCGAAATCTCATAGCAGCTCTGGGACTAGCTGGTTTGACGCACATCCCTTGCGTAGCGCATGTGCTGAATTTGGTGGTGCCGAAATTCCTAAAAAACTTCCCCGATATCAGAGCTGCTGCAGAAAGTGGGAACTGTCTGTGTGCGCTTTCGGCGTTTTCACCCTGCTGCTGCTCTCCTGTCTGCGCTGCAGCATAACTTCGGCCTTCCCACTCACCGCCTCATATGCGACGTGCCCACAAGGTGGAACTTCACTTTGCACATGCTGGAGACACTGTGTGAACAGCAGCAGGTGATAGTGGAGTTTCTGCTTTAGCACGCATGGGTGAGTCACTATGCGGAACAGCACCACTTCACCGCCACTAAGTGGGCCTCCATGCGGGACATGTGTGCCTTGTTGCACTGTTTCGACTACTCCACCAACATGGCCAGTGCTGATGATGCCGTTCTCAGCGTTACTATCCCACTTCTATGTCTCCTAAAAAAAATGCTTCGGGTGATTGTGAAGGAGGATGTGGCAAAGGAGGAAGAAGAAAAAAAAAGGGATCATTTCCACGGTTATCAAGCTAGTCATTCACAGGTGGCTCAGAGGGTAGGTTCCTGCACCATCATAGGCCAGGTACATAATTGTCGAGCCAGGGCACAGTTCTGGAGGATGAGGAGGAGGAACCTTGTTCACAGAAGGGTGGCACCAAAAGCAGCTCATGGGCATCGCTTGTGCATGGCTGGGGGGATTTAGAGGACACAGACGATACACCTCCCACAGAGGACAGCTTGCCCTTGCCTCTGGGCATCCTGGCACACATGAGCGACTACATGCTGCAGTGCCTGCGCAATGACCACCGACCAGTTGCCCATTTTCTAACTTGTGCTGATTATGGGGGGGGGGGGAACCCCATGCTTGATCCCTGTTTCAAGGACAACGTGCCATCCTTAATTCCCTCACTGGAGCACGATCGGAATATGTGTGACTACTGGTACACGCGCTGCTGATGGCATTTCCACCTGACACCGGGGGCTCAGTGGAAGCACAAGGCGAAGGCAGAGGAGGAGGAAGAGGTCCCCAATGCAGCTGGGGCACTGCCAGAACCTCAGAAGACATGGCCGAAATGTGGATAAACCTTGTCACCACGCCACAATAACCAGCACCACCAGCTGATATGGAACATCTTAGCAGGAGGCAGCATTTCAGCAACATGGTGGAGCAGTATGTGTGCACACACCTACACGTACTGACTGAGAGGTCTGCCCCATTCAACTTCTGGGGCTCCAAATGTGGCACATGGCCTGAGCTTGCCCTTTACGCCTTGAAGGTGCTAGCCTGCCCTGCAGCCAGTGTATTGTCTGAACGTGTATTAAGCATGGCAGGGGCGTTGGGATAGACAAGCGCAGCCGCCTGTCCACAGCCAATGTGGACAAGCTCACGTTAATTTAAATGAACCAGGCGTGGATCCCACAGGAATTGTCCGTACCTCGTGCAGAATAGACATGTGTACTGGCCTCACACAGCCATGGTTATACTCCAGCGCACTTTCTCTTTGTTTTATTTTATATATTCCACAATGTTTTCCATGAGTCTTTTAGAGCCATTTTAGTGCCCCAAAGTTTGGGTCCCCATTGACTTCAATGGGGTTTGGGTCCTGAACTCGAACTTTGCGACGAAGTTCGGCCCAACCCGGCGGACCCGAACTTTCAGGTGTTCGCTCAACTCTAGTCTTCCCCTTTTGAACATCTGGGTCTCCAAATTGGGCACATGGCCTGATCTTGCCCTTTACGCCTTGGAGGTGCTCTCCTGCCCTGTGGCCAGTGCATTGTCCGAACCTATGTTTATCATGGCAGGGTGGGTGATCAAGGACAAGCTCATGTTCATTAAAGTGAACCAGGCATGGTTCCCACAGGACTTTTCCGTACCTTGTGCATAGTGATGAGCGGGAGGTGCTATATTCGATTTCGCGATATTTCGCGAATATTCGATTGAATATTCGTCATATATTCGTCAAAACCGAATATTCGTCATTATTCTATATATTGCAAATGTTACGCAAATTTATATTTGCATTGCGAATGAAACTTAGAGCTGAGTTCCTAATGGTTGTAACTTATATTGCTAGAATTGACGAAGATAATGAATATCACGAATATAGCACTATATATATTATTCTCAATCTTCGTTATATTCTAGCAATACAACCATTAAGAACTCAGCTCTAAGTTTAATTCGCAATGCGGACATATACTCGCATTGCAAATTCAACTTAAAGCTGGGTTCCTAATGGTTGTATTGCTAGGATATAATGAATATCATGAATATAGCACTATATTCTCAATCTTCGTTATATTCTAGCAACAACCATTAGGAACTGAGCTCTAAGTTTCATTCGCGAAGCGAACATATAATCACATTGCGAATTGATCTTAGAGCTAAGTTCCTAATGGTTGTATTGCTAGAATATAATGAAGATGACGAATATCACGAATTCACGAATATAGCACTATATTCTCAATCTTTGTTATATTCTAGCAACAACCATTAGGAATTCAGCTCAAAGTTTCATTCGCGAAGCGAACATATAATCGCATTGCAAATTGATCCTAGAGCTAAGTTCCTAATGGTTGTATTGCTAGAATATAATGAAGATGACAAATATCATGAATATAGCACTATATTCTCTATCTTCGTTATATTCTAGCAACAACCATTAGGAACTCAGCTCTAAGTTGATTTTGCAATGCGAACATATACTCGCATTGCGAATTAAACTTAGAGCTGGGTTCCTTAAGGTTGGCTTGATAGAATATAACAAAGATTGGGAATATAGTGCTATATTTGTGAATTTGTGATATTCGTTATATTCTAGCAATACAACCATTAGGAATCAGCTCTAAGTTCAATTCGCAATGCGAGTAATTCAGGTTATGTTAATCGCATTGCGATTACAACTTAGTCAAATTTGTGAGATCGTGATTCTCACATCCGATAGTACATTTTAGCATGGAGGCGTTCCCATGCACACCGGAAGTCGGCAGAAGCGGCAACGGGCATTGACTGGAGCGGGCAGGGAGCCAGGAATCCTCCGGACAGGTAAGAACAGCTTTTGGGAAGTGGGAAGACAAGTTAGACAATCATAGCGAATATATAGCGCTATATTCGCAATACTCGCGAATTTGCGAAGTGACGATATTTGCAAAAAAAATACGCTATTCGAATATTCACGCTGAACACTACTTGTGCACAATAGACAAGTATACCAGCCGCACCCAGCCATTGTTATACTCCTGCGCAATTTCTCTTTTCTATTTCCCTATGTTTTGGGGTATTCCCAAATCTATAAAAAAAACAAAATAAATAAATAAATAAATAAAGGAAAAAAAAAACTACAAAAACAGTGTTGGCTACCGCCTCTTCCTCCATCATGGCTTCCATCTACACCGCCATGCCCACCGCCTCCTAGTTCAAGATCATTATTTTTAACTTTTTTTCATATTTTATGTTATTTTAAGTAATTTCCCTATCCACATTTGTTTGCAGGGCAATTCTCCTGCTCTTACCCCCATTTTTTTTTCCTTTTGAAGCCCTCTAGCCCTTTCTATGACTTTTTAGAGCCATTTTAGTGCCCCAAAGCTCGGGTCCCCATTGACTTTGAGGCGAAGTTCGGCCAAACCCGGCGAACTCGAACTTCGAAGTGTTCGCTCAACCCTAATTATGCACAATAAATGGTTACTTGATCCAGATATTGTATATAGTTTGATTCATGAATCAGTGCTCATGATAGGTAATTATATTATTTTCAAGGTGCAAATGATGTTATAGCTAATTCAATTTCATTCATAAATGAATATTCAAAATTATAAACATGAGAATATAGCTTGATCCAAGTATTAATAATCACTGTTCATGATTCACGCTGTGTATGTATATTATATTTCCTTTCAGGTAGATAACAATATAATTAATAGCTTAAGTAGTTGTTAGCTATGCTTTGGATGCTTATGTAATTAGTGTAACTTTCTTTTTTACCAATGATTATATTTTATCCCATCGTTGATTTCTGTGGAGCGGGTCTTCCATTTGAGCACTTGTGCTCTGCTAATAGACCAAGTCTCCTGACTCCCCGTATCACAGCCGATGCATCGCCTATGTTAGGCGTCCCACGTGCTCGGGCTGTTCCCTGGGTCTCCGATGCAGCGAGCTGCTAGTTGATATATCTCGGATCCTTGTATCAAGCGTTAAGTAATCCATAAACTTGTACTATTTATACACAGTAAATGGGTGGAGAAAGCTTCTCTATAAGGTTCAACAGAAAAGGTGAGGTGGATCCTCACATTAACATACATACTGTACTTATATACCTCCAATTGATATGCAGATGCACTAGAAATATTAAGAATAGAATCATCTTGTGTAATTATTAATCCTAGTGGACCAATTATGGAGATGTGCATTTTGTTACACCAGTCTTATTCCACTTATAACCAAGAACGCATTTGCGTTCTCAATATGTTTTTTGTATATTTTATATACGTTTCTTCAAAGACAAGAAGAAAAATAAAAATAAAAAAATACAAATATAAAGAAGGTAAAAATGATATAGAATAAAAATAGACAAATTCTCTCTTAAAAAAATAGAAAAGGTAGGGCACACACCGGATAATGGGTCACGGGTAGTTGAATTTATTCGTATAAAATTGTAAAATCTGTGAAGACTAATTAAAGTGCCATGTGCTAATACCAAAGAGCATCATAGTAATTGTAACAATGTGACAAATGTGAATGAAACAGACAATAGTAGTGTGCAAATATACAAAGGATAAATAATAAAGTGTCCTCGTGCCTTTTTGAACCAGCAGGATCTCTCCCAAATTAAAAGATTGACTCCAATCAGCCAAGGAGGGAATTGATATCTCTGTATTACTGTGCAAATTGATCGTCCACTTGTATACGAATCTGAGCGGCGTCCCGCTCCAACAAGTACAGCGGCGTCCCGCTGAGTAGGCGATCGCAAGTAGAGAAAGTTCGGTCTTACCGGGTCTCTAATGTGGATCTCTCCCACCTCTCCGTCTGTAGGTACGTAGGTATCGGGAGTCCACGGCCTGAAAAGATACGTGTCGGCGTCTTCCTACACGTGGTGCGGTGAAGTCGTTAGTAGTTCCGCTGTGTCAGGTGCCGTACAACACGCATAATAAACTGGCAGTGCAGAAGACCAGTAAAACTTCTCCAAAGTCTCCAAGATATTGTCAGTGGACTAACTCGGTATCGGGGGTCAGCAACCAGACGCGTTTCGGGGTGTGCAGGTAAAACCCCTTCCTCAGTGGTTAAGGCTTAACCACTGAGGAAGGGGTTTTACCTGCACCCAGCGCATCTGGTTGCTGACCCTGATACGAGTTAGTCCACTGACAATATCTTGGAGACTTTGGAGAAGTTTACTGGTCTTCTGCACTGCCAGTTTATTATGCGTGTTGTGCGGCACCTGACACAGCGGAACTACTAACGACTCACCGCACCACGTGTAGAAGACGCCGACACGTATCTTTCAGGCCGTGGACTCCCGATACCTACGTGCCTACAGACGGAGATGGGAGAGATCTACATTAGAGACCCGGTAGACCGAGATTTCTACTGCTGCGATCGCCTACTCAGGGGACGCCGCTGTACTTGTTGGAGCGGGACGCCAGCTCAGATATACAAGTGTACGATCAATTTGCACAGTAATACAGAGATATCAATTCCCTCCTTGGCTGATTGGAGTCGATCTTTTAATTTGGGAGAGATCCTGCTGGTTCAAAAAGGCACGAGGACACTTTATTATTTATCCTTTTTATAATTGCACACTACTATTGTCTGTTTCATTCACATTTGTCACATTGTTACAATTACTATGATGCTCTTTGGTATTAGCACATGGCACTTTAATTAGTCTTCACAGATTTTACAATTTTATACGAATAAATTCAACTACCCATGACCCATTATCTGGTGTGTGCCCTACCTTTTCTATTTTTGTAATTCTTCTACGATTTGGTGAGACCGTAGGTACAGAGCACCACTTATAGTACTTGTATCCCCTTGTGCGACATTCTATTTATTTTAAATTCTCTCTTAAGTATCGTAGACCTATAAATTTTTAACACTCAAGGGCCAATGATTAGACATATTTAACTTATCCATTATCCCTTGATAAATGAACTATGGAGACTTCTTATCCTACCTCCCCATTAATTGACCTCTATTAGTTAAATACAGTATAACCAAAAAATGCACTTGCGTTTTTAATGCGTTTTCAGTGCGTTTTTTTTTTTTTAACAGATAATTTACCTGTTATAGAAACTGGGAGCATTTAATGGATCATTTCTCACCTCAAAAATTAGTGATTTATATAATTATACATATAATATTCACTTGTAGAACTTTTATACATTGTTTCTATGTGGTGAAAAAACATATGACTGTCTATTTTAAACTCTTCTTATATAATCATTCTTATCCTTATTTTCTATTTCTATATATTGTTCCTAATGTTTCCTTTCTATTTTCTTTACTTTTTTCTCTTTTTTCTCTTGGAAGAATACTTATGTATTCTGCCATTCAACAGTAGATTTTTTATTTACACGTGCAGCATGCTGGCCAGCAGGGGAGAAATGGTGGCTGGATCTGGAGAGGATAGCATTGGTGGCAGTGGCAATGAGGGTGGTTGTAGGTCTCATGATGTCTAATTCCTCTCTCTCTATTGCTCTCAGGCCAGACGCTTAATATCATGTTATCACTCACATATCATGTGGTGCACTACCCTGTGTATTAGTGTAGTGATCACCTATATGCTGGTTTCATTAAATTGAACAAACCACCCAAAAATTTAAATAAAATTACAACCATATGGAGATACATTAAATGAAAATGGATGATTGAGGGCCAGACTTGACCCTTAATATCACGTTATCACTCACAGATAATGTGGTGGACTACCCTTTGTATTGATGTTCTGATCACTTATATGCTGGTTTAATTAAATTGAATCCCCCCAAAAATTAACTTACAACTGTGTGGAATCCGGATATAAAATAACTGAAAATAGTGATTAAGGGCCAGGTCTGATGCATAATATCACATTATCACTCCCAGATAATGTGGTGCACTACTCTGTGTATTGGTGTACTGATACCTATATGCTGGACCTTCCATATCCCACTAGAGACCACTCAAAGGGCAACAGCAGGGCTCTCCAGTATGAGCCCATGTTGGTGATTAAATACAAGGACAAGAGGGATATCCTTGTACTGACTACAGTACACGGTAACACTAACACCCCAGCCCCTGTATGAGGTACCACTATCCCCATGCCAGACTGCATCCTGGACTTCAATAGAAACATTAGAAGGGTTAATCTTTAAGATCAAGTTCTGAAGTTGTACAGTGCCATGTGGAAAACAAAGATGTGGTACATAAAGCTGGTCATGCATGATGTAGAGATGGCATTGTATAATGTTTATGAGTTAATGCGATCTGTAGGCCAGAGTGAAATATTCCTACAGTTTTAAGAGGTGGGGATCAAGGCCTTAATTCTTCAAAAGTGAAAGGGGGAATGGGGGCAGTACTTCTAGAAGTGATGGAGCCCATGTTGGACTAGGGCAACATTTCCCAGGTGTAGTCCCCCAAACAGAAAGGAAGTGAATGACCCAAAAAGATGCATCATGTATTCCAAACGGGGGATAAGAAAGGAAACCATTTATTACTGTGAAACCTGCCCTGAAAAACCTGGCCTCTGCATAAAGGATTGCCTCAGAGAGTATCACACATCCGTGCAGAATATGGCAGCGCTATATAAATAAATATTATTATTTATTGAGGGTTTTCAGTGTAGGGGTACCTCAGAGTTTCTACAAATTTGACATGGCACCTGAAAACTATTTTAGCTAAATCTGGCCTCCAAAATTCATATGGTGCTCCTCCTCTGTGGAGAGTGGCCATGCAGCAGTTTATGAGGAAATATGGGACATATTGTTGCCTTAGTCGGGAGAAATTGGGTACCAAACGGGTAAAAAATTGTGTGTTTTATTTTCCCCCATTACCCCTTATAAAATTGAAAAATGTTGGCCTAAAGCAACATTTTATTGTAAAAAAAATCTAATATTTCTTTTTCACCGCCAAGTGCTTCTAAATTCTATAAGATGGTTGTTGGGTCAAAGTGCTCACTACACGCCTTGAAAAATTCCTTGGTGTCTCTAATTTCCAAAATGGGATCTCATTTTGGCTTTCCACTGTAGGAGTAATCAGGTCTCTTAAAATGCGACATAACACCCAAAAACTATTCCAACAAAATCTGCTCTTCAAAATATATATGGTGCTTCTTCCCTTTTGATCTCTACGTTGTGGTCAACCATATATGTGGTATTTCTGTGTGGTATTTCTACTTATAGTAAGTGTTAATTAATAACTATTTTGTGAGATATCAATGTCTTAAAAGCAGATAAAGAAAGAAATCAATCCCCCCCCACACACACACACACACACACACACATTTTCTGTAAATGTTTTATTTTTTGATTAATAAATGTAAAACACATTGACTCAAATTTACCACTAACATGAAGTATGATATTTCACGAGAAATCAGTCTCGGCATCGCTAGGATTAGTAAAGGCATTGCAAAGTTATTACCCACATAAACTGACACGTCAAACTTGCAAAAACAGACTCTGACAGGAAGGAGAAAAATGGCAGCAGAAGGAACAGTACATAAAGCATGACTTGGTTAATAGCTGAGTCTTCAACTTAACTGAAAATAGCTCTTCCCAGGGGATTACCCTTTGTCAGAGCAGATCAGATAAAATTGCCTTAATTAGTTGAGATGCCTTTGCCAGGATCTGGTGGGTACTCCTTCTCTCTTGTATGATTGAGAAGTATTGTAGACCAGGCAACATTGCTCTAGGTTTCTGGGGAAAAAATATGTAAATTAGTATTTCTTACTTCTGGCATCAGAGAGGCTTATTATTCTTTTCTTTTTAGAAGGAAAGCTCATTTGAGTAACTTTGACTTTCTACGAAATGTATTCAAATTAGCTTTCCTTGCCAAAGAAAAAGAAAGTTAAGCTTGTCTGATCCCAGCAGAAGTAAGAGATGCCAATTTGCATATATTTTTTGTGGAAATCCAACGTAGCCTGGCCGACAATATTCCTCCTGCATACTAGGCACTCTCCATAATGAGAAAGAGTACATATATCTTTCCCAAAAACCCAGAGTAGAATACTAGCCTCTTTCGCTCTCCATCTCTTATTTATTATTTGAAACTTTTCTGAAAAAATGTAAGTCCTAGGACAGCAGAAACTGTTATATACCAATTTTTAAAGAAATGCAGATTTTATTTGAGTAGAATCTATTTGGTCCTAAATCAAATTTTTTTAAAAATTTGGCAGAATTGGAGACAACATGAATTTCAAGAAATCGCTAATCTGCATTGCGCAACAAGCTTTTTGTTCTTCTCCTTACTTCTCTGTCTACCTTGCTGAGGTGGTCACACATGCTCAGTTCCATCCTTCAACTGCCAATGGGAGCCACATCTTTTGTGATTATAACAGGGAGAGAGCTGCAGCAGCAAGGAAACTCCTCTTAACTGCCAGCCTAAATAAAATCTAACAGAGTAATTGGAGCAATGACTGGGAAGACCTCTGTATAAATGTGAGGTTCAAGGCTGGTTCTAGCTTTGTTAAAAAGAAATTGTAAAGTACTACAAGATGGCTACTTTAATTTTACATTAGTTCATTTTTTACATTAATCATGCGGTAACCCCTTTAACAAGGAGAGATCCAGAATTGCATATGCAATGGACATTGTAAGCTTGGACACATTTCAAATCTGAATTGCTATGGAGGTGACAAACTCAGGAAGTTTCTCATTATTCATTTTCTTATAAATAAACAAATTCACTGTTATACAACTACAAGATTTAAGAAATTACAGTGTATTATTTTCTTCTAAAGTGCTGTATCAATTTCTTTGTTCCAGTTATTGTGTGGGGATGTGTGGAGATGGAGCCAATGACTGTGCAGTAAGTAAATTTATAGATAAAGGAGATAGAAATTTATTTCTGAAATAGTGTAACTATAGTAATATTAAATGAAGGACAACGGATAATAAAATATTACTTTTATTTATCACTAAAAAGTATAATTCAACATGAGTAAAACAGTATGATGTCAAGCACCCATTATTTAGTACTGTACATATCACGAGAAAGGAGGATAGTTTTCTAGCAAGTTGATTTTGAAGTACAACATCCAATAATGTACTTTTGTTGGTGGATGGTGTGGACTGAATAGTGGCAGAGGTGGCTCTAAAAGCGCCTACTGATATTTATTGCACATGGGTGTACTTACACTGACAAGCAAAAGGATAACAATGTTTTGAACTTTTGACTTTCAGGCTCCATATTTCACCATCTACTACAGCTTCAAACGTGAGATTACTATAATTTTATAGACAATCATCTTGGCTATCTCATACATAAATTGGACTTACAACTATTTAGCATATGATTAGTTATGCAGATTCTTGTCATGTAACTGCATTGTCACTGTACTGCTCCTAAAATTCTAAATATTAATTTATATTATCTTGTAAATCCACCTTTGGCTTTGAACACTGCCTGAAACAAGCATGTCTCGACCACAATCTGTTCTCAGGTCTATTCAACACATTCCTAATTTTGGAGCATACCGGTCAACTCTCTTGGGTGCAAATACACCTTTACCTTTCGTCCTAACCAGCAGCACAAGTAGGGAGTTCTCCCCTGTGAAACTGGTAGGACAGGTGGAATTTTTATTGATAAAATTTACTACCAAGCTAAATAAATAATGAATTAACAAACCCACCCCTATAAAGGGCCATCCGCCCTACAGCCAGTGCTTTTTTCTCTGTCCTGAGGACAGTAGGACAGGGTCAGGCAGAGCTGCCTGTTACCTTATGATAGGGCCAGAGTATCCTTGCCAGGTCCTGTACCTATGACTGAAGACATCATTTCTGTGGATGACCATTCCTCCTCCTCGGATAAAGAAGATGCCAACTACCTTTTTCCTGCCGAGAAGATGCAAAGACTTTTCAAGGGATCACGATGTTGAGTAAGGGGAAGCTCCACCGTCCACCTCTAGGGGACAAAGGGCCTTCAACGTGGATGATAATTGAAGGAAACTTATGCTAACAGAATAGAAGCATCATGAAAAGGGTCTGGTCCTCACTAAGAGGTTTAAGATGATTTTTCCCCTCCAGGAGTCAGAGTTAGAACTTTGGATACCGCCTCTGAAGGTCCAAATTATGTAAAAGTTTCTTCTGATGATGGGAGTAACCTTCAGGATCCAATATCCAGGGATTAATGTACTCTGAGACGCAACTATTCCACAGCCTCTGCTTCAGTTGCAATTGCTTCTTTAGAGGTCGCTGATTTTGTTCGGTCCCGCATTTTCAGAATCCAGTCGGACCTGGAATCTGGCGTTTCCAGAACTGATGTATTAGACCAGTTCAAAACCTTACTCCTTGGTACAGATTTTCTGTGTGACGCCTCCACACAGCACCTGAAATTAGCCGCTAAAGGCATGGCTCTCTCTTCCGCCAGTCGTCAGCCCCTATGGCTGCATCCCTGGGTGGCCAGTAACGCCTTCAAGTTCAATCTTTGTGGCTTACCATAAGAACCAGGACTCTTTGGTTCTGAGTTGGACAAATTAATGGAGAGCCTGGCAGACAAAAAGGGAAAGTCTCTCCCCCAACAATCCTTTTGAGTCCATAATAGGACCAGAAATTCAAGAACCCAGGGCTCCACCAGATCCCAGAGATGCCAGGAATCGTCCAGACGCGGACGTGGTCGCGGTCGTGGGAAGGACCGTAAAGCGGATCTATGACTCTCCCGCTTACCATCCCCTCCAGGCCATCTGTGCGATGCACAAAGTTTCAGTTCTGCAACTTTGGATGGTTGGATGGACGGTTGGATGTCACCTAAGTTTGTTTCAGCGGGCCTGGCTGCAAGACATTCTGGACCAGTGAGTCCTAAACGATCTTAGAGGACGCTGTCCTCCTTTATGTTCAGAAGAGGGCCCTAGACCCTAGAGGAGGTCCCTCCTAATGAACAAGGGCTGGGAGTATACTCCCCCATTTTCCTAGTCCCAAAGCCGTCGGCGCATGAATATAGAGCTGCACTATTTAAATCGTTTCATAAGACCAAAATGCTTCAGAATGGAGACCATTCGTTCTCTAGTCAGTATCCTAAATCCAGGGGATCTAATGATCACCATAGATCTGAAGGATGCATACCTTAACATCCCCATTCATCCAGCTCACAGGAGGTTTCTAAGAGTTGCGGTCTCCATAAGAGGGGTGGTAAAACATTACCAGTTTGCTGTGCTGCCCTTTGGCATTTCTTCCGCTCCCCACATCTTCACCAAGGTTGTGGCTCCAGTTGTTGCCCAACTCAGGCTTCAGGGACTAGAGATCGTGCCATATCTAGATGACTGGCTTCTAAAAGCCGCTACTCTAGACGTTCTTCTATCACATCTTCAGCTGGCTCTTCAGTCTCTCCAGTGCTTAGGCTGGCTAATAAATTAGGAAAAGTCGGAGATCCTTCTGTCTACCTCCAGGACTTTCCTGGGGTTTATTGTGGACTCCGCATGGATGACTCTCTCTCTCTCTCTCTCTCTAGAGAGTAAAGATCGAGTGATAAGAGCTGCACAGTTCCTCATGGCACCTTGACGGGTGTCCATCAGAACTCTCATGAAGATGTTAGGCCACATGTTAGCATCTGCGAAAGCAGTTCCTTGGGGGCTATGGCATCTATGTTCACTTCAGGAAGAAGTGTTAGCAGTCTGGAAATGCAACCCCAAGGGGTAGGACAAGACTTACTCCCTGTCTGCTGAAATCAGATGGGAGGTCCTTGCTTCAACCTCATTGGATCACTTTGACCACAGACGTCTCATTTCTAGGATGGGAAGCCCATCTGGAAGAGAGTCTAGTACAAGGTACATGGAGTCCGCAGGAGAGGCTTCTCTTGTCCAACCTTAGAGAATTCAAAGCAGTACGCCTTGCTCTCTATCATTTCGCTCCTCTTTTCCGCGAGAAAGCTGTCAGAGTCTGCTCGGACAGTACGGCTGTAGTCACTTATATCAACAGACAGGGAGGCACAAGGTCTTAACCTCTTCTCCAGGAAGTTGGTCTAATTCTCTCTTGGGCAGAAACCAGTCTATCCCACCTTTTGGCTGTTCACATCAGAGCGGATCTTAACATAGTTGCAGATCGGCTGAGTTAGGGTCTACCAGTTCAAGGCGAATGGTCACTGAACAGAGACATCTTCACCCAGATCACTCTCCGCTGGGGTACTCCAGAGATCGACTTAATGGCGACCCAGTTGAACGCCAAGGTGGACAGATTTTGCTCCCTCTACAAGGAGGACAACCCTCTGGCGATAGCCGCTCTGTCCATAACATGGAGGTTCAGGCTCGCTTACATATTCCCTCCAATTTCCATGATATCAAGGGTATTGACGAAAATAAAGCAAGACCAGACCCGGTCATTGCGATAATACCATTCTGGCCGAAAAGGTCTTGGTTCACCCAGCTCATGAAGATGTGACACAGGTCTCTGCCTAGATCTTAGAAAACTCAATCTGACAGCATGGAGATTGACAGGTTCCTACTAGAAGCTAGAGGGCTTTCTGCAGAGGTCTTGAGAACTATTTCTCACTCCAGAGTGGAGTCTACAAACAAAGCCTACTCAAGGATATACAAGATCTTTCTTCAGTGGTGTGCTGTTAATGAGGTAGTACCCTCAGATCTTCCTCTTTCAGCTATTGCACAGTTTCTACAGGACAGTCTGGACAAGGGTCTAAGCCCGTCAACACTCAGAGTTCATACCAGTGCTTTTTTTGCCTTTTTAGGCAGACCTTTAGCTCAAGACCCCCTACTCAGGAGTTCCTCAAAAAAGCCGAAAGATTAAAACCTAGAATCCTGATACCTATCCCTGAATTGGATTTATCTGTTGTTCTGAAGGGGCTATTCTCTCCCCCCTTTGCACCCTTAGAAAATGTAGACCTTAGATTTTTATCTTTAAAGGTCACACTCCTATTGGCCATAACCTTGGCCAAGAGGATTGGGGAACTTCAGGCCTTGGCGGCCACTGAGCCTTGTACCCTCTTCCTCCAGGACAGAGTCCTGTTGAGGTTTCTACTGACCTTTGTCTCCTAGGTTCCATCATTCAGGAATACTAACCAGATCAACTCCTTACCGGTTCTATGTCCCTCCATTCCTTGGACATTTCAAGAAATCTCAGGATGTACCTGAACAGAACTGCGGACTTTAGAAGATCCGAACACCTCCTGCTATCTTTTTCAGGGAAGAGCAAAGGTCTAAAGGCCTCTAAACCCTCTTTTAGCAGATGGGTAAAAGAGGCAATCCATGAAGCTTTTCTAGCTCAAGGCCCGTCCATTACCGCCTAGATCCCAGGCACTCTGAGGGTGTAGCGTTTGGACATACCATTCTAAGTGCCGCCCTCTCCTAAAAAAAAAAAATCTAATTTTTTTTTTTGGTGGGACCCTCCCAATTTGTCTTTTTCACTCCTCGCTAGGTCCCCACTTGTGCTGTTGGTTAGGACGAAAGGGAAGCATTAATTTTAACGTAATTTTTTTTTCCCTTAGTCCTAACAGCAGCACACAAATTTCCCACCCTGTTTTTGTTTGTACTTGATAATAAAGCACTGGCTGTAGAGAGGGCGGCCTTTTATAAGGGTGGGTTTGCTAATTAATCATTTAATTAGCTTGGTAGTAAATTTTATCAATAAAAATTCCACCTGTCCTACCAGTTTCACAGGGGAGAACTCCCCACTTTTGCTGCTGTTAGGACTAAGGGAAAACAAATTTACGTTAAAATTAATGCTTTTCTTCAACTCTACTCACAAGTGTTAGATTGGGTTGAGGTCGGAAGAAGTTAATCCGTCATTGTCATTAAAACATTTATTTGCCAATCTTGACTTGTGCTGCTGGTCATTGACACTATGCCACCCTTTTCATACCGATAGTACTTGAGTGTACGTAGTAACTCATCTTGTAGGATACTCACATATAGCTCTGCATTGAGACCACCATAGATCCTGGTTAAGAATATAATGCCTTTGGCTGTGAAACAATTAAATATCGTCAGGCTTCCTTCACCGAACTTGACAGTTTCTTAAATTTCTCAATCCGTTAGCCCCCTTTTCCCTTTTTCTTCCAGACCCATTTGCTCCCATCAAAGCCCACTCAATTGACTTTCGTCTCATTACTCCAAATCACTCATTTCCAATCTTCTATTGTTCACTGTTCGTACTTTTTGCAAATTCGAGCCAACGCTTCTTATGATGATATTGAAGTCGAGGCTTTTTCACTTTTTTCAGGCCTCCATTGCAGACTTGTGTAATGCGCATCAAACGGTGCTTGCATGGATGTCATTTTTAAAACTGTCTAGAGATGAGCAAAGCAAATCTGACAAAGTGGAATTCGATTTGCACCAAACACGAATTTCCTTGCGCTTCGTGGTAACGAATCCCATTTTTTCCTAAAATGGCTGCTACACATGTGAGGACATGGAGAATGCAACTCTGGGAAGGCGGGATCACCCATACTGACGTGCATGCAGCCAATCAGCAGCCAGCCAACCCTGTGATGTCACAGCCCTATAATACGTGGCCATCTTAGATTCTGCCATTCCCCAGCGTGCTTAGTGCACTGAAAGACGTGTCTGCAGGCGCTAGGGACAGTGATAGGAAAGACTTGATTGTGGTTAAAAAAAACGATTTACAAGTGCAGGGAGAGATTACTCAAGGTGTAGATAAAGGATCGGGAGGAATCATTCCACCAGCATTTGTATTAATCAGGGTTTATTTGGGAGGTGACAGCCTGGGTAATAGGAACAATATGATTACACCTTGCTGCATTGACTGTGGATCCAAATTGCCATTATACAGCACTGTAATTCCAGCAAACCTGTCTTATTAGGGTGTAAGTGCTTTTTGATTCAGGCATTAACAGGGTTTATTAAAAGGAAATATTTCTATATTTTTATGTTATTATATGTTCTAAAGCATTTTTTGGCTTGTATTAGTGGGGAAAAAAGGGCCTATTAGCGTTGTCTGCTGAAGGCCGAAAATTACAGCCTTTTTTGTTGTGTATTAGTAGCAAAAGTAAAATATATTTGCATCTCTGCGGTGCATTTATCTGTTTTAAAGCCCTTTTTCCCGTGTATTATTGGAAAAAGAAAATATTTGTCGCTCAGCAGTGCAGTTATCTGTTCTAAAGCCCTTTTTTCTGTGTATTAGTGGAAAAACAAAACATTTCTTTGCCGCTCAGCAGTGCAGTGATATATTTGGAAGCCCTGTATACCGTGTATTAGTGGCCAAATAAAAATATATTAGCTGTCCAGCGTTGCATATATCTGTTGAAAAGCCTGTTGTGTAAAAGTAGAAAAGTATTTGGGCCTAATTGAAGTTCTGCAGTCCAGTGGTATATTGGGAAGCCCAGTTTGCCGTGTATTAGTGGTGAAATAAAAATATATTAGCCGTCCAGCGTTGCATATATCTGTTGAAAAGCCTGTTGGGTAAAAGTAGAAAAGTATTTGGGCCTAATTGAAGTTCTGCAGTCCAGTGGTATATTGGGAAGCCCAGTTTGCCGTGTATTAGTGGTGAAATAAAAATATATTAGCCGTCCAGCGTTGCATATATCTGTTGAAAAGCCTGTTGTGTAAAAATAGAAAAGAAATTGGGCGTAACTGAAGTATTGTGGTCCAGTGGTATATTGGGAAGCACAGTTTTCCGTTTATTAGTGGCGAAATAAAAATATATTCGCTGTCCAGCATTGCATCATCTGTTGAAAAGCCTGTTGTGCAAAAGTAGAAAAAAATTGGGGCCTAATTGACGTTCTGTGGTGCAGTGAAATATTGGGAAGCCCAGTTTGCCGTTTATTAGTGGCGAAATAAAAATATATTCGCTGTCCAGTGTTGCATTATTTTAAAGTGGGAAAAAATGAGGGCCCTAATGCCGCTCAGCAGTGCAGTGATATATTCGGAAACCCAGTTTGCCGTGTATTAGTGGAATAAAAAAAATGATATTCGCCGTTCATCGTTGCATTTATCTGTTGATAAGCCTTGTGTAGTGTAAAAGTTTTAAAAAATAAAGGCCTATTTGCCGTTCAGCGGTGCAGTTATATGTGGTAAAGGCCTTTTTGTAGTGACATTTTTTCTGTGAAGCTGGCTTTTTTGGGGAAAATTCGTGGGTGACTGTACACCTCCTTTTCTGTATGGACTGAATTGCGTGGTGGTACAAAAAATTCAGTGAAACAGGCTCTTTTTGGGAAAATTCTTGGTGACTGTACACCTCCTTTTGCTGTATGGACCGAATTATGTAGTGATGAAATTTGTTATATGAAACAGGCTTCTTTTAGTCAAATTCATGGGTGATTGTACACCTCCTTTTGTGGTATGGACCAAATTACTTACTGGTGAAACTTGTTAAATGAAACAGGCTTTTTTTCATCACATTTATGGGTGATTGTACACCTCCTTTTGCGGTATGGACCTGATTATGTCATTGTGGGTTTTGCAGTAAACATAATGAAGATATTGATGACAACACACCAGCAGACTTTGCTGTTACCATCTATTCACAATTAAATCAAGCAGCTTCGGTAAGTTGAAAATATTCATAGGTTTTTATCTGCTTCATCTGCATTCGATCTTCACAACACAAAAGACATGACAGGAGAGCCTCTGCTTTGGAGTCCAAGTCCAGTTTCTTAAGATCGGGAGATTCATCCAAATTGTGCATAACATTCTTGCTCTCCATGCAAAGCCATAACCAAAGGACTCTGCAGGCATAGACATCAGAGGAAGCTGAAGCTGGTTGCCTCTATTTTAATTCAGAAGCAGTAAGCAGCAGGTTCACTAATGTTTCCTCAAGATGAATGGTGCAGGATTCACAAATGGTGGCTCAGGTTCTCCTGATGCTGTTGCTACCTCCGCACTCTGTCATTGTGCCACTTTGTGGTCTCTTGATGCTGCTGCCACCTCCACACTGTCATTATGCCACTGTGTGGTCTCCTGATGCTGCCGACACCTCCGCACTCTGTCATTGTGCTGCTCTGTGGTCTCATGATGCTGCCGCCACCTCCACACTCTGTCATTGTGCCACTCTGTGCCCTCCTTATGCTGCTTCCACCTCACTACTATGTCATAGGGCCACTCTGTGGACTTCTCATGCTGTTCCCACCCTCCCCACTTCATGACTGGGCCACTATTTTGCCTTTCGGCCTGGATGACATCATGATTTATTTCAAGCTTCTTCTGATCTTTTCGAAGGTGGTTAAAATGAGACGCACAACAGATCTTGTCTATGTAACAGCTGTAAGGCCTGCATGGCTTGGTCCCTAATTTGCATCAAAATTAGCTTATGATTTGGTAGACAAAAGCAGGAGTGTGTACAAAACACAGAAGACATGCAAATATTCCATTCACGTGTCATCTCTGTTTTGGATCCACTCCTGTTTTATTTGGCATTAGCAATACTGATGCATTACTGACTAAATGCTGACCGAGTGAAGGAGGATGCTCCACAGACAGGATCAGTTTTTTGGGGGTTATTGTTCTGACGGATCAGAGTAAGGGCAACATAATCAGTGATGTCAGTGATGTCAACATAAACTTACTGCTGACACCCTCTCCACTCTGTCGGGGGGCTTTACTTCTATAAGTGTTTAATAGAACAGGATCTGTAGACATTTATGTGGAATCAGCTGACTACTGTGTAAAAGTAGTGCGCTTCTTCTTGGTGCTAACATCGACCTGTAAGGCTGAGTTCATACATGAGTTATTTGGTCAGTTTTGGCCCAGTGATAGCCCAAATTAGTTAAGTGTGCAGTGATTCTAAGAGCGACACCTGTTATCTGCATGTCCTACGGACTCACAGTATTATTTCACTTCCAAAGCTGACTCCCTATTCGTGTTACTGCAAGGCACTCTGCAGCCCAGAAATAGACGTTTTTAACAAAATTCGCCATGAATATATTCAGAACGAACCCAATTTTTCCCCAAAAATTCGGCGAACCTGCAATTTTTTTAAAATTCACTCATCTCTAAAACTGTCCACTATTCCTGCTGTGACCACGTCCTGAGGAAGTCTATTCCACAGATTCACAGTTCTTACAGTTAAGAAGCTTTAACGCTTCTGTAGACTTTCACCGTATTTTTTGCATAGCCCAGTTATATATTTGTATAGGTTAATCATGTCCCCTCTTAGACATCTCTTCTCAAGACTAAATAAATTTAATTATTTTAATCTTTTTTTCATAAATGCTCCCTGCGAGTCCATGCCTCGTTTAATGCATGCCAATATCCTTGTAGCCTTAGAAGCAGCTGATTGACATTGTATGCTGTTATTTGATCTACCATCTACAAGGACACCCAAATCCTTCTCTATAAGTGACTCTCCCAGTGTTACATCCCCTAGGACATATGAAGCACATATATTATTACTACCAAGATGCATAACTTTGCATTTATTCACATTGAATCTCATTTGCCAAGTCGATGCCCAATCACTCAGTGTTTAAATCCGCTTGTAGTTTATGGACATCTTCCATGGACTACACAGTACTACATAGCTTAGTGCCATCTGCAAAAATAGAAATGGTGCTATTAATCCCATCCTCAATATCATTTATAAATAAATGAATTAACAGAGGACCCAGCACTGAACCTTGGGGTACACCACTTATAACCTGGGCCAATCCCGAAAAGGAATCAATGACCACAACTCTCTGGAAACGGTCCAATTCAATCCAATTAAATACTATACTTTCCAAGCCTATAGACCTTACTTTACCTATTAAATGTCTATGAGGGACAAAAGCCTTTGCAAAATCCAGAAACACTACATCCACAGCCGCCCCTCTGTCCAGGCTACTACTCATCTCCTCATAAAAACAAATCAGGTTAGTCTGACAACTTCTGTCCTTGATAAGCCCATGTTGGTTACCACTTATAATATTATTTACAGTCATATACTCCTGTATATAGTCCCTTAAGAGTCCTTCAAACATTTTTCCCACAACAGAAGTTAAATTAACTGGATATTTGAATATGGGAACCACATTTGCATTACTCCAATCACTTGGCACTGTTCCAGTACCTAGAGAATTTTGAAAAATTATAAATATCAATGACTCAGCTGAGCTCTTTAAGAACTCTTTGGTGTAATCCATCTGGACCCAGAGCCTTGTGTACATTTAACTTATTTAACTTAGATTGGGCCATATCTACAGTTAGCCAATTGAGTATATAACTGGATGTACTAACATCCCCAGCACCACAGATATCACCTCCTTTTTCTTTTCTATATACAGAGCTATAAAAAAATGTTTTAGTAACTCTGCCTTTTCCTTATCTTCAGTGACTAACCCCCCCTTTAACATTATTTAGAAGAACTACCTGCTCAGACCTTGGTTTTTAGCATTTATATATTTAAAGAATTTTGTGGGATTTGTTTTGCTCTCTTTTGCCACCTGCTGTTCATTTTGTATTTTTGATAATTTTACCTCCATTTTACAGATTTTATTAAGCCCTTTGTAAACTTCAAAGGCTACAGCTGACCACTCAGATTTGTATTTTTTAAATGCCCTTTTTGTCATTTATTGCCCTTTTTACAAGACCTGCAAGCCATGGGGGGGTTTAAGTTTAGCTGTTAGCTAAAGGAATACATTTTTTGTGCAATTTCTCAATGTGGATTTAAAGCTCTCCCATATTATTACAGTATGTGACAGTAGCTTCTCCCAGTCTATGCCCTGAAATGCTGCCCTCAACCCAGAAAAATTAGGCATTTTACAATTCAGTTTTTGCTTTGCCTGACAGAGTTTGCATCTTATAATTTAGGGGAAATATAATTATATTGTGGTCACTATTACCTAGTGGTTCTCGAACAGTAACTTTTCCAACAAGCTCTGCATCATTAGAAATTGCCAGATCCAACAGAGCATATTTCCTAGTGAGAGCTTCTACAATCTGGCTCATAAAGTTTTCTTGCAGCAAGTTGAGGAATCTTCTACCCTTTGTGGTTGAGGCAGACCTCAGTCAATGTCTGGGACGTTTAAATCTCCTAATATGACCACTGTACCAGCCTGTGAAGCCCACACTATTCGGTTATACAGTTGAGCTACTATCTCCTCTGTGATGTTAGGGGATCTATAGATTACACCAAGTATTAATTTTTCTGTGTTTATATCCCTTTGAAATTCCACCTATAAGGTTTCAATATCCTCACCATGCGCACCCACAGTTTCCTCTTTCACATTTGTCTTCATATCACTCCTCACATACAGGCCTTTTCTATAGACCCTGTTTTGCCTAAATAGTGTAAAACTCTCTATATTAACAGCCCAGTCATGGGAAGAATCCAACCATGTCTCAGCCACACCAACTACATCTATGTGTTCTTCTAGTACCATAGTCTCCAGCTCCACAATTTGTTTGCTAGACTTCTGGCATTTGAGAAAATGCATTTTAAATTACTATTACTCGTAAAGTGAATATCCAGGATTTTTTGGTTACCTTGGTTGATGTTTGTATGTGACGGGTTCTTGTTACCAGCAGCTCCATTTTTCATCCGTGTACAGTTCTGCCCAGTCTTTTCCCTACTTTCCTCACTAACCCCAGCCCCCACTAAATCCCCACTGTCCCCTCCTATATCCCACTCTCTATCTACATTATCTACTCCCTTATTAGTATGACTCCCCACCCTCCCCTAAGATACGAGTTTAAAAGCTCTTCCAACCATCTAACCATTTTTTCCCCCAGAGCAGTTGCACCCTCCCCATTAAGGTGCAGCATGTCCCTACTGTAGAGTCTGTAGCCGACAGAGAAGTCAGCTCAGTTATCCATGAACCCAAACTCTTCCTTCCTGCACCAGCTTCTGAGCCATCTTATTTAACTCCCTAAGCTCCTGTTGTCTCTCTAGTGATGCTCGTGTCACTGGTAGTATTTCTGAAAACACTACCTTGGAGGTCCTGGATTTGAGCTTCTCTCCTAGTTCCCTAAAATCATTCCATCTTTCATCTCCCCCTGACTTTGTCATTGTTGCCAATGTTTATCATGACCTCCGGGTCTTCCCCAGCACCACCCAGCAATCTGTCAATCCGATCCGCAATATGCCAAACCTGGGCACCCGGAAGACAGCACACTGTTCGGCATTCATGGTTTCGGTGACAGATGACCCTGTCTGTCCTCCTAATAATAGAGTCCCCTACCACCAGCATCTGTCTGACCTTTGCTGCACTCCTTTTCCCATCCTTCCTGTAGCGGTCATTTTCCTGTTTACTAGGAGAAACGCCCTGCTGCAGTGTTGCTGGCCCTGGGCCTTCATCCCTAATATCAGACAAACAGGCATATTTACTCGGGTGTTCCAGCTCTGGACTAGCCTGCCTGGCACTTTTCCCTCTACCCCTTCTATCTACATTAACCCAACTGCTGACCTGATAGTTCTGATCTTGCCCTCCTTCTCCTATTTCCATTTCACTGACCCCAGTCAGTGCCTGCACAGTGAGGTCTTAGCCTCTCTCCAGGTTTGCAATGCCCCTAAGTATTGTTGACGCCGATATTTTGCATGGACGTCCACTTCTTGGCTTCAAAATGGATAAATGGACTTCATTGCATATATCATTGCAACTGTCATGGCACTCACATGGTGCAGTTTGTCAATTTTCTTGGCTTAGATACCACTATCGATGAGCTGCATGATGCTTTTTCTCTTTTCTTGGTGAATCTTCTTCATGGGTGCACCTGGATTCAAACCAGTGACCATTCATTTGGGAATCAACCTAGTAACACACTGAGCTATTAAGGAATGTGAGAACAGGTTGTAATTTATAGTATACAACAAGAAAAAAATTATTCCACCACCATGAGTAAAACAGTAACAATGCAGTCACATGACAAGAGTCTGCATAACTAATCATATGCAAAATAGCTTCAAATCTAATTTATATATGAGATAGCAAAGATGATTGTCTTTAAAATGATGGTAATCTCTTGTTTGAAGCTGTAGTGGATGGTGAGATAGGGAGCCTGAAAGTCAAAAGTTCAAAACATTGTTACCCTTTGGCTCTTCAGTGTATGTAACCAAGAACACGGTTATGTAATGTGCATCCTTGTACTGTATATAACAGTATACTGTCAAATCTCTAATAGCGCCCTATAATAAGATCAAGTGTTCAAGTGTGACTTTTCTCTCCTTGAGGTTAAGTCAAGGACTTAAAAGAGTTGGCCAGTTTCCTATTTTGATAACCTATCCTCAGGATAGGTCATCAATATTAGATCTTCATGAATTTCAGGGAAAATTCAATTCCCCATGAATCAGAATTTTGTGGCGCTTTGTGGTAACAAATCAATTTTTCCTGAAATGGCAGTAAAAACCAAAACAAAAAACAAAACAACACTCACTAGAAATGAGTGAAGTATTTCAAAATGTGCTTTGTGATGAATTACTTAGTCAGGAAGCGTATTTCTTTGTACGTAGTGGGTGCAATGACAGGGAGTGGCGATTGGCGCCCCAGTCATTTTACTCCTCAGATGCCCCTTTCATACATGATCACGGCTTCTGATATACATAACATGGTGCAAAATAAAAAAGATAAAAAATCATATTTACCTGCT
Organism: Bufotes viridis; assembly: GCA_033119425.1. Taxonomy (NCBI): domain Eukaryota; kingdom Metazoa; phylum Chordata; class Amphibia; order Anura; family Bufonidae; genus Bufotes; species Bufotes viridis. The sequence continues at coordinate 160,014,877 of CM065592.1, forward strand.
CCATTTGCTTGGGATGGGCTGGCCACTACACTTCTTGCTTCTAGAGCTGGCCAGCCAGCGTGGTGACATCATACGTCACCGCACACGGAATTTCGGCCGAGATCTTCAAGCAAGATGGCAGTGACCAGCCCATGGCAAGCAAATAGAGCAGGTATATATGTTTATTTTGTTTTTTGCTCTATTTTAGGTTCAATCGATTCGCTACCATGAAGCATAAGGAAATTTGGCATCGTGGCAAATCGAATTTATCCTAAAATTTGCATTGATTCATGGACTTCGATTCGCTCTACACTAATACTTACCTCAACTATTTGATTGCAGAGAGGCCGTCGTGGACCATCTTCATTGTAAAAAACGTGCCCATTCTCATGTGCACTGATATGTGACATCACTGCATCTGACCAGCGTGATAACATGTTGACATTATCACATCAGTGTGCAAAAGAATTGCCACATTTTCTTTAATCAAGATGGCGGTGACGGCCTCTACGTGATCAAATGGATGAGGTGAGAATGTATTTCTTTAATGTTTTAACCTCTGTTAACCCCCTGATAGCATAAATGTCACTATGAGATGCTGTAATCAGCGTTGAACGTGGCATCTGTCAGGTTAAATGACAGGGGGTGTCATTGCGCCCACTCCATACAATGGAATGCGATTCGTTGCACGGTAATTTGCAATGAATCGAATTTCTTGTCGAAGTTCGGCGAAGCAGCCAAATCAAATTTTTTAAAACTTCACTCATCACCATTTATTATTTAAAAAACTATGAGAATTGATTTATATTATTAAAACATGCATTTATGCACACTAATATTGCCAAAATGTTATTTACCTACAAACTTCTTTTACAGGCTTTAAAAATAGCTAATGCTGGAATTTCTTTATCTGAACAAGAGGCGTCTGTAGCAGCACCATTTAACTCACAGGTCACAAACATTTCATGTGTCCCAGAGCTGCTGAAGTAAGTGATGTATTTATGGAATGGGTGTCTCTCCCTTTTAGAAGATACTTGTGTTTCATGCAATAAAAATGCTTTATTAAAGCAGTGCGAACATTTTGCATCATTTTAGGCATTGCCTTTTATCATAGCATGAAGTGAGGAAAAGAGATGTACATCACAAGGCATCTCTTTCTTATTGGCTTTATAAAGGACATTGCCCAAAACACTGACATATACAGTATTTGTAGGGTTATGGCCAAAGGGTGAGAGAGGTGTTCATAGGGTGAGAAAGTTTAGACGACAACCCCTACCTCCAAAGTCAGGTGGATTTCATAAACTCACCTGTGAAAGTTGCACTGGATTTGGGTGCAACTGCGTTGGAGGGAGGCTGTGGGAAATGTAAATAGCGGGTCGGTGCTGCCAGATACGTCCGGATATCCCTGGGGCGAAGGCCGAGTTGCCACTTGGGATACTAATGGAAATAGTGGTTAAGCTTGTCACTGTATAGTGATCTTGCTAGTGGACGATCACAGGGTGCATAACCACAACCCGATGCAGGATACAACAAATTTTATTAGAGACAACGCGTTTCGGGGTCTAAACGACCCCTTTATCAAGTCTACAAAAACAATACAATAAAAGTTTTTTAGGTAAAAAAAAATGGTTAAAATTATTATAAGGGTAATGAAGGGTATATGAACCGTCGTATGTGTAAAACTTAAGATGGTTACTAGAAATGCTGAATTGAAGGGCGACAGGGCGCATAGTTTGGTGTATCTCAAAATATAAATATATATCTCGTGACATAATGGAGGACTTGGGGATCTGGAATTGAATATATCAATGAAATGAATGTTACATTGAGCGATTAAATCTATCAATAGGAAAGTACTGCTGAAAGGAGAGGGGGGTTTGGTGAGATATGGAATGTATTGGTTAGTAATGGATAAATGAGAATATGTAAAACATACATATGGAGTATTAAAAATAACTAATCCTAAATAAATAAAAATAAAAGTGATAATAATAATAATAATAATAATAATAATAATAATAATAATAATAATAAGACATTCATAACTCATATAGTTCAAATCGATCATAGTTTGTATAGTCCAAATCATCATAGTGCTCAAGTCAGTTCAAATTTAATATTACACAGACATAGCAAAGCTGGCACTGTTTAGTGTATAATAATGTACCTGAAAACGTCCCAATCAGGGTGTAAATGGACATCAGCTGCCTGGTCCCTTCTATAGTTGGCAGGTTGTTGGTGCCTGAATGATTTTTATGGGGCAGAGAAAAACAGGCATAGAGCGAAATGCTAAGACAGGCTGATAGACAATGAGGATTTTGATACTAATGTTAAAAACAATAACGTGGTGGTGTTTACACTAATAGTATATTAAGGTGTCACTGCGGTAACAGCTAGCCAAAACTCGGCGTTGTATATGAGGCAATAAACAAATGTAACAAATATACCGGTAAATGGGGATGTGGGGGAGACATTACCTTTTGCAGAAGTGATCAGTATATCCACTGGCTGGAGCGTTCTTGCTCCGGTGCTGCACGTGGTAGTGAGGGCGCACAGGCAGAGATGTTTGCGCGCACTCTCCCTCTATTAGTTATCAGAAGGATAGGGGGCTGGGTCAAACATCGCTGGATGCCAACCGCTGTCAGTAAGTGGTACGGCAAGCGTGTGCTGGGGCTCTGTGTATGTTGGCAGATGGTACAGAGCGACCGCAGAGAAAATAATGGTAGAAAGAGGGAGCTCTGAGTTGTGGATGTGTTATAAATGGGTGGATTAAAATCATCAATTGATCCATGAAAGTAAACTGGTGTGGGGTGAAGGATGGGATGGCATAATATGTTGAGATGTAGGGTAGATGACACAGAATGAGGAATGTAGGGGGGGGGGACATAAATATATATACTGTATAAAATTTAATACTAAAAAGGTGGATCCTAAAATGTATAGACTAGGAATACTGGATGAAGTGTGGTGTTATCAGGTGGATGAATGGGTCCCCAGGGGAAAGGGGGGGGGGGATTCACTGGATTAAAAGCATTTACTTTCCAAGGTTTCGTTTAGTCCATATGGTTCGAGTGAGTGAAGATTAAAAATCCAAAACATTTCTCTTCTCTGAAGTGTTTTAAATCTGTCCGAGCAGTTGGTATCAATCTGTTCTATTGGAGTAATCTTCAGTTTTGTGGCGTCTTTGTCGTGAACAGAAAGAAAACATCGCGACACACTCTGTTTCAGATAGCTTTTTGTAATATTTGACCTGTGTTTATTGAGGCGCTCTCTGAGTGTTTGTATCGTGCGGCCTACGTATTGTAGCCCGCACTCACATTTCAAGAGGTAAACTACATATGACGATGAACAGTTGACAAAACACTTGATGTGGAACTCTTCTCCTGTGACGTTACTCCTGAACACTTTCGTTCGGTGAGATGTGTTGTTGCAGCACATGCATAAGGTGTGATTACATTTACAGCTGTGTGCAATGTCGGAGTGCACATTGATTTTTCTTGAGTTCTCCTTTCTTTTCAGCTTACTAGGGGCAAGTACGTTCTTTAGCGTCCTCGCTCTCCTCAATATAATACTCGGTTTTTGTGGAATGTTGTGTCTGAGGTAAGGGTCATTTCTCAAAATATGTCAGTGTTTCGTTAATATGTTCCTAAGCTTGGCATGATTTGGATTATAAGTAGTGATGAACGAGGGTCTGTATTTCCTCGTCTCTTCTAATCCCTCTTTTGTCTTGATCTCTAGACATTCATTTTGAGTGAGGTTCTTCGCACGTTCGTATGCTTCCCTTATAATCTTATTCGGGTATTTTTTATTTTGAAATCTTGACTTTAGTATTTCATTCTGTGTTGTGAAATCAGTTGTTGTTGAGCAGTTCCGGCGTATTCGTTTGAACTGACTAAACGGTATATTCCTTTTCCATTTTTTGTAATGTGCACTTCTGAAATCTAGGTAATTATTCCAATCCACTTTTTAAAAAAAGGTTTTAATTTGGATGGTTCCGTCATTAGTATATAACAAGAGGTCTAAGTATTCTATTGTATTTGCAGAGTTGTTTACTGTGAATCTCAGGTTCCAGTCATTTGAGTTCAGGTATGACGTAAAGGACTCAGCTTCCTCATTGTTGCCCTTCCAAATGATGATCAAGTCATCGATATAGTGTTTGTAGAACACAATCTTGTCACTCCATTCATGTTGATTGTAGATAAATTCCTCCTCAAAACGACCCATGTAGAGGTTTGCGTAACTCGGCGCGAAACGTGTACCCTTCACGGTAACTTTGCGCTGTTTGTAGATCTTATTTTCAAACATGAACACGTTATGTGTCAGGATAAACCTGATTGCTTCACTAATGAAGATCCTGTGTTTGGGGGACAGTTGGTCGTCGGTGTTTAAATAATAGTTGGATGTATTGATCCCTGATTCATGTGGGATGTTGGAGTAGAGAGAGGCAATGTCCAACGTCAACCAGCGGTACGTGGGATCCCAAAGGATGTCCTTAAGTAATGTAATGATTTGGGAAGAATCCCTTAGGTGGGAGAGCAGGCTGATGACATGTTTCTGATGGAAGATATCCACATAGTGTGAGACATTGCTCGTCAATCAGTTGATGCCCGGGACCCATTCATCCACCTGATAACACCACACTTCATCCAGTGTTCCAAGTCTATACATTTTAGGATTCACCTTTTTAGTATTCAATTTTATATAGTATATATATTTATTATTTATTATTATTTTTTATTTTTTATTTTGAGAGTGTTCTTTTATACATATCCCCTTTTTTTAGGATATTGTAGTTTATCCCCCCCCCTTTTTTTTCCCTACATTCCTCATTCTGTGGCATCTACCCTACATCCCAACATATTATCCCATCCCATCCATCACCCCACACCAGTTTACTTTCATGGATCAATTGATGATTTTAATCCACCAATTTATAACACATCCACAACTCAGAGCTCCCTCTTTCTACCATTATTTTCTCTGCGATCGCTCTGTACCATCTGCCAACATACACAGAGCCCTAGCACACACTTGCCGTACCAATCACTGACAGCGGTGGGCAACCAGCGATGTTTGACCCAGCCCCCTATCCTTCTGATAACTAATAGAGGGAAAGCGCGCGCAAACACCTCTGGAACGCTCTGGCCAGAGGATATACTGATCACTTCTACAAAATGTAATAACTCTCCCACATCCCCATTTACCGGTATATTTGTTACATTTGTCTATTGCCTCATATAGAACGCCGAGTTTTGGCTAGCTATTACCGCAGTGACACCTTAATATACTATTAGTGTAATCACCACCACGTTATTGTTTTTAACATTAGTATCAAAATGCTCATTGTCTATCAGCCTGTCTTAGCATTTCCCTCTATGCCTGTTTTTCTCTGCCCCTTAAAAATCATTCAGGCACCAACACCCTGCCAACTATAGAAGGGACCAGGCAGCTGATGTACATTTACACCCTGATTGGGACGTTTTCAGGTACATTATTATACACTAAACAGTGCCAGCTTTGCTATGTCTGTGTAATATAAAATTTGAACTGACTTGAGCACTATGAAGATTTGGACTATACGAACTGAGATCGATTTGAACTACATGAGTTATGAATGTCCTTATTATTATTATTATTATTATTATTATTATTATCATCATTTTTTTATTTTTATTTATTTAGGATTGGTTATTGTTAATACTCCAAATGTATGTTTTACATATTCTCATTTATCCATTACTAACCAATACATTCCATATCTCACCAACCCCCCCCCCCCCCCTTCCAGCAGTACTTTCCTATTGATAGATTTAATCGCTCAATGTAACATTCATTTCATTGATATATACAATTCCAGATCCCCGAGTCCTCCATTATGACATGAGATACATATTTATATTTTAAGATACACCAAACTATGCGCCCTGTCGCCCTTTAATTCAGCATTTCTAGTAACCATCCTAGGTTTTACACATACGACGGTTCATATACCATTCATTACTCTTATAATAATTTTAAAAACCTTTTATTGTATTGTTTTTTGTAGACTTGATAAAGGGGTTGTTTAGACCCCGAAACGCGTTGTCTCTAATAAACTTTGTTGCATCCTTCATCGGGTTGTTTTTATGCGCCCTGTGATCGTCCACTAGCAAGATCAGTATACAGTGACAAGCTTAGCCACTATTTCCATATACAGTATTTGCACTGGAGCTTTATTAAAGCATTTGCACTGCATCACAACAGAAGTGTGTTGCTGGTGTACTAGATAGATTGTGTAGATTGAGTTTTGGATAGTGGAACCCTTGGGATGAGCACAATATACTCATACCTAAGAAGGAGTGCTGCATTTTCTTAGTATTTTCTGGTTTGGTTAAAATCCATAGGGTTTCAATGCTCTTTACCATCTGGACATTAGCTTGAGGTGTTGCTATCTATAAATGACACTACATAGTCTTCATGAGTGCTTAGGCCTCTTCCTAGGCCATGTAACATCACGTTTAGAGATGAGCGAATCGAATCCCACAAAGTGGAATTCGATCCGAATTTCAGGATAAATTCGATTCGCTTCGAAGCCAAATTTCCTTGTGCTTCGTGTTAGCGAATTGATATAACCTGAAATAGTGTAAAAAAACAAATAATTCTTACCTACCTCCTCCATTTGCTCGCGACAGGCCGCAAGCCACCATCTTGATTAACGATCTCGGCCGAAATCCCATGCGTGGTGACATATGATGTCACCACGCCAGCCAGCGTGATGAAGTAATCTCGCACAGCGCCAGATCTTCAAGCAAAATGCCGGCCCATCGTGAGCAAATGGAGGGGGTAAGTTTGAATTTTTTTTTAATGTTAATTTTACACTGTTTTTACACTCAGATGCAACGATCATGTATGAACGTGGCATCTGAGGGGTACAATGACAGGGGGATGGCGCTATCGGAGCTCCCTGTCATTGCACCCACTACTTACAAAAAAATGTGCTTCGTGACAAAGTAATTCATCACAAAGCAAATTTTTTTGTAAAATTCGGCAAATCTGCCAAATGAAACTTTTCATGAATTCGCTGATTGTTAATCACGTTCATTAGTCACACGGCCTAGGCACTGCTCAGTCCTATTCAAATGAGCTTGGCTGAATCTAATGGATGGCACTGTGCTTGGCAAGCCGCAAGGCGGCCACAGTACTCATTTGGAGCTCCAGTAAGCTTCAGATAAGCCATCAATATGACATTCCCAGGGAATCCCTTTAGGATTTTCCTTTAAAATAAAGGAAGTCATTTGCCATTTAATAGCAAAAAATACTGATCAGTATCTGATCGATGGTAGTCTGACACTCAGGACCACAGATCAGCTGTTCGAGAAAGCAGCAGTGCTCCTGTGAGTGCCTTTGCCTTCTCTCTGCTTTCCTTAGGCCAGTGACGACACATTCATCGGTCTCGTGGCCTAGGAGCAGCTCAGCCCCTTTGAAGTGAATGGGAATGAACACAGTACTAAGCACTGCCACTATACAATGTATGGCGCTGTGCTTGTTAACCACGGAGAAGGCAGCAGTGGTGCCTTCTCAAACAGCTTATTGAAGGGGGTCCCAGGTGTCAGACCCCCACCGATCAGATACTGATTCAGAGGACAGATCATCAGTTATAAAATCTTGGAAAACTGTCTTAATGTATTGTTTGTCCCCAACAGGGAAGGACGAGCAGCCATTGTCACATCGTTCTGCATGTTTAAATATATGGCTATGTTTGGACTGACTGAATATATTAACACATTGCTGTTATATTGGGTAAGACCCACTGTAGTTTTTCTATTTCATTCTCATAATGATAGTAGATGGGAATATGTGCAGCAAAAGGCAGGACATATATAGAAGCGGTATATAGTATATGCATCCTATATACCATAGCATACCTACAGCCATTTTTTTAAACTCAAACGACCCCATGTCATCCACTCAGACTGAAAGGTTATCTGTACGATGCTTTACAATACTTTACATAAAATGCATAGTAATAGAATGTATAGTAATATCATTACCACTGTGTTTGCAACCCATTGCTGGCCCTTGCTCTTAGACATAATAACCTCTGAAAAGAAAGTGGTTACTATACAAGACAATCAAAGGGAACCCTCGCCAAAGGCAGCATAGTATAGTGACAGACCCTCTGATTTAAGTGAGCTACTTCTGGGCTAGTATTCAGCACTTACAGTCCAGACAGAGCAGGCACTGTGTGCAAGATAAATCTGATGACACTCATGGCTTCATCATCCCCAGCCTCCTGCCCATGACTGGCAAGTTTCTCTCCTATGCGTAACATGAAAGAAACCTACCAGTAAGTGAGGGAAGTAAGGGCTTGTTATGGCTTGCATTCAAAAATGGCTTTTTTCTTGCCACTCTTCCATAAATCCAGATTTGTGGAGTACATGACTAATAGTTGTCCTGTGGGTGGATTCTTTAACCTAAGCAGTGGATCTCTGCAGCTCCTCAAGAGTGACCATGGGCCTCATGGCTGCTCCTCTAATTGGTGCTCTCCTGGGCTGGTCTGTCAATTCAGGTGGATGGCAATGTCTTGATTGGTGTGCAGTTGTGCCATACTCCTTCCATTTTCGGATGATGGTTTGAACAGTGTTCAGCAAGATCTTCTTGGTTTTCATGATGCTGTTTGATTGCTAATGTTCACTAACAAACCTCTGAGGCCTTCACAGAACAGCTGCAGTTATACAATATATTACACATGTGGACTCTATTTAGAAATTAGGTGGCTTCTGAAAGCAGTTGGTCACACTGGATTTTATGTAGTGGTATCAGAGTACAGGGGGCTGATACAAATACACACCACACTTTTCAGATTTTTATTTATAAAAAATATTGAAAAACATTTTCTTTTCACTTCACACACATGTGCTACTTTGTGTTGGTCACATAAAATCCCAATAAAATACACTTATGTTTGTGGGTGTAATGTGAAAAAATGTGGAAAAATTCAAGGGGTATGATTACTTTCGAGGTACTATATGCCTCTACAACTTGGCGCCCAATACATGACAGTCAGCTACCCTTCATCTGCAGTTGTGTCATGAATGATAAGCCTGCACTGCTGGATTGAACTGGAACCATGTCATTTTTAGCAACAGGCTCTGTTTAGAATACCCACTGCTAGTGGGATGATCTAGGGAGCCACCGCATATGACACTTGTTCACCCCCAGCAGTGATATAAGAAACACTGAGAGCTCGGCGATATCTGCAAGCCATCCCGCATCCACATGTGTTGCCTCTCATGGCAGAGCTTCTAGTTTTTTTCCAGCATTTTCCATCAGAATAATACTCTCCCCCACACAGCAAAGGTTTCCCAGGAATGTCTCTCCCAGATTGCAACACTTTCTTGGCCTGCCTGGTTGCCATGTTTATCACTAAGACATTTATGGGACCAGATGAGTGTGCAGCATCTACAGGCCAGCAGCAACATCTATGGGATAATATGCCACAAGATACCATATGGAATCTGTATGCCTCCATGCTTAACTGTATCTCATTCTATATATATATATATATATATATATATGTGTGTGGGCCGAAACGTTGCCTGGGAAATAAAGAGGGTCACCTTGTTTTCATTGAAGTTGGAGTGCTGCCTCGTAGTGAGTGTAAATATGCTTCCAATCATAGACAGACATATTCTTGGTCTTAAATATTTGAATATTAAAATTTATATTAAAAAATAATTTACATTTCAGCAACGAAACATTTTTGGAAATAATCAATGGCTCATACACGACTTTGCTATTGTGTTTGTAATTTTTTTTACAAGTAAGTAAATCAAAATCTTCTTAATAATTATTTACATTGTGCATTAGGTATGCATTTTTAAAACTATCTATTCAATGTAAACATGATTATGGATGATGTGACTTTTTTCCAGTGAGTTCTACCCCTGCCTATCCAAAACTGGCACCATACAGACCACCAGGACAGATGATTTCTCCTTCTATGTTGTTTTCATTAATCTTCAATGTTCTCTTCACAACTGCCATGCAGACATATGCGTTTCTTATGGTTCAGAAGCAAGCATGGTACAGTAGCATTGACATTTACAGGTATTTATGAGGATATGCATAGTATTAGCTATATTTATGTTGATAATATCCACACGTTTTGTTAAGGGGGGTCTATTTTATTTTTTATGTAATGAATGTATTATATGGAGATGAACGGAAAAAAAATCTTTTTCAAAGAGTTCATCTTTCAAACTAAGCCAAAGTTTTTGAGATTCAATTTGTATGAATCACTCAAAATGGTGTCTGCCATTTTACATATTGCAGTACAGTAATGAGCTTAGCATTGCAGAGAAAATTAAAAGGAAGGGTCACATGACCCTGGCCTTGGCTGGAGGTCTCACCAACAATGCCTTGAAGTCATCCTCAGCCAGTCAGGTGGGATGATATAGACAATATGATCTCATCTCAAACAATGAATTATGTCATTCTCAGGCATTGATGAGGCAGGTTTTGGTATTTGGTTAGATAGATAGATTGATTTAATTAATTTATAAAAAGAGGTTTTAGCTATTTACAGGACAAGGGTCATTTAGTGTACTGTGTGCTACTTTGCTGCAGCCAGCTTGTTCTGTCTTCATACACTTACACACAGTGTGCAGTCTGACATTCAGCATAAACCATTCCTGTCTTCCAAATAAGAGGACTGTTTCTGTAGTCTAACTTGTTTATTGGTCAACAGGATTGTGAATTGGTAAAACCATAAGAATACAAATAACATGTATACATATAAGGCATAGCTTGTATCAGCAGAAAGCATAAAACAGCATGTATTCTAACATTTGCATAACACTGAGCATATGTCCAAAATGGCTGCCTATACATGGATTGCATGTCTAGCATCTAACAATATAACAACTTCTTCCCTGAGTAACACTTATACCTAGCTAAATAGCACTGCATAACATAATCCCTGAGATAGAGATAGATGTCACTCACCAGATATACTTGCACAAAGATTGTGGAGTTTAAGAAGAAGATATGCAGGAGACAGCTCTACTGATGTCCTGTAACATGGAGACTGGGCTTCTCCTTCCCATAATGCAATAATCTTTATTAACAGACAAAGTGTAGTACATGTTTAAGACCCCTAGATGGTGCTGTAACCTAACTAATAACTACAGAACTACAGCAGATATGATCTGTAATGATTCTGAACCTCTTCTGGGGGCAGAACACGGCCATTGACTGTGCTTGCTTTGCTCTTTAAAGCTACAATACTCCTTTTTTCTAATTAGACAATGTCCAATTGCACAATTTTTTCTAAATGTTTTTTTCAGTTTTACAGCATCATGGTCAGTGTATATTTATGCTGCAGACTGTATCCAATAGTGCATTTTTTCCCAAAAATGTTGTTGCAAACTTTCTTCAATTATAAGTGTACCAAATCTGACATATCATCCAGTGTCATGGTCAGCATATATTTTTGCTGCAAATTGTGTTCAATTGTGCATTTTAGTCCAAATACCTGTTGCAAAATCTATTTAATTAATACTAACTATAACAAACCTGGTTGGACATCTAGTTTCAATTGCAGATTTTTTTTAAGTAAACTCATTGCAAAGTTTCTTCATTTATTGATAAGGGTGCAACCATAACGCACAGGCATGCCGTCGAGAACCATGCAGTTGTAATGGGTAACAGTGGGCTGCAATTGAACTAATTATGGCAACACTATTTAGTCAATCTGTACTGTCAATTGTCGCACAGCACCTGCAATACCATGCTGCCAATGACAGTCAGCGTATACTTGTAGCTGTAGACTGTGTCCAATTGCACATTTTAACATTTTTCTGCAAATTAAATTGTAAAAAATTCCATCTATCATCGTGTACCTGACCTAATGTGTTGTCCTTGTGCATCACTATCTCCAGCAATACAGTGTAGCTTTTTATTGTTTAAATAGACTTCAAATGACAGAGTGGCAAGGGAATGAAAAACAAAAGACCCATGCCACATCATCTGCAAGTGAGCATACCCAGTGTCGGACTGAGGTACTTGGGGCCCATCAGTAAAATTTATTTTGGGGGCCCACAGTACAGATACATTCAAATATTATAAATAATCTAACAAGTTTTTTTTATATGAACATAGGCTGTTGAGGTGCTTCCAATTGAATATGTGTGTGTAGGGCAGTAAGTCTACTGTGTTATGTGCCACTTATGCAGGGGTGGGAGACTAGTGGCCCACCTTGCTCAGGGGCCCACCGGGGGATTCCCCTGTACCCCTGTGGGCCAGTCCGAGCCTGAGCATATGGGTGGCTGTAGTAGTATATGCAGCAGAAGCCAATACTGTTTTATGACCATGAAGGAACAGTTTTTTTAAGTGCCATGCCAACCTTGCGCACATCAGCAAATGTATGCAAACTACCAGGTTCACATGTACTTGGACTTTTCCCTATCTTCAATTACACTGTTCCCTGACCCTATGGATTTCTGAGTCAGCAGAACTGACCATATTCCATTAAACAATATAAATGTTTTCTGCCCCTGGGGGAGATAGGGCAAGGAGGCCTTATATGACTTTCTTTCTCTCTCACTGTATTTTTACATTTATCCAAAAAAAATTAATCCACAATGGTATTGTTTGGCTAAACTGTTTAAATTCTCTTCTCCAAGTGCTTGTTATCCAGGAAATAAAAGCCTAAACGAGAATCTTACCCATATGTTAATTCATGAACGGACAAAAGTAAACTATGAAAGCTTTGAAAGTACAACATTATGGCTAATAACATGTCTGCACTTGGTGATCTTCGCTTTTGTCTTCTCCAAAGGAAAGCCTTTCCGAAAACCATTGTATACCAACTGTGAGTTCATTTCTTAAACATCCTTGAAGACACTTGCATATTCTTTTTATTAGCAGACTTGTTGTACTAGCCAGTGAAATCTATGTCCTTCTATTGTGTAAAGAGACAAAATAACTAAAAAGAATATTACAGTTGCCTCTTTTCAGGGAAATGAAGAACCCCTGTCATACCCTGTATCATGCAAAGTAGGCTATAGTGCAACACATTGGCTACTAATTACCTAACTTGACATTTTTCATTTCAACTGCTTAAAACTAGAGATGAGCGAATTTCTCAAAAATTCGATTTGGTCGGTTCATTGAATTTTCCAAAAAGATTTGATCTGGTCTGAATATAATTGTGATGAATCACGTGAAAAAACAACTATTTCCTGGCTGCTAAAAGCCTGCATAGTGGTGTAGAACACTGTACATTGCAGAAACATGCATAGGGAACCTGCTGTGTTAGTGAAACAGTACTGTGAGTCAGTATGACATGCAGATTATAGGAGTTGCTATTAGAATCACTTCACTTATTTGGTCACTTAGGGGCCAAAACCGACCAAATAACTCAAGTGTGAACTCATCCTTACAGATCAGTGTTAGCATCAAGAAGAAGCACACTCCTTTTACACCATCATCAGCTGATTCCACATCGGTTTCCACACAACCTGTTCTGTTAGATGCTTAAACAAGTAGTGCCACAAGTAGTGCCACCAAGAAATGAAGGCTTGGGACTTTCCACCGAGGCTTGGCACAAGCCTTCAGTTCTCTGAAAGGTGCAGAGTCCACCACTTGGAAAGGGAGGGACTGCAGTACCAGCAACTTGGCCAGTATCACGTTGGATGAGTGCACTCATACTGTTGTCTCGGCAGCTTGACTAATTTTTACCTGAAATTTGGATTGCTCATCTCTACTTAAAACTTCACTTTCATTGATATTGTAAAACCAATTGATAGCTATTCCCCATTAAAAACCCAGCCTGCTGCCTCAATTTCTTTAATACAGTTTGTATATCCTACCTGGTTCACTATAGGAATATAATAAATAGAGTTTTCCCAATAATGGATTGAATGTCAGTGCACCACAGGGCTAGATGGGAAGTGACTGAAGCATACTTTATGGAAATGCTTTCTAATGAAATTATTACAAATTACTCCCTCATTGGTACACTTTATATTTAGTGGGAAGATATTATTTTGTTCACTTAGGTGAAAATCATATGCTATCTATCTACAGTTGTGTTCAAAATTATTCAACCCCCAATGCTGTAAAGGGTTTTAAGGAATTTAGTGTACATTTGTAATTGTGTTCAGAATGAAATCTTACAAGGACTTTTTAAAGAACCAAATGCAACTAAAATGACATCAATTGTTTTTGTAATACAGCATTAAATGTTTTTTTTGTGATTTCTTCATTGACACAATTATTCAACCCCTTAAAAACTACCACTCTTAAAGGGCTTCTGTCACCCCCACTGACGAATTTTCACTAGCTGACATTAGCTACTTGCTAATGTCAGCTGAGTTCAAACATATGTTTAATATCTTTTTCTTTTTCAATCTTCTAAAAACTTACTTTTGTTATATGTAAATTAGCTGCTACCAGCAAGTTGGGCGGTACTGCTGGTAGCCGCCGCATCTTCATGGCCTTGGAACGCCCCTCTTCTTTTGATAGACAGGGCCAGCGCTCTCCTCCTCTCGCTGGCCCTGTCTGCAGCTGCAATCCCGCGCCTGCGCCGTCTCGGTCTTTAGTCGGCGCAGGCGCTCTGAGTGAAGGACGCCGCTAGGCGCTCCGTCCTCAGTGCGCCTGCGCCGATGACGCCAGCGCTACACCCGGAAGAGAAGACGCCGGCATCCCTGGTAAAGAGCAGGCGATGCCGGCGTCTTTCTTCCGGGTGTAGCGCTGACGCCATCGGGCGCAGGCGCACTGAGGACGGAGCGCCTAAGCGAGCGCCCTCACTCAGAGCGCCTGCGCCGACTAAAGACCGAGACGGCGCAGGCGCGGGATTGCAGCTGCAGACAGGGCCAGCGAGAGGAGGAGAGCGCGCTGGCCCTGTCTATCAAAAAGAAGAGGGGCGCTCCAAGGCCATGAAGATGCGGCGGCTACCAGCAAGTACCCGCCCAACTTGCTGGTAGCGAAGCTAATTTACATATAACAAAAGTAAGTTTTTTAGAAGATTGAAAAAAGAAAAAAAGATATTAAACATATGTTTGAACTCAGCTGACATTAGCAAGTAGCTAATGTCAGCTAGTGAAAATTCGTCAGTGGGGGTGACAGAAGCCCTTTAAGAACAGGTATTGAAAACACCTTTGGATGTCAAGGAGCAGCAATCAAGCATAATAAGCACCAATTAGGCAGATTTAAAAAGACTCTGATACTCAGCTCCTTCTAGACATTTACTGGTGTGTTTACAAACATGGTGAAGTCAATAGAATGGTCCAGGAAGACAAGAGAAGAGGTGATTTCTCTTCACAGGAAGGGCAATGGCTAAAAGAAGATTGCAAAGATGTTAAACATACCAAGAGACACCATAGGAAGCATCATTTGCAAATTCAAGGCAAAGGGCACTGTTGAAACGCTACCTGGTCGTGGCAGAAAGAAGATGCTGACTTCGACTGCTGAGCGCTACCTGAAGCGCAAAGTGTTGAAAAGTCCCCGTGTGACTGCTGAGGAACTGAAAAAAGATTTGTCAGATGCGGGTACTGAAGTTTCTGCTCAGATAATAAGGCGCACACTGCGTAATGAAGGCCTCCATGCCAGAACTCCCAGGCGCACCCCCTTGCTGTCTCCAAAGAATAAGAAGAGTCGACTGCAGTATGCCAAAAGTCATGTGGACAAACCACAAAAGTTTTGGGATAGTGTTCTGTGGACTGATGAAACAAAATTAGAACTGTTTGGGCCCATGGATCAACGCTATGTTTTGAGAGGGAAGAACAAGGCCTATGAAGAAAAGAACACCTTGCCTACTGTGAAGCATGGCGGGGGGTCAATTGTGCTTTGGGGCTGTTTTGCTTCTACATTTACAGGGAAGCTTCAGAGTGTGCAAGGTACCATGAATTCTCTTCAGTACCAGGAGATATTGGATGAAAATGTGATGCAGTCCGTCACAAACCTGAGGCTTGGGAGACGTTGGACCTTTCAACAGGACAATGATCCCAAGCATACCTCCAAGTCCACTAGAGCATGGTTGCAGATTAAAGGCTGGAACATTTTGAAGTGGCCATCGCAGTCACCAGACTTAAATCCGATTGAGAACCTCTGGTGGGACTTAAAGAAAGCAGTTGCAGCGCGCAAGCCTAAGAATGTGACTGAACTGGAGTCTTTTGTCCATGAAGAATGGGCGAAGATACCCGTAGATCGCTGCAAAGGGGTAAAAACTTCTGCTCAGGTCGGCGCAAATCCACAGGTTCCTCACACTGGTTTGGTGCGGATTATTTATTTTAATTCAAAGGTGCATTACAACGCGTTTCGGGGACAATAGTTCCCCTTCATCAGGTAGATACAAGTACATACATTAGTGACATATTTAAAAGCATAAAAAGGCGCCAAAAGACACATGTGTGGGCGTGGCCACGCCCACAGGGGGGCGTGCCCAACGTCAGAAAAATAAAATGTAATATATATATAAAATAGGAGCCTGAAGATCTATATAAGTTAATAATTTAATAAGTCATATTATGTGGACCGCTATTTTAGATTTTAAATTTTAAACATGCGGTAGACGTTCTTCTTTATTTCTATATTGAGGGCGGTTGCGGCATTCCCGGTCTTTGCTTGCCGCTTCCGCCCTTACTAGGTCACATGACCGCTACTGCGGTCACGTGATCACTCTCTGTTGCGGCCGGCAGTGCCGCCTGGTGTTGGGGGAGGCGGCCGCCTGCATCTAAGTTGGCCACGTGACCGCGGTGATCTGTAATGGCTCACAACCGACGTCGCTGCCCAGCAACGGGGGACGCGGCCAGGCAGCCTCTTTGGGCACGTGACTGCTGACGTGACCGCGTTGCCCGTCGCCCAGCAACGGGGGGCGCGGCCAGGCAGTCTCTTTGGGCACGTGACTGCTGACGTGACCGCGTCACCCGTCGTCATAGGGACCCGGCACCGTGGCGGAGATTGAATTACATCACAAATTAATACATAATATATAAAAAGTGGTTCATATCTTGAATAGCATATGTTAAATTATAAAAGATTATAAAAACTGGGTACAAGAAGGGTACCCAAAATGTAGTACCATAGATTACGATACACTGAGTGCACTATATATATACATATATATACATATATAAATATCTATAAATACATGTACATACGCAGAACAGAGCGTCCATATGTATTATATATATATTATTTTATTACATATATGTATATTTACATCCTAAGGTTTATTCAAGTGGGGTAGGGGAGGAGGAGTTTTTTTCATCATTTCCTAATGCAAAGAGAGAGATCATAGATTTATTTCAAATGCTTCGTTTAGGCCGTACGGGTTGAGGCTGTTCAATTTGAATATCCAAAACATTTCACGGCGCCTAATATAATGGTTATCTTTGCGCCATTGGGCAGGAATTTGTTCTATTGGGGTGATATAGAAGCCCGTATAATCCCCTTCGTGCTGTTCTGCTGCATGTCTGGAGACACTATGTTTCTGGAATTTTTTCTTTATATTAGAGCGATGTTTATTCAGCCGTTTGCGTAATGTTTGCACTGTGCGGCCTACATATTGTAGGTTACATGGACATTCAATTAGATAAATAACGTGTGTGGAGTCACAATTCATAGTATTTTTTATTTGGAAGGATTCCCCACTGCGGTTTTGAAAACTGGATCCCGTTTAATACTTGAGCAGCATAGGCATCGTGGACGACAACATTTGCTGCTACCCCCGGTGGTTGGTTTTTGGTGGGCTGTATTGGGTTTTATAGATCTCAGTTTACTCGGTGCCAGGACATTCTTGATGGTTTTAGCTCGCCTATATGTAATTTGGGGGTTATCTGGAATGATTTTATTCAGAATGGGATCGTTTTTCAAAATATACCAGTATTTCTTTAGCACCGTTTTGATCACCTTATGATTTTGAGTGTAAGTAGTGATAAAATTAAAAGAATATTTGTTAGCGTGGTTCTCCTTCTGTTCATTTTTTTTGGTGATGGGGGCAAGCCATTGTTTTTGTGTATAGCTAGCTGCCTTACGTTGTGCTCCATCTATAATTCTTGGAGGGTATCCTTTTTCACTGAATCTTTTAGTTAGGATGTCACATTGTTGTTTAAAATCTTTTTCGGTTGTGCAATTACGTCTTACTCTTTTAAACTGACTAAACGGAATGTTAGTTTTCCATTTACGATAATGTGTGCTGTGAAAATCAAGGTAGCTATTACTATCTACCTTCTTGAAAAAGGTTCTAGTTTTGATTTCGTTGTTTATAATCATGATTTCTAAATCTAAAAATTCAATTTTCTCTTTGTTGTAGGATCCTGTGAGTCGTATCCCTTGATTATTTCCGTTTATATGGGTAATAAATTCATTAATAGATGCCTCGTCCCCATTCCAGATGAAAATAAATCATCTATATATCTTTTATAGAAGACAATATTCCGAGTGTTATAGTTCGAGTCATAAATATATGTGTGTTCAAAAACCCCATAAAAGGTTTGCAAACTCGGCGCAAAGCGAGTGCCCATAGCGGTACCCCGTATTTGCTTATATACTGTGTCTTCAAAAATGAAAATATTATGGGTTAATATGAATTCAATTCCTCTTAGAATAAACTGTTTTTGTTTGTTAGGCATTTCGTGATCATTTTCCAGAAAGGTTGCTGTATGGGCTAACCCTAAATCATGAGAGATGTTAGAGTATAATGCTGAGACATCAAGGGTTACTAGATAGTAAGTGTTCTTCCATTCTATTGTCTTAAGGTGGTTTATGAGGGAGGTGGAATCTTTGAGATGAGATTTTAATTGTAGGACGTGTTTCTGCAGGTGTATGTCTATGTAATGTGAAAGATTGCGTGTAAGTGAGGACACGCCCGAAATAATGGGTCTGCCTGGAGGTTTTTTTTCATCTTTATGAATTTTCGGCAGGTGATAAAAAATAGCAGGTGTGGCATCTTTGATAACAATATATTCCCTCTCCTTTTTATCAAGGAAACTTCCCAAGTTTTTGACAAGGGTTTCAAGGTCTTTCTCATCCTGTGTTGTAGGGTCCTCTTTCAACGGAAGGTAATATTGTCGGTCTGATAGAATATTCATGGCTTCCTTGATGTAGTCCATCCTGTTTTGTATTACAATACTTCCTTATCTGCACTTCTAATTATGATGTTGTTATTTGATCGAAGGCTCTTTAAAGCTATTTTTTCATTAGGTTTAAGATTGTCACTGATTTTTGTATCTCTGTTGATTTCTCTAAAGTCATTAAGGACCACTGAGTAGAAGGTCTCTAGAAAGTTCCCTTTATGTTGGATGGGATAGAATCTAGAGGGTGGTTTAAGGCCGGATGGAACTACTGTGGGCTCTTCTGGTGTTTCTACTATGTCTGGCCCTTTATTCTGCTCTATATCGGATATTTTCTTTTTATTTTTTTATTTTTTTTATTTTTTTATTTTTTTTGAAGGGGAACTATTGTCCCCGAAACGCGTTGTAATGCACCTTTGAATTAAAAGAAATAATCCGCACCAAACCAGTGTGAGGAACCTGTGGATTTGCGCCGACCTGAGCAGAAGTTTTTACCCCTTTACATGTCCTTCGCCTCTGAGGGCCTGAACACCCCTGATAGACGGAAAACCTCTTCTGCGGCTGCATTCCTGGGATACTTTCCAACGATACAAGCACTAAATAGTGTTGTGCCTATCCTTCGCACAACCGGCAAAGGTGAGCAAGGTTCTTACCCACTATTTATTTATCATCTCTATCTGTACAGTACTACCCTATTGTGCGAACCCGCACTTGTTTATGTTCCTCTTCCCCCACCGCAACAACGGGGTGGGCTACAGAAACACCTGAAATACGTAGATCGCTGCAAAACACTTGTGTCAAGCTATGCTTCACGTTTAAAAGCTGTTATAACTGGAAAAGGATGTCGTACTAAGTATTAAGATTGAATGTCACTTGGGGGTTGAAAAAAACTGATAATGATGTGAGCACAGAAAAGACATTTGTGGTTATTTCATTATAAATGTTATGTTATATTTGTCTGACTTACAAGTGCCTCTTTGATTTAATTGTAAACAAGATGACTGAAATGATCAAAATCAATGTCAAACTGGCCAAAACACTCAATTTCAGTGGGGGTTGAATAATTTTGAACACAACTCTATCTATCTATCTTTCTATCTATCTATCTATCTATCTATCTATCTATCTATCTATCTATCTATCTATCCTATGTATCTATCTATTTATCCTATGTATCTATCTAATCTAGATCATACTGGGCAGTAACCAGGATTCTGGTATGACGCTACAAATTTTTTATCAGGATGCAACACCCTTATGAGGATGTGATTGTGGATATAATACAGTAGATATATTATGTGGCTATTTATCTGTGGTGAAAAATTGCCCAAAGAACACAGAGCTATAATTGAATTTACCATATATAGTACTGTACGTCCGTAGAATTGGCTGTTTATGTAAGGTATATTTCCTATAGTTAGTTTAAGAAATTTATAAATGGAAAATTCTAGATTCCTTGATTGGGACCTATAACTATTGCTATAGAGATGTGTTTTATGTTGCAGATTTGTTTGTGGTTGTTCTGATAATAGAAACTGCCTTCACCATTTTCTTCATATTTGCTGACTTTCCAAGCATCTATCTCAATTTGGAAGTAAGTTCAATTCATTATTAAATGGTTTCTGCTAGTAATCTAAAAGGGAAGATGCTATCACAAAATGACCTATTGTATTGTTTTTATGTTAAACATATTTTTTAAAGAATTTTTGGTGTTTTTTTTTTCTTTTAATAAATTTTTATTTTAATCATCTTGAAAAATACAGTCCATAAAAAGACAATATTACAAAATCATCCCTGTCCACCCCACAACTCCCCCCCCCGACCCTAATAATAGATGACACTAATAATTTTTTGGTGGTTAAATTACATTTCCATGTCAAAATCCTGCAGTTTGCACACTGGTCACTTACCCTAATAATAGATGACACTAACTGGTCTGTACAGATCACTTAACTTCAGTTATCTACGTATTATTACAGGCAGGATTACAATGACAAATGTCACCTTTATGTACAGTGTGCTCTGAAAGCTTTCAGACTCTTTCACTTTTTTCACTTTTTTTGCGGGCTTCTGCTAAAAATAAAAATAAATATAAAAATTTCCCCCATCATTCTGCACTCAATATCCCATAATGGGAAAGTAATGACATAATATTAGAAATCTTTGCTAATTTTTTGAAAAAGAAAAACTCAAATACTGCATTGACATAAGTATTAAGACCCTTTACTCAGGACTTACTTGAAGCACCTCTGGCCACGACAAGATTTTGGATTTGGGAATTTACTGCCATTCTTCTCTGCAGATCCCCTCAAGCTCTGTCAGCTTGGGTGGGGACTGTTGGTGGACAGTTATTTTCAGGTCTCTCCAGAGATTTTCCATTGGGTTCAAGTAAGGGCTCTGTCTGGGACATCCCAGGACATTCACAGACTTCTCTTAAAACCACTCCTGTGTTATCGGGGCTGTGATCCGCCTTTCATTTTCCAAAGGAGCTGTCAAAAATACTTTAATCCAGTTTTATAAATTACCCCAATTGTCTTGTTGGGAGGTAAACTTTCTGCCCAGTCTAAAGTTGAGAGCACACTGGATCAGGTTTTTATTGAGAATCTCTATACTTTGCTCCATTCAGCCTTCCCTCAACCCTGACCAGTCTCCCTGTCCCAAGTGCGAACCCCCTCCCCCTCCCCACACACACACACATAGCTGCCGACCGTCCAGAAATTTCTGGACAGTCCATAAAAATAGATGACTTTTTTCCTGTGTAAGTGAAAAAAAATTTACGTGTCTGTGATTTTCTGGAGGCTTTTGGTAGTTGACTAGCCTATTTTGGTTGTAATCATCATTTTACAGCTCACAATTAATGATGGTAATAAGGTGGCTTCAGTATATTAAGCTATAGACATGTATTACTTATCTTTAGAATTCATTATGGTTTTCCAATTAGTCTCTAAAAAAGCTGGCTGGCTGTGACATAACACAATTTTAAAAAGTGAAAGGGTCTGAAGACTTTGCACTGCATAGATAACACAGGATCTACCATACAGACCAGGTGATTTTCCAAACTTATCTACTCCCTCCTGATCTCTGCACAGGTCACAGAGCATGTATATAAAACTATCCCATAGAAGTCAATGAGGTTCAACTTCTTACCTTTCCATCATGTCCATGGCCCATGGTGGCTGGCGTACAGCATATTTCTAAGTGCTGTTAAAAACAGATCATGCAAAATGGCTGGCCCATAATAATTCTTTACAAATTACTTTGTCAAAAATCACTTTCCATCACACTGCCCCCTCCCTCACCGTTATTTAACCCCTCAGATGCCGTGTTCAACTCTGATCATGGCATCTGTGAAGCACATTAAGCCTTTCAGGGGTTAATCTGGTGTTAAAAAAAAATAATACTCACCTCATGCACTTGCTCGCAGAGAGCTGTCTGCTCCTGTCTTGATTGAAGAAAACCTGCTAAAAGACCTGCTGTGAGCATGATAACAATCAAGACGGGAGCTGATGGCCTCTCTGTGATCAAGTGGATGAGGTGAGTACAATTTTTTTTATTTTTAGCCACTATTTTAGGAAAAATTGATTAGTTACCATAAAGCGTGAGGAAAATCAGCTTTGTGACAAATCTAATTTTTCCTGAAATTCAGATCGAAGTCCACTTCGGACACTTTGATTCACTCCACACTAATAATTATGTTCAGGAAATAGAATTAAAGTATATGCAATCAGAAAATTAAAACAAATTAGAGAAACAGGATACATGTCACTATCTGGTTTTAACTGGTAAAAAAAAAATTTGGTGATATATTCCATTTAATACTTACAGACCCGATATGCTCTAATATAGATATTCAAATGGCTTTTCTTTATTTCTAGCTTGTCTGCACTCCCATGAGCTGGAGAATACACATGCTCATTTTACTGGTTGTATGTCTAGTGGTGACATTCGTGGTAGAGGTCAGTACAGGTTGTGTTTTGCATCATCTTCATGCTCACTATTACACTATATATGTAGTTAATATTTCACTATATATGATAATCCCCACTGTTCAGTGCCAGCCCTTTCGTGTGAGACCAGTGATTGGCTGCAGTGTATATCATCTCTGCAACACTAGTAAACAAAGATCGGTGCTGCATTGATAATGTGCTTGACTACCAATGTGACCAGTCACCTGTGGAAGACATAGAGTTGTCCAGAACTGCTCTAATATGTATAGCCAGCTCAATTAATACTACCACTGACAATGTACTGGTGATAGCACAATAGGAGTATCTTGTCTGTTTAACAATGCAAATCTATGCAAAAGCTGATAAAAATCAATTCTGTTCTAAGTTGATTCCATGTTGCGTGTGAGAGGCATTTTTTTGGGAGTGTATTGATTTTGGCTGCCGACAACTTTTGATTAGGATTCAAGAGAAAGGCAGTAAATTTGCAAGACAATAGTTTTATTGAATCTGTTTCAAGATACTTGCTTGCATAATATCCACAGCACTAGCATTTGCCATGTGCTGCGAAAACAGCTCTGACCCTTTAATGCAGGGTTTCTCAACTCCGTTCCTCGGGACCCATCTACCGGTCAGGATTTGAGAATATCCCACAGAATGAATACCTGTGGTAAGTCCTGATGCATGGACCCTAATTATATAACCTGCTCAATACTAAGGAAATCCTGAAAACATGACTGGTTGGTGGGTCCCGAGGACCAGAGTTGAGAAACTTTGCTCTAAGGCATGGACTGACTCAAAAAAAATCTCTAAAGGACTCCTGTGGAGTCCAAAACCAAGATGAAGTAGATCTTTTAAGGGCTGTAAGTGGTGGATTCTCTATTTTTTCAGACAAGAAAACACCATGAAGTGTGTTCTGCTGTATAGAAAGTACAGCAACATGTGGGGGAGGGGGATGACGACTTAAAGAACTGGGCCACATTCGTTGGGGCTTGGGCCCCGGATCTTTTGAGACCCTAGCAATGCCACTGATGTTAACACTGATCCGTTTCCATTTGTTGTTATATTGTTTACTTCTGTTTTCTATTTTATTCAGTATGAGAATATAATCACACATTGGGTTGGTGTTTACTCGTTATTTCTTTATAATACACTACACAACATCTGGTTAATGCCAATTTTTTCTGATCCATTTATTATTAATTATTGCTTTTCAGGAATTCATTCTGGATAACAGAGCTCTTTGGTTGGCTATAAAGACATGTCTAAAGATTAAACCAGGCAGTAAATACAAAAAGTTTCATACAATTCTGGAAGAGGACAAGGATTGGCCACCTATTGGAAGAACAATCAATGGGAACAGTTTGATCGACGGGGATGCCACAATCTATATTAACGAAGCTTATGAGCAGGACAGTGCTTTGAGCACTGAAGAAGGTTGTGAAAATGGACAGCAAAATGGAAGAAATTAAAACTAAGCCTTACATTTTTAGTGCACAAGGATTTGATAAGTAACAAAAATATATTTTCATGTAGCAGTGTATGACCATCGAATACAATGTAGACCCACACGCTAAATAGTTCTGTGTATGAAATTGGATGTCGTTACACAGCGACCCTGTGGATTACACATCTTACACATATACAAATCAATGTGTAGTCCGCAGCTAGTGAAGGTGAATGGAGTCATGCTGCGACCAGGAGGTTTATTCTGCTGTTATATGGGATTTATTATGACTGTCAAGTCACCTTCACAGCAACTTGAAAGTCACAAAGCAACTCCATCCATTTTTATCATGCTGCAATTTACAGTACAGAAGTATCACAATGCTGCAATTTTTGGTTACCCCATGTGTGTCGCAGCCAAAATCACTATGTATCCCCAGCATTTAGCCAGAAAACACTGTACATGCTCATGTTGGAGAGCAGCGGAAAGTTAGATAGGAGCAGGATTGTTTCATATACAAACTTAAATTCCTAAAGAAAATGAGCTAATACACAAATAAGATATTTTTAATTGATTGCATAAGTAACTGCTACTTAGATTTTTAGCATTTTAGTTATGGTGTCTGGAAGTTGTTACAGACGCCTGTTCGGCTATGACAGATCTCAGTAACTGTGGCACCTGAGTAAAGGAATTATAGGTAATCATAGTTAATGACACTGAAGATATAACGTTTGCACAGAAATCCAATACAAATATAGTAGCTAATTAACTGTTACAAATGTAGCAAGAACATGTAAGAAACAAGTATATAATGTGCATGCAGTATATAAGAATGAGCCAAAATAAAAGCCACCACATGTCCTTGCTGCATTTATAATTATTATTTCTATTGGGCTTCTGTGCCCGCATTATTTTATCTGGCGGTCAACTCCCATGACTACCTACCTTTACGTATGCGTCACAGCAACTAAAATGCCATATCCATGCAGGAGGTTGTAAAAAATTCTGGATGCCATAAATTGTAGCCATATTGGGACTAACATTCCATGCTGACACCGTACACCAAGTAGTTCACTCATTTTTTGCATGTGGTTGACTACTATATAACATGCAGCAAGCTGCATTGTCAAAAGTACTTTTTTTTTTCCCGTTATGAATAATGGAACAAAACAAAACCGTTATTTGTGCCCATAGACATGTATTATGTCAAAGCAAAATGTAATGCTTGATAAAGGTTTCCATTTTCCATTCAGGACTAAAATTCTGTTATATTCCGTTATAACGGAACACTGTAACAAAATTTTTAATGGTAATGCAAACCCGCCCTAACATGTATTTTGGCTTTATGCTTCAGGGGTATATAAAAAACATATTGGACTGTGCTATTTTTGTATTTTTTTTATCTTATCGCGAACCTGTGCTTTTTTTGCTGGGTTCTCTCCGATTTTTTTTGTGACCCCCCTAGTTGTAGATCTGTATTTTCTTTTTTTTTTTTTTAGCTCATTGGTTTGATGTTTCTGTCTCTTATGACCCAATACAATTTATATGATTTATTAGACTACATTTTGAGGGTGCATTGTTGGCGTATATGTGTTCTTGTGGTGTTATATACAGGATTAACTGCTTACATGTCAACTTGACCAGTTACTAGCCGTGTTTGAGCCTTCAGTCACACGTGTTGGACGAATATTTAGGGAAGGTTTCCTAACATGTACCTCCAAAGAAAGGCTACTACATATTTCACAATATAGGCATAGCTTCTCTGTGGCAACAAGTGCATACTGTGTGGTATATATTTTTACTGGATCCTTCTGTTTTAATTAGTAAAGTAAACTACTCCATTCTATACAGCAAAAACAAAGATACAAATGCATATCGGTAGAGCGTATGCCAAAAGGACACCCTTTTAGCCTATGCTACATGAACGGAGGCCTATGGATACATTTATTAAATGTACGGGGAGCTTATCCGGCACATAATTTGAATCAACTTTGTGGACTATAAACACAAGTAGTGAGATTATTGTTTGCACTTATAGTGTACTTTAGTTGAAACATATTTTACCTAGATGTACAAGTCAAGAATTCCAATAAAATCTGCAGCTATATTTATGTGAATAAAAAACTGAGGTCTTGTGTTCACACACTAATCATGTTAAATAAAAGAAAATAAAACATTGGTTATCATTAGAGATGAGTGAATTTGTCAAAAATTAGATTTGCCGGTTCGAGTCTGCTCTGGTAGTGAAATAATACTGTGAGCCTGTATAACATGCAGATGACAGGCGTCGCATTTATAATCACTACACACTTAACTGATTTGGGCAGTCACGGGGCCAAAACTGACCAAATAATTCACATATGAACTCAGCCTTACTGGTCAATGTTAGCGCCAAGAAGAGGCGCACTCCTTTTACACCATTATCAGCTGATTCCACATAGATGTCTACAGAACCTATTAAAGGCTTATACAATTAGAGCCCTCAACAGAGTGGAGAGGGTGTCAGCAGTAAGTTTGTATTGACTTCACTGAATATTTTTCCCTTCCTTTTATCCGTCAGAACAATAAACCCCAAAAAATCCTGTCTGTGGAGAACTCGCCTTTACTCAGTCAGCATTTGGTCAATAATCCATCAGTATTGCTAATGCCTAAAAAAACTGGAGTGGATCCAAAACTGAGATGACACGTGAATAGAATATTTGCATGTCTTCTGTGTTTTGTACCCACTCCCGCTTTTGGCTACCAAATCATAAGCCGATTCTGATGGTACAATACAGCCCTTACAGCCGCTACACAGACAGGATCCGTTGTGCGTCTAATTTTTCCTTACTTCTGACAGATCAGAAGAACGGTCAACTAAATGATGATGTCAGCCTGGCCAAAAGGCAAAATACTGGCCCAGTCATGAAGTGGGGAGGGTGAGAACAGCAAGAGAAGTCCACAGAGTGGACCTATGACATGGTGTTGAGGTTGAAGCAGCATGAGGAGGCCACAGAGTGGCACATTAACAGTGTGGAGGTGGAGGCAGCCTCAGGAGGCTACAGAGTGGCAAGGTGGCATAGTGTGGAGGTGACAGCAGCATGAGGAGGCCACAGAGTAGCACAATGAGCAATTGTGGAGGTGGCAGCAGCAGCATCAAGAGGAGGCCACAGAGTGGCACAATTACAGTGTGGAGGTGGAGGCAGCATCAAGAGGCCACAGAGTGGCACAATGACAGAGTGTGAAGGTGACAGCAGCAGCATGAGAAGACCACAGAGTGGCACAATGACAGAGTGTATTGGTTGCAGCAGCATGAGGAGACCACAGAGTGACAGAATGACAGAGTGTGGAGGTGGCACAATGACCGAGTTTGGGGTTGGCGGTAGCATCAGGAGGCCACAGAGTGGCAAGCTGAAATACTGTGGAGGTGTGTGGCAATACCAGTACCCCCTGAAGATGGTGGGTGAAAGAAGGAGCATATGTCATCAGGTGTGGCATCAGGTGGGTGACAGCATCAGAATATATACTAGCTGAGGCAGGTAGCAAGAAGAAACTGGTCTCTTTTGTCAAAGTGTTGGTGTGGCACTGTGGATGATCTAGTCTGATTCATCAGGAGTTGGTGTGTGGAAATCCTGGCTGATCCACGCCTGATTCATCTTGATGCAGTGTTCCACTATGTGCTATATGTAGGCACTTTAAACTCTTGCTAAATGTCATATCAAATGTACGAAATGTCAAAAAGAACGTCAATTAGGCAAAAAAAAAATTCTACTTTTGCACAACAGGCTTTTCAACAGATATGCAACGCTGGACGGTGAATATATTATTATTTCACCACTAATACATGGCATACAGGGCTTCCAAATATATTACTGCACCGCTGAGCGGCAAAGATATTTTTTATTTTTCCAATAATACATGGAAAAAAGGGCTCACTGGCAGCAGCAGGTAGACCTGCAGAAGGACATATACCAGCAGGTAGTGGCATACTTGGAGAGTAGCCTTCCACCGCACATTGAATATCCGCTGGACTACTGGGCAGCCAAACTGGATTTGTGGCCGCAACTGGCAGAGTTTGCCCTAGAAAAGCTATCATGCCCGGTCAGTAGTGTGGCATCAAAGTGGGTGTTTAGTACGGCAGGGGCCATAGTTATCCCAAAAAAAAACGTTCCTGTACCACCAAAATGTGGAGAGACTTACTTTTGTCAAGATGAATCAGGCATGGATCAGCCACGATTTTAACCCACCGATGCCTGATGCATCAGATTAGATCATCCATCTTCACACTACGTCTGCTTGCCACTTTGTGGCCTACTAATTTGTGGCATACTGATGCTGCCATCTCCACACTATGTCTCCTTGCCACTTTGTGGCCTACTAATTCTGCCATCTACACACTATGTTACCTTGCCAATCTGTGTTATCATGCTACTGCCATCTCCACACTATTAGTGATGAGCGAGCATGCTCGGCCGAATATCTGTTCGGCTCGAGCATCGCTATGCTCGGCACAAGCGCTACTCGACCGCAATCCTCGAGTCTCCGCCCACACGTTTCGTGGGTTTTATGCAGCCAATAAAGGTGCAGGTAATTACTGCCCTCACTGTAATGCCAGTAGCCATGTTAGCTGCTGGCATTACAGTGATTGGCTGGCCGGAACGCGTCATCGGGTGCTATATAGACAGTGTAGGGAGTGATTTTCAAGGTTTTATTCAGACAAGCTTTTCCAAGACTCAAAAGTCCATTTAAGGACTACTGCGTGTGTGTGTGTTTTTTAGAGCAGCAGTCTATTTACCTCCTGCATTCTCAGAGACAGTGCTTCGGAAGGGACAGATAATGCAGGGAGAGACATTTGCTGTTTTTGCTACCAAAGTCCGTTTAAGGACTACTGTGTGTGTTTGACAGCAGCAAGATATTTTTATTTTCTAACTATTATTGACATATACTGTACTTCATCTGCAGACTGTGTATTTAATAATCTGGCCATAATCTGTGGTGTTCTTAAACCAATATTGTAGAACATCTGTAAACAGTTTCTGTATTACAAATTCCAATAATCTGGGCCACATCTAGTGTCCATAATCTGTGGTGTTCTTTAACCAATACTGTAGAACATCTTCAAACAGTTTTGGTATTACAAATTCCAATAATCTGGACCTAATATAGGGTCCATATTCTGTGGTTTTCTGTGACATATACTTTCCTGCATTAGAAAACTGTGTCTTTAGCGGACAGTAAAACAATCCCCACCACATAAAGTGACAAAACCATTAATATGAGGAAGGCGAGCACTAAGGGACAGGGAAGTGGGCGTGATGCTGATCGTGCACACAGAAGCCATGGGCCTGGACGCAATGAAACTGTTCCTGCTGCCAGTGCACCAGAAAAAACAAAAAATCCACCTTACCCAGCTTCATGTTCAATTTAGCTGGGCGGCGTAGGACAACAATGTCCAAGTCGGACCAGTGCTAACAGTTGGTCGGTTGGATTGCTGAATATAGTGCTTCCAGTCAGTTAAGCACCACCCTCTTGTCAAGATTCTGTAGCCAAGAGTCTGGTCAACTGAATCCTCACTCTGATCATCCTTCCTCCCACCATGGAGAGGCTTGCCAAACGAGTGATCCCACACTCGGATGTTCCGAGGAGCTCTTTCCAGCGCCACTATTAGAGTTGGCCCTCACGCCCAGCACGCTTGAAGTGGTACCTGAGATATTGTGTCCTGATTACCAACCTCTTGAGCCTTCACAGTCTCAAGAAGATGACGGTGGTGAACGGCAATCATTCGTTCACGAGGTGGGTGATGATGAGACACAGTTATCAATCACTGAGGTTGTTGTTAGGTGAAGTCAGGAGGATGAGCAGAGTGAGGAAGTGGAAGAGGAGGTGGTGGATGATGAGGTCAATGACCCAACATGGAAAGGTGAAAAGCTGAGCGAGGACAGCTATACAGAGGGGGAGGGATCTGCAGCACCGCTACATTCTGGAAGAGGCAGTGGGGTTGCAAAAGGGAGAAGTTGGCCCACACCAAACAGGCCCACAACCATTACACCGAGCAACACCCATGCGTAAATCTACCTTGTCAAAGGGTAGGTTCTCCGCAGTATGGCGTTTTTTGAAGAAAATGCAGACGACAAAAGAGTGGTAGTTTGCAACCTGTGCTGTACCAAAATCTGCCAGGGAGTGAGCACTAAGAACCTCACCACCACCAGCATGATCCGCCACATGGCATCCAACCACCCTAATAAGTGTACCAAACACCTGGGTCCACAATCTATTACACCACTGCCTCCTCTTCCCCTGTGATGCTCCTCGCCCTGCACCTGGACCTTCGCATGAACCATCAGCAAAAACATCCACTTCCCTGTCCCAGAGCAGCGTCCAAATGTCAATAACACAGGCATTTGAACACAAGTGCAAATACACACCCACCCACAGGCCATAGCACTAAATGCGCAACTTTCGAAATTACTGGCCCTTGAAATGTTGCCATTTAGGCTTCTGGACACTGAGGCCTTCCGCAGCCTGATGTCAGCGGCCATCCATGTACGCAGTCCCCAGCCGCCACTATTTTTCACGGTGTGCCGTGCCCGCCTTACACCAGCATGTGTCCCAGAACATCACCCGTGCCCTGACCAACGCACTTACTGGAAAGGTCCACTTCACCACGGACACATGGACAAGTGCTGGTGGCCAGGGATGCTACATTTCCCTGACCGCACACTGGGTGAATGTTGTGGAGGCCGGGAGTGAGTCGTACCCTGGGTTGGCACAGGTTCTACCATGCCCAGGATTGCGGGCCCTATGTCCATCAGGGTCTCCGCCAGCAGCTATGTTCCTGGCTCCAACCACCACTTCTCCTCCTCCTCCTCCACTTCCACCTTCAGCAGCAGTAACACAGGGTGATAGCCAGACCACCCATAGTTCGTCTTCTCAGCGCAAATTGGACCATGGAGAGTAGGAGGAATAGCTGGAGACAGTTGCCTCTGCTACAGAGGTTAGGACCCATGGAACTTTAATTCCATCTGTTCAGCGTGGATGGGCAGAAGAGCAGGAGGAGAAGGATGAGGAGATGGAGAGTAATCCTGATGTCGACATCAACGTCTTGCCTGTTGGTACTCTGCCACACATGGCTGACTTCATGTTAGGCTGCCTTTCCCAAGACTCTCACCCTTCTTAACCCCTGTTACGAAGAGAACTTTTCATCTCTCATTTCTGTGGTGGAGAGGACAAGTAAAATGGGGCAATACCAGAAGGTACTTGTTGAGAGATTGCTCCAAAATTTTCCATCTGACAACGCAGCCGGCAGAGTCTGTACTTATTTAGGCAACCGAGGAAGGGAAACCAGGGGAACACACGGCAGTTCCGAAAAAGGCAAGGCAACACTCTCCAAGACATGGGACACTTTCCTGACACCCTGCCAGCAACCTCACCCTGATGCGTGGCATAGTGCTACAAGAAGGAAAAAGTTTTTGAAGATGGTGAGGGAATACATAGCAGACTGTGTCAGCGTCCTAAGTGATCCCTCATTGCCTTACAATTACTAGGTGTCCAAGCTGGAGACGTGACACGAAGTACGCCATGGAGGTGCTGGCCTGCCCTGGAGCCAGCGTTTTGTCTGAGCGTGTATTTAGTGCTGCTGGTGGCATTATAACAGATAAGCGTATCTGCTTGTCCGCTGGCAATGCTAACAGGCTGACTCAGATAAAAATGAACAAGGCCTGGATTGCCCTTGACTTCTGAACTCCACCAGAGGAGATCTGAGCTGATGATCAACATAAAGGCAATTTCAATCTATCATTTATAATGTACTCAATCTACTGTAGTGTATTCCCATGCACATTATTCACCAAAAAAAAAAGAATATATGGTTGAATCTTGTTTCCTCCTCCTCATCATCAAGATTGTATATATTCCCTCCACTCAAATTTTTTTTATAGGGTCAGCTGAACAGCATGCACTCGCATATAATGTTTTAGAGCGTCAGCTGTACAGCATGCACTCACATATAATGTTTTAGAGTGTCATTTGAACAGCATGCACTTGCATATTATTATTTAGAGCTTCAGCTCACCAGGAGGAACTTGCCCCTAATGTTTTAGAGGGTCAGCTCAGCAGCAGGCCCTAGCCCCTAATGCAGGGGTGCACAATCTTTTCTGGTTGGGGGCCATATTGTCAGCCTGAACCAATTCCAAGGTGTATGATGCCCTCCTTCATGTGATATACAGGCTGTTTCGGAGTGCCTCTTGCTTATAATTTTTGGCAGCACTTGCACTTTATATACAATTAAATACACAGGAAAGAATGTTTCCTAACAATTTTTCCTGTGAAATAGATTTTTTGGGGGGTTTGTGCATATTTTTGTCAGTCTGTAAAAGTGGCGTACAACTCGGACAACATGTTTTCCAGCACAGACCTGGGAGTCCAAGATGAATTCAGACATCATGCCCATGCTTTTCCCGATCCATTTCGGTGGTGTTTCTGTCACTTTCTGACCTTTTCCAATGGACCAGGCACCTTACGCTCTTCAGAGCAGGGGTGCCTGGTTGTCTCCCTTTGACTTCCATTATACTCGGGTGCTCGGCCGAGCACACTAATATAACAATGTGTTCGGGCCGAACACCCGAATACATTGGTGGTTGCTTATCACTACATACTATGTCTCCTTGTCACTTTGTGGCCTCTGCAGGCTGCCATCTCCACACTATGTCACCTTGCCAATCTGTAGTATCATGCTGCTTCTGCTGCTTGAAGGTCTTGGACTGATCACCCGCCACACGATCTAATTTAGTTTTTGGAACCGATAAACCCAACTTGCTTTTGAGGGCTGTATTAATCTGTAAGTTACCGTCGTACAGCTCTACAGATAACTTTCCATCTGCATCTTTCTCAACATTCTGTGCTCACAGTATTTTGTGCACACTATGTCACCTTGCCACTCTGTGGCCTACTCATGCTACCGCCACCTCCAGACTCTGTCATTGTGCCACTCTGTGGCCTCCTCATGCTGCCGCTACCTCCAGACTCTGTCATTTTGCCACTCTGTAGCCTTTTTGATGCTAACTAGAGATGTTGCGAACATAAAATTTTCCGTTTGTGAGTGGTGAACGCGAACTTCTGCAAATGTTTGCGAACGGGCGAACCGGGCGAACTGCCATAGACTTCAATAGACAGGCTAATTTTAAAACCCACAGGGACTCTTTCTGGCCACAATAGTGATGGAAAAGTTGTTTCAAGGGGACTAACACCTGGACTGTGGCATGCCGAAGGGGAATCCATGGCAAAACTCCCATGGAAAATTTGATAGTTGACGAAGAGTCGGGTTTTAATCCATAAAGGGCATAAATCACCTAACATTCCTAAATTGTTTGGAATAACATGCTTTAAAACATCCAGTGTGTGTATACGATCAGGTATGATGTTGTATCGATCAGGTAGTGTAAGGGTTACACCCGCTTCACAGTGACAGACCAAACTCTGACAGACCAAACTCCTCGTTTAACGCACCACAGACAACTGCAAACAGTCCATTTGCACAACCGCAAACTCCCCATTTGCACAAGGTTGGATACCAAGCTAGCCATGTCCCGTTCCTTGTCCTCACTGACCTCATTGAAGGTCTCTTCCTCCACCCAGCCACGTACAACACCAAGGGTCCCCAAAAGGTGACAACAAGCCCCCTGGGATGCCTGCTGTGGTTGGTCTTCCACCTCTTCAAAGAACATTTAATTAAATTTCCTCATGCCAGCCCACACATATCTGCTACCACCCAGAACAAAGAATGGTCCTTGCCTTATGTATATACAACAGCATAAAAGGCCTTTTCTGTCAGGTGAATGCCTAATTTTTGGGCCTATAATGGCCAACCGTTACATTTTTATCCTGTGACCGCCTAATGTACCTCCAGCCACAGAATCCAAAGTTCTTTGCTGTCAGGTGAATGCCTATTGGCTAATTTTTGGGGCCTGTAGTGGCCAACAGTTAAATTTTTATCCTGTGACCGCCTAATGTACCTCCAGCCACAGAATCCAAAGTTCTTTGCTGTCAGGTGAATGCCTATTGCCAATTTTTTGGGGTCTCTACCGGCTGACAGTTACATTTTTATCCTGCAACCGCCTAATGTACCTCCAGCCACAGAATCCAAAGTTCTTTGCTGTCAGGTGAATGCAAATTTTTGGGGCCTGTAGTGGCCGATAGTTACATTTTTTTTATCTCTAGCAACATAAGCACACCCGTCTCACTCCTCTGCCTCTCATTAGGGTGGTGTATGAACCGCATTCACCATAAGTACCTTCTAATGTCACAGGGTCATGTGACTGTGCCCCCACTCTGTACTGTGCCCCTCACCCCGTACTTTGCCCTCTTATACCCTGCATTGTGCCCTCTTGCCACACCCTGTACAGTGCCCCTAGTCATTCGCTGTACTTTGCCCTCTTATACCCTTTTATTCGGTCACTGTATGGCGGTGTTATCCGG
The DNA here is from genome assembly GCA_033119425.1 of Bufotes viridis. NCBI lineage: Eukaryota > Metazoa > Chordata > Amphibia > Anura > Bufonidae > Bufotes > Bufotes viridis. The sequence goes on from CM065592.1 coordinate 160,049,757, forward strand.
TAACTGTACAGAGGTGTTATCCGGTCAATGTATGGCGTTGGTATTCAGTAACTGGATGGCCATAACTGTATCCATTTCCCTTCCCACGCCACCTTATTTAGACCTGGTATTAGCGGGAAAAATTGATTGCGGTGCTAAGGACCTTTGTGCCACAATCTGTGTAAGAAATAGACCTAACATAGACGTATTTCTATATAATAAATGACCACCTCATTGTATCATTATTCGTGAGTAGGGCTAATATCTTTATATCATATAGATTCTACTGATTCTACTGTGCCCTGTATTTCCCTATTTTTGCCATCCATTTAATGCATACCAAAAATGTATATGTTGACAGATGCCTCAGACTGATGCCGTACAGTGACGATCACCATACAGTTCCATGGTATTTTTTTTACTGGACTCTGCAGGATACAAAAATGTGGAGTGCTGCACATTTGTATATATCAAATGGCAAAAAAATGGACCGTGATTAAAATACATATTTTTGTGGGAATTTTTGCCAATGATCCCCCTCTGGTATGTCACTGTCCATGTTGTGGGACTATTTGTGCATGCATAGTTTGTATTTGTGCATGAACATGACCTGAAGGTTTTTTAGGTTTGCCTGCTATTAAAGTCAATGGGCATGATGCGAATTTTGCGGTTCACAAACATTTGATAGCAAACTGTCCCGGCCGATGTTCGTCCACCACTAGTCACAGAGTGGCACAATGACAAAGTCTTGAGGTGCTGGCAGCATCAGGAGGTCACAGAGTGGCACAATGACAGAGTCTTGAGGTGGCAGCAGCATCAGGAGGTCACAATGACAGAGCGAGGAGGTGGCAGTAGCATCAGAAGGCCACAGAGTGGCAAGACAACAGAGTGTGGAGGTGTCAGCAGCACCAGCATCAGGAAAAGGCCACAGAGTGGCACGGCGATAGAGAGCGGAGGTGGCGGCAGCAGCAGCATCAGGAGGAGGCCACAGAGTGTCATAATGACAGAGAGCGGAGGTGGCGGCCGTAGCAGCATCAGGGGGAGGCCACAGAAAGGCAACACGACAGAGTGTGAAGGTGGCGTCAGCAGCAGTATCAGGAGGATGCCACAGAGTGGCACGACGACAGTGTGGAGGTGGGTGGCAATAACAGTACCCGCTGACGATGGTGGGTGTAAGAAGGAGCACTTGGCATTAAATTGGAGTAACTATGGCGCCCGCTGCACTAAACACCCGCTCTGATGCCACACTACTGGCCGGGCAGGACAGCTGTCCAAGTATGCCACCACCTGCTGGTTCAGGTCCAGCTCCAGGTCTAGCTTCTGCTGCTGGTGAGTGCTTTCTTCACTATTCAGGTGAAGAAAGCTGCTCATCAGCGACTCTAGACTCAGTCTGCTGCTGATAGATCTGGTACTGCTTCTGCCATTCCACCAGTCCCCACGAGCCATAGCAGTGGAACGTGAGCGCAGATGGCCTCCACGGTTGGACCTGAGTGAGGATGGATGATGGCGCAGATAGGCAGCAGCCAACTGACTACTATAGGATATCTCTATAGTAGTTCAGTTTGTCCTTCCTCTCCACGGATGTAAAAAAGGCCCCCATGTTGGACCGGAAGTGAGGGTCTAACAAGGTGGAAAGCCAGAAGTCATCCCTTTTCCGAGTGCTGACAATTTGGCTGTCACTACGCAAGCAAGTGAGCATGCATCGGGCCATTTGTACTAGTGATTTGGAGGGACTCCCTCCCGCCATCTTCACTGCATACTGCCACGGTGTGTTTGGGTCTTCTGCCTAATCTTCCTCATCGCCTTGTAGCTCCTCTTGCGGCTCCTGCTCCTCCCCTCTTGTCACCTGTGTCAAAAAACCACCCGTTTCGCTACACATTGCTTGTGCTCCAATGTCCTCCTCCTCCAGTTCAGCCCCCACAGGGCTCATGTGGCCATGAGATCTAGGCACCTTGTCTTCAGTCCCCTGACCAGACAGATTTACCAGCATCTGTTCCAGCACATAAAGCAGTGGATTGACATCGTTCATCCCGTAGTCCTGGCAACTGAAAAATAACGTGGCATCATCAAAGGGCCTGAGCAGACAGCAGGTGTCACGCATGAGCTACCACTGGCTGAGATCGAAGTTACACAGGGGAGTACTCCTGTCCGCTTAGATTATTAAGAAATCATTTATGGCCTTTCTCTGTTCGTAGTCGGTCTAACATATGGAGGGTGGAATTCCAAAGGGTGGAAACGTCACATATCAGCCTATGTTGGGGGATGCCGTTCTGCCTCTGAAGCTCAAGGAGGGTGTGCTTTTCGGTGTACGAGTGGCTGAAGTGCATGCAAAGTTTTCCTGGCCGTTTTGCAGATAGGTGGAAGACTTCAGGAACTTCGTGGAGGGGGAAGCGGCGTCACCTGGCCAAGTTGCTGGTGGGGCTATGCAGGAACCACATTCACCCAGAGGGCTGTGAAGGACATGTATTCTCCCCGCCCATAGTTACACACAGCGCTGCCGTGCACTTTGGAAGACACCAACAGGGTCAATGGCTGGCCAACCTTCGGTTCTACATGTGTGTGCAGGGCTGGTACTGCCTTTTTGGCAAATAAATGACAGCTTGGGACACTCTACCTCGGCTCGGCAGTCGGCACAAGCCATCAGTTCTCTGAAATGACTGCTTGGGACACTCTACCTCGGCTCGGCAGTCGGCACAAGCCATCAGTTCTCTGAATGGTGCAGAGTCCACCACTTGGAAAGGGAGGGACTGCAGCACAAGCAACTTGGAAAGGAGCACATTCAGTTTTTGCTCAGTTGGATGCGTGCACGCATACTGTTGTCTCTTGGCAATCGCTTTAGGGATTGATTGCTGATGGAATGACTGACGAGGAGTAGTAGTAGGAGGAGGAGACGCAGGAGCATCAGGACCAGCAGATCATGGGAAGGACAGACAGCTACCTCAGCTTCGGCTGAGGTAGTGAAGCCTTGACTGCCTTAAACCAGGTGCGTGCCACTGGGTGATGCAGCGGTTGCTGCGGCAGGCTGGACCACCACATCGAAGCCACAGATCTCCCAGGTCACTTTATGGGGACGCTGCATATGTTGACGCAAGGCTGTGGTGCCAACATTAGTACCCTGGCCACACTTCACCTTCTGCCCACATATTTTACATATGGCCATGTTCACCTCCTCCGGTGGCTTAACAAAAAATTGCCATACCGCCGAGTAGGTGATTTTACTCCCGACACTCCGCACGGACTGACTGCTACCACCCCTGCGTCCGTGAACCTGTGCACCGCCACTTTTCACTCCCAACCTCCCACTGCTGCCACCCTGTTGACTGCCGGACACACTAGCGACTTGCTGACTACACCGCTGGCTCACAGGCAAGCTGCTACCCTCTTATCCAGATGATGATAAAGCCCCTTGGTCACCCGTCTCCCAAGTGCGATTAGCTACATCTATCATAATCGAGTACTATCTGCACGTCACTGATGTCCTCCTCAACGGTCTCTGGGTCAGGAGACGCCCCTGAAGAAGCGAAAGCGAAACCTGGGTCGGGCAGTTTCTACCTTGATATGCTGTAATGCAAGATATTTGCTTGTGAGTACAATAAATCTTTTTAAATCTATATGGAGTTGACAGTACTTCACTACGGAGGTCCATCCATTTTCTATTAAATATAGGAAAAAGGACATCAGGAACCGTGGTCTAAAGTGAGATCAACTCTCCGTGTTTTCAACTGAGATTGAGAATTTCAGAGGAATCCAGACCTTTATATGAGAAACAGCAGCGCAACCATTTTATTGAACACTGACTGCAAGGTGTGAACTGAACCCACAGCACACCAGGAAACCGCGAAGCTGACAGCAAAGAGGCACAGTATTTTGGAACTTTTTATTTTTACTTTGACCGCTCGCAACACCAACTCCCACGACACTCTCCTCATCAGTACTAGCCTGCCTAGTGGAGGAAGTGGCGGATGTCTCCTCCAGATCTTGGCTGGGCAGTAGGTGCTGACTGTCCTCTAGTAGCTTGTCCTCGCTGAAAAGTGGAGCTGAGCCCACAGCATATAATACTTCTCTGGTTTAGGGAACAGAAAAGGACAGAGGCAGGTTGAGGACAGGTGGAGGCACAGCCTACTCCCAGGCCATATCAACTAAGCATCATGTCAGAGCAACCCACCGACTCTTGGCTGGGGGTGTATGAGGTCACTTGGGACGAAGTGGATGACCGAGTCAACCATTCAAGTACCACTGGGTTGCTGGTCAAGACACGACCGCTAGATGACACTAGGAGCTAAGGCCTCTCGCTGCGACCCCTGCTGCAACGCCCCTTTACTCTGCTTTGACCTGTGCCTGTGCCAGAAACATTTACGCCTACCACTTTACCCTGTGCAGGGCCTGGCACTTCTCTGTCTGACCTACTGTTAGATCAAATAATCCAATGTTAGATAAAATATTTTTTATTTCGCCACTAAAACACGGCAAACTAGGCTTCAACAATATATCACAGCACCGCAGAATGCCAATTAGGCCCATATTTTGTTCTAATTTTACACAACAGGCTTTTCAACAGATATATGCAATGCTGGACGGCGAATATTAATATTTCGCCTCTTATACACAGCAAACTCAGCTTTAAAATATATCAATGCTCCGCAGAACGTCAATTAGGCCCAAATTTTGTTCTATTTTTGCACAACAGGCTTTTCAACAGACATATGCAACGCTGAATATATATTTTTATTTCGCCACTAATACAATGAAGACAGGGTTTAAGAAAATATCACTGCACCGCAGAACGGCAATTAGGGCCAAATTTTGTTCTACTTTTAGGCCCAAATTTCTTTCTAGTTTTACACAACAGGCTTTTTTTTTTTTTTTTTTCCTTTATAAATCTTTAATTTTCAATTTGCATCATATTACAAGTAAAAAAGAAGACATAAAAAAGAAACCCCCCAACCCTTCCCTCCCCTGCCTTGCAGAAAGAAAAAAAAAAAAAAATAAATAAATAAAATAAGGAATTATTAATAAACCGTTAATTAATAACTATCGTCCCAGCACTTCCATATATTATGCCACTTTTCAAGAGATCCTCGCTGTCTATACAGGATCTTCTCATAACTTCTAACCTTATTGGCCAAGTTAAGCCAGTTGGTGCAATCTGGGGCTGAGGGGGAAAGCCATTTTCTAGATATGAGAAGTCTAGCTAAAAAAATCAGCTTTATCAGCAATCGACCCTTCAAATCCTGACAGTTGATCTCCGATAAATCCCCAGGACCCATAATCTGGGAGATGGGGAATATCGATAGTGAGTCTTTGTGTTAAGGTTCTTTGAACTGACTTCCAGTACTTGCTCACCGTCGGGCATTCCCAGAACAAATGCAAATGATCTGCTCCTGGGACCCCACAACGGGGGCACCCAGAGGATGCTGCAAGTCCTCTCCTGTGGAGCCACAGGGGTGTGATATATATTTTATGCATTATGTTAAACTGAACCACGGTGTGGTTAAAATTATGTGAAACTTGACTTAAACTATTACCTATCTTCTCCCAATTCGGGAGGCCCAAACCTAAGAGTGAAGAGGACCAGGATTTTTGTCCTGGAGAAAGGGTGTCCAAAAAAATTTTTCCATCAAGTATCTGTAACAATGCGAAATCTTAACTTTCATAACCTCCTTATTTTGAATCAAATTGTGCAAAAATACCGGGTATCTATATTAAGTGTGTGAGTCTGAGAAATATGAAAAGTGCAGATCGCAGTTGAAAGTATGCATACCAAGCCACCTCACCTACATTTACCCTTTCCTTTAGCTCCACAAGGGTCAAAATTTGTCCGTTTTCGACCACTTGACTCAGATAGTTGATCCCTTTATTCCTCCAATATTGCTGACAGTTCAGATCCTCGAGATTCAAAAGCTTCAAATTATGCCACAGGGGGTACAGATAAGTGATGCCCTAACCTTAAACCAACTCTTAATGACCGTCCAGGCTTTCATAGCCATTTTGCAGAAAGGTTTATAATAATTCTGCAAATTAAATAAATAGTCAGACTCCAGTACTGTAAAAAAGTCCGGAAAGCCTGAATCTTGAACCAATTTCCTGCAGAGATAGCTATTTTCCCAGTCGTCAAAAAGGCAGAGTTGAGATGCCAAAAGTAACCTTTAAAGTAGGGAAGATTGAGACCTCCCTGTTTATAGGGCATAGAGAAATAAACTGCCTTTAGTCTTACCCGTTTCCTCCCCATAATAGATCGTTAATCAGCCGCTCTATCAATCTAAAATATTTATCTTCAATCCATATAGGGAATTGCGAAGAACATAAAGGACCTGGGGCAACATTACCATTTTTATTATCGAGATTCTGTCTGCTCTAGCTGACAAAATTCTTTGCCATATTTTAATTTTTGATCTCAGTGTTTGTAATAAAGGGATCAAGTTCAGTTGTACATAGTCTTGAACCTTAGCGGAGGTTACTATCCCCAGGTACTTCATTGTCTCAGAGGTTGATAATCTATTAATCAGATCATCAGGGAGTCCTCGCAATTCATCTATTGGAAGAAGAGTGGTCTTTGCCCAGTTGATCTCCAAACCGGAGGAGTGACAAAATAAATTAACCAACTCCATAACTCGGGAAGTGTACTGTCTGTTTGATGGAGGAATAATTGGATGTCATCCGCATATAAAGATATGCGGTCCTGCTTCCCCATGACCCCAAAGCCCGCCACCCTCAGATCCTGCCTTATACTAACCGCAAGAGGTTCGATATAGATGTTGAAAAGGAGTGGAGAGAGAGGACAGCCTTGACGGGTGCCTCTCTCTAGTTCGAAGCTCTCGGTCTGCATATTATTAATCCTAATCCTGGCGGCCGGGGAGTTATATAGCAACTGAATCATTGCAATAAATTTAGGACCAAAACCCATTTTATTCATCACCTCCCAGAGAAACGCCCACTCCACTCTGTCGAACGCCTTAGTGGCATCCAGTGACAGAACGGAGCGGGCGCCGTCCCCAGGAGACTGAATATTAGTAAAGAACCTGTGTAAATTGTAATGGGTGCCCCTTTTGGCATAAAACCATTTTGATCTGGATGAATGAGAGAGGGCAAAACCCTAGAGAGCCTCTTTGCCAGAACTTTTGACAATATTTTGACATCCGTATTTAGCAAAGAAATTGGTCTATAGGAACTCAACTCTATCGGGTCTTTATCCTTTTTGGGATCAAGACTATTACCGCTTCCATCATGGACTTTGGAAGATCTCCTCTATCTAATGCTTGAGAGAACACTTCCAATAGATGAGGGAGAATAAAATCACCATATTTACGATAGAGTTCATAGGGAAGGCCATCAGGGCCGGGCGATGAGTTCCCAGAAATAGCCTTTAGGGCTTCCTGGATCTCCAAGAGGGTCACTTCTTTCTCCAAAGAATTTTTTGAGTCTCTGTTAACATTGGAAGAGAGATTCTCTCCAGGAACAACCTCGCCCGGTCAGATGAAATAGCAGGGGAGGCCTTATATATCTGAACAAAGTGCTGCAGGAATGCATCTCTGATTCCCTCTGGATCACATATGATCGTCCCATCTAGATTACGAATAGAAACAATAGCCTTCTTTTTCCTCTCCTGCTGTGAAACTATTCTGGCTAAAAGCTTGCCAGGGCGCCCAGACTCTGAGAAATACTTTTGTCCTTTGAAAAATAATCTATGATTTGCTTTATCAAGTAGATATTCCTCAAGAGAACGACTAGCTTTCTGCATCTCTTCCTTGTTAAAATCAGAGGGTAAATTGATAAATCGCTCTGTTGAGGTTGACATCATCCTAACCAATTCCTCCTCTTTCTCCCTAAAAGTTCTCCTGCTACTGGTGATATCGCTTATAAGTACCCCTCTCAAATAGGCCTTCAGAGCATCCCATACTGAGTTGATGTTGGCAGAGGGGAGGTTTACCTCCCAAAAGGAAGATATGAGCAGCTTGGTAGAGTGGTAGTTGTCCATGATGGTAAGCCAGTAGGGGTTCAGCTTAAAGCCGAGCCCCTATTATCTTTGTTCTCTCCCGTGCAAACCTCAATCAGTACGGGTGCATGGTCTGAGATGGTTCTTACTCCATATCGTATCCTTTTAATATTTTTCAAATTATCCTCGTTTGTGAATGCTAAATCAATTCTGGACATTGCTCTACCGCCCCTACTCACACAGGAGTACACTCTCTTACCTCCACCAAGATGACCCCATATATCCACTAAGCCAACCTCAAGGCAAAACTGACGTAGCGAAGAAGAACCAGTGTTCCTCCCTACCTCTGCATCCAGAGTCAGTCTGTCTATTTTAGGATCCATCACAGCGTTAAAGTCTCCCATCAGAACAAGCTGACTTTCTGGCCTTTTCTCCAGAAATACTAACAGTTGACTGAGTGGGTATATCGAGAAGGGCGGGGGTATATAAAAAAAGCTAAAGTGTAATTTTGTCCATAAAGTCTACCATATAGAAAAATAAATCTGCCCTGTTCATCTATAGAAGATTCTACCAAGACAAAGTCCACAGAATGATGAACTAAAACCGAGACACCCCTTGACGTGCTACTAAAAATCGAGTGGTATGATTGAGCTTGCCAACCCGTTGTCAAACGGGACAAAGTTTCCTTAGTGAGGTGGGTTTCCACAAGGCAAATAATTGCCGGTAGAAATCTTTTATTGCATCCATGATAGCTTGTCTCTTGGCCCTTTCCCCAATCCCTCTGATATTCCACGCAACGATTCTAGTTACCATTGATCAAAAAAAAAAGAAAGAAAAGAAAAAAAAAAAAAACCCAATCCCCTGCAAGACAGAGTCCCTCCCCATTCCCCCTCCACTGGTCCACCCGATCCTGTCAGCGAACCTCTACCTTCCAGCCCTTCTCCTCCCTCTACCCCAACCCCCCTCTCCCCCATCTCCCGTACGCCAAATTTCAAATGCCTATTCGATCAATCCAGTCTCGTGCTTGTTCTGATTTTTCAAAAAAATGGGTAGACCCATTATAGATCACTCGCAGCTTAGCTGGATACAACAACGAGTATCCAATGTCCTTGGAAGCCAAATACTTCTTGATTTCCATAAAGCTTCTTCTTTTTCTTGGGTCCCCGGGCAAAGTCTGGAAAGAATAATAGCCTCGTGCCCTGATGTTCGATGGGTGAACATTCCCTTGCTCTTCTCAATATCGTATCTCTGTCCATAGACAGTAACAGCTTTATTAGAATTGCTCGAGGTGGTCTTCCAGGGGTAAATTTCCCCGGGGATACGATGAGCTCTTTCTATTTGGAACATGGAGGAGAAATGTTCATTTCCGAGATTTTTAAAAATCACATCTTTAAGTTGTTCAATCAACTGCCGGCCTTCCGCTCCTTCTGGATATCCAATAATACGGATATTATATCGCCTCGATCTATTTTCCAGGTCCTCCAACTTAACCTGTAGGCTGTGGTTTTCTGAGGCAAGCGTTCCCATTTTTAATTTCAGCGTATCAACATCAGATTGCAGAGAGTCCGCCAGCTTCTCCACATTGAGAACTCGCTCCCGAATTTTGGCCAAGTCCTCCCTTATTAAAGATATGTCATTTTGCATTGAACCCAGTTGGGTAGCCATCCCCTGCATTAGGATGCCGTTACTTTTTACGGCCTCCAAGATTTTTTCTAGCGTCAGGGGGTCGTGTTCAGACTCAGTCTCGGTCTGTGTTGGCAAGCTCACCTCCCCTCTTTCCTGCTCTGCCTCTGATAACCCGTCCTCAGAAAGTTCATCTGTTTGAGGGGTAGTTATGTTTTTCTTCAGGTTTACACTTGGTTTTCCCTGAGAAGTCCTTTTTCATTTGGAGCAGGGGACTTTAGATATTTATCAATTTTCCCCTCTGGAGCCTTAGCCCCCGTCTTTACTCCGGAAGAGTCCACTGACCGCCGTTTCGGAGCCATTGTCCCTTATATATATATTTTTTTTTTTCTTTTTCTTCTCCTTCCTTGTTATTTTCCCTTTCTTTCCTCTCTCTATTATTCCTTTAAAATAGATCCCCTTTCCTGCTTGATTTCCTTTCTTTCGTTCTTATTTATAATTTAAAGAGAAAGAAAAAAAAAAAACCTCTATTTTTATCTTTTATCTTTTTAGAAAAATCCTTCCTTTTCTTTCCTTTTCTTCTCTTTTTCCGTTTCCCCAATTTTCTCTCTCCCCCCCCTCTCCTCTGTTACTGAATGGCACGTCACAGAGGGAATAGAGGGAACAGGGGCAACAGGAGAGTCCCAACAAGGTGCAGGATGGAAGCCCAAGTCAAGTCAATTGCACAACCACAATTAATATGTTACAGTGTGGTTAGCTTAATAGGCGTCTTCACAAAGCCAAACAGTATCAGTTATGGGGAACAAAGAAGAGATCGGCTCACCACCAGAGGCACCAGAAACATCCACTGCAGCCCAATCGACACAGCAGTAGACGGCCAGGAGCAGGAGAAGGAGGCAAAGGAGGGGCGGTTTGAAGCCGAGAGGGAGCCGGGTCCGGAGGAGGCGGGGAGGCAAACAGACGGGGCAGCCAAGCCCGCAGTCGAGCGAACACCAGCCAGGGAAGATGCCCAGCGACGGAGCCAGCAGAGACGGCCAGGCACGGCAGGTAACACAGCGGGCCCCCAGAAGGCTCTCACAGCGGCAGACAAGAGCAGACAGGGACGGAGGCTAAGGTCGGGAGATCAGCGTGCGTCGGGAGCCGGCCACATCAGAGCCTCCAGTATCAGCCGGAGAGCGAGGCGGAGGGGGGGGGCGAAGCAGAGGAGAGGAGCGCGACGTGCCTTGCTCACGTCATCACGGCCCTGTACACAACAGGCTTTTCAACGGATATATGCAACGCTGGACAGCGAATATATTTTTATTTCACAATTAATACACTGAAAAACAAGGCTTCACAATATATCACTGCACCGCAGAATGTCAATTAGGCCCAAATTTATTTCTACCATACTTTTACACAACAGGCTTTTCAACAGATATATACAACGCTAGACGGTGAATATATTTTTATTTCGCCACTAATACACGGCAAACAGGGCTTCCGAATATATCACTGCACCTCTGAGGAGCAAAGATATTTTTTATTTTTCCACTAATACACGGAAAAACGGCTTTAAAACAGATAACTGCACCGCTGAGCAGCAAATATATTTGACTTTTGCCACTAATACACTACAAAAAGGGCTGTAATGTTTGCCCTTCACCACACAACTGCGAATAAGCTTTTTTTCCACTAATACAAGCCAAAAAATGCTTTAGAACATATAACTGCACCACGCAAGGGCAAATAAAACATAGAAATATTTCCTTGTAATAAACACTGTCAATGCCTGTGTCAAACAGCACTTGTATAATGGCAATTTGGGTCCCCATTCAGCTCAGCAAGGTGTAATCGGATTGTTTCTATTACCCAGGCTGTCACCTCTCTGACTGAACCCTGTTAAACACAAATGCTGGTGGAATGATTCCTCCCTATTCTTTCCCTACACCTTAAGTAATATTTCCCTGCACTTGTAAATCATTATTCTTTTTTTCTTTCCTATCACTGTCCCTAGCGCCTGCAGACACGTCTCTCCCTGCACTAAGCACGCTGATGAATGGCAGAATCTAAGATGGCCGCTATATTTATAGAGCTGTGACATCCCAGGGCTGGCTAGCTGCTGATTGGCTGCATGGATGTCAGTATGGGTGATCCCGCCTTCCCAGAGTTCCTTGCCCCATTACCTCACACGTGCAGCAGCCATTTTAGGAAAAAATGCAATTCGTTTCCACGAAGCGCAAGGAAATTTGAATTCGGTGCGAATCAAATTTTTACTGAAACTTCGATCGAATTCTACTTCGTCAGCTTCGATTCACTCATCTCTATTTATAACCCTAGTTAACCCTAGTGGTCGACCCGGAAACATTTTCTTGCAGTCCACATAACATCTCACAACTTCCAGGCCATTGAGCATTTCCCACCACCAAGATGTGGCAGATACTGCATATGGTATACTAAATATATACCATAGGTGATATGTCATTAGTGGCACAAAGCCAAGCAGAAATCAAAAAAATTAGGAAGCACTAAAGATGAGAACTTATTCCTTGATGGTCTGTCCACACAGGATGTAATTTGTAGTAGAAAGAAACATAAATCTGCTGAAAAAATTGCATGAGTCACATATGGAGTTGTTTATGATTTTGCTACATACAGTAGTAGCTGTAGATTTCATTCTGTGCATTGCAAAGGGTAAAATCCAGTATAGGAATCTGTAGCATAAATTGACATGCTGCGGCTTTAGATTCCATATTGCAGGTAAATTTACTATACAAATTTGTTTCCGATTTCTTAAGATAAGTAATATGTGAAATGTCTAATAGGAGAAAAGGGGTTGTAAGTACTGCGACCCTCTCCAATCACAACAATTGGGACCTATTGTACTCATTTTAATGGAGTAGTAGTCAAGTCTGGACACTGAAGCCCCATTTAAACTGTATTGGAGTTGAGATAAATGAGCACTATACTTGGGTATATTTGGCGGTCCTATATACTTTAAATGGATTGGTAGTGTGGACATACTCAACTACTTCATTCAAATTAGAGGCACAAGATCCCTGTTCTAGTGATTAGTGGGAGTCCCAGCAGTCTGACCACCCACATTTTATCACCTATCCTGTGAAATGGTTATAAGTTTTCATTCTCTTTTATTGCTATGGATATGTTTTTTTACTATGAAAAGACGTTCTTAATAGATATATATTTGTATATAAGAAATGCACATTTTAGATTATTTTTAAATGTATTTTTACTCTCATTGATATAAGAAAAATAATGCACCCAGATAGAAATATCAGATTATATAAAAAATTGTCTGGCTCACAGTAGATTGCATCAGCTTTTACTATTCTATAAAAAAATCACATTTACATAGAACATTCACATAAATAACTCATATAAAGCAAAATAGACGTCAATTGTCCTCAGAAGAGCTGTTGTTTCAAGGGGACTAACACCTGGACTGTGGCATGCCGAAGAGGGATCCATGACAAAACTTCCATGGAAAATTACATAGTTGACGCAGAGTTGGGTTTTAATCCATAAAAGGCATAAATCACCTAACAATCCAAAAATTTTTGAACAACGTGGTTTAAAACATCTAGTGTGTGTATACGATCAGGTATGATGTTGTATCGATCAGGGTTACAGGGTTGTATCGATAAGGGTTACGCCCGCTTCACAGACATTGACAGACCAAACTCCCCTTTTAATGCACCACAAACAACCGCAAACAGTTCATTTGCACAACCGCAAAATCCCCATTTGCACAAGGTTGGATACCAAGCTAGCCACGTCCCGGTGATGTCATTAAAGGTTTCTTCCTCCACCCAGCCACGTACAACACCAAGGGTCCCCGAAAGGTGAATTGAATTGATTTTTCGAACTGGGAGATGGTTAAAAAAACGCTGGCTCCCTCCATCATGTTTTAATCCACAGTGACTGCGTCTGCGCCGTGCAATATACTGTCACACCCGATATGAGTGGTATTTTCTGTAGTACTATTCTCATCAGTTTAATCCCTCTAACATCCCCAATCTGGAGGCTATTTATTGAATTGATTTTTCGAACGGGAGATGGTTAAAAAAACGCTGGCTCCCTCCACTCTGTTTTAATCCACGGTGACTGCGTCTGCGCCGTGCAATTTACTGTCACACCCGATATGAGTGGTATTTTCTGTAGTACTATTCTCATCAGTTTAATCCCTCTAACGTCCCCAATCTGGGGGCCATTTATTGAATTGATTCTTCGAACGGGGAGATGGTTAAAAAAACGCTGGCTCCCTCCACTCTGTTTTAATCCACGGTGACTGCGTCTGCGCCGTGCAATTTACTGTCACACCCGATATGAGTGGTATTTTCTGTAGCACTATTCTCATCAGTTTAATCCCTCTAACGTCCCCAATCTGGGGGCCATTTATTGAATTGATTTTTCGAACAGGGAGATGGTTAAAAAAACGCTGGCTCCCTCCACTCTGTTTTGATCCACGGTGACTGCGTCTGCGCCGTGCAATTTACTGTCACACCCGATATGAGTGGTATTTTCTGTAGTACTATTCTCATCAGTTTAATCCCTGTTACATCCCATATCAGGGATTGCCTTTTGTGAAAAACAATTTAGGCCAGGTACCTTCGACTGCCTTCTCAGTGACAGACCAAACTCTCATACACCAAACTGAATTGATTTCAGGAACCGGGAGATGGAAAAAGCAGCTTGGTCGGTCCTCTTACTCCCAAATTGGGGCACTGCGCGTGCACAGATCAATGTGCTGTGGCACCCTATATGAGTGGTGTCTTAACTAGTACTATTCCTATCAGTTTAATCCCTGTTACGGACCCTATCCGGCGACGTGTGTCGAATTGATTAAACATTGTTGAATTAACGAACCATTACGACATCATGAAATAATTTAGTTCTGAGCTCTGTACTTGCTTTGCATTGGAATTGATGGGGATTTTTTTAATTGTCTGCATTATTTCTAATAAACTATTAAGAGACTTTATTATGATTTTATATTTTTTGTATTAAAAACCCATACAACATAAAAAAAAAAAAAGGTAAATTAATGTTTTTTCTATGAAATATTATCCAGCCGTCCGATCGATTTTGGTCTGACCATAATGAAGCAACGGCCTTATCATCTGGGGTGTGGCAACATTGCCAACACACTCATAGAGGTGATGATTGCTTCATTGTGATACGCAAGCCCCTTCACCACAACAAGGTAACAATCACGAAGGGGAATTGACACTTGTATGTGCCTTTTTTTTTGGTTTGCTTTTGCAGCCACAGTGCTGCACCATAGGACAGAAAAATTAGGCATGTACACATGCCTGAAAAATAATGGCATTGTTGCAGCCGCTATTGTAGCAGCGGCCGGAAAAATTGATGTTTTCCAGGCAGAAAAGTGACTAAAACATTGCGGCTTGAACCATAGTTGGTGGTGAAGAATTCACGAAAGTCATCCGGTATGCAGACATTAAATACAGCAGCGTGGGGACCATTTTGAGGCCAAGTCATGTAATCAGGCCTTTTGTTAGTCAAACGTATCCCCCACTGTCAGTGCCTTCGGGATCCATGGCTCATTCATCTTTATGAAGGTGAGGTAATCAACACTTTTTTGACCGAGGCGACTTCTCTTGTCAGTGACAATGCCTCCTGCTGCACTGAAGGTCCTTTCTGACAGGACACTTGAAGCAGGGCAGGCCAGAAGTTCTATCGCAAACTGGGATAGCTCAGGCCACAGGTCAAGCATGCACACCCAGTAGTTAAGGGGTTCATTGCTCCTCAGAGTGTCGATATCTGCTGTTAAGGCGAGGTAGTCTGCTACCTGTCGGTCGAGTCGTTCTCTAAGGCTGGATCCCGAAGGGCTGTGGCGATGAGTAGGATTGAAAAAGCTCCGCATGTCCTCCATCAACAACACATCTGTAAATCGTCCAGTCCTTGCCGCCATGGTAGGAGGAGGATTACACTCACCTCTTCCCCTGTTAGATTCCTGTTGTGCTGTGACATCCCCCTTATAAGCTGTGTAAAGCATATTTTTTAGTTTGGTTTTGAACTGCTGCATTCTTTCTGACTTTCGGCAATTTGGTAACATTTCTGCCACTTTCTGCTTATACCGGGGGTCTAGTAGCGTGGCCACCCAGTACAGGTCGTTCTCTTTCATCCTTTTTATACGAGGGTCCCTCAACAGACATGACAGCATGAAGGAACCCATTTGAACAAGGTTGGATGCAGAGCTACTCATTTCCCGTTCCTCATCCTCACTGATGTCATTGATGGTCTGTTCTTCCCCCCAGCCACGTACAACACCATGGGTCCCAGATAGGTGACAACAACGAGCACCCTGGGGTGCCTGCTGTGGTTGGTCTTCCTCCTCCTCAAAGCCGCCACATTCCTCCTCTGACTCCTCTTCCTCATACTCCTCTTCCAGCGTTGCCGCAGGTCCGGCAAGCGATGATGACAAGGCTGTTTCTGGTGGTGATGGTGACCACAACTCTCCTCTTCCTCTTCACGCTCATCTACAGCCTGATCCAACACTCTTCGCAGGGCACGCTCCAGGAAGAAAACAAATGGGATGAGGTCGCTGATGGTGCCTTCGGTGCGACTGACTAGGTTTGTCACCTCCTCAAAAGGACGCATGAGCCTACAGGCATTGCGCATGAGCGTCCAGTAACATGCAAAAAAATTCCCAGCTCCGCAGAGGCAGTCCTAGCACCCCGGTCATACAAATACTCGTTGATGGCTTTTTCTTGTTGGAGCAGGCGGTCGAACATTAGGAGTGTTGAATTCCAACGTGTTGGGCTGTCGCAAATCAAGCGCCTCACTGGCATGTTGTTTCGCCTCTGAATATCGGCAAAATGCGCAATTGCCGTGTAGGAACGCCTGAAATGGCCACACACCTTCCTGGCCTGCTTGAGGACGTCCTGTAAGCCTGGGTACTTAGACACAAAGCGTTGTACGATGAGATTCAACACATGTGCCATGCACGGCACATGTGACAACTTGCCAAAATTCAATGCCGACAACAAATTTGTTCCATTGTCACACACCACTTTGCCGATCTCCAGTTGGTGCGGGGTCAGCCAATGATCCACCTGTGCGTTTAGGGCGGACAGGAGTGCTGGTCCTATGTGGCTCTCTGCTTTCAGGCAAGTCAACCCCAAGACAGCGTGACACTGTCGTATCCGGGATGTGGAATAGCCCCTGGGGAGCTGGGGGAATTCAGTTGATGTGCAGCCAGACACCGCAGAAGAAGAGGACTCAGCCGAGGAGGATATCGAAGAGGATGGAGTAGGAGTAGAGGAGGTGGCAGTAGGTCTGCCTGCAAGTCGTGGCGTTGTCACCAACTCCGCTGCGGAACCACGCATTCCATGCTTGTCAGCCGTCAGCAGATTGACCAAATGTGCAGTGTACGTGATATATGTGCCCTGACCGTGCTTTGCAGACCAGGTATCAGTGGTCAGATGGACCCTTGCCCCAACACTGTATGCCAGAGATGCCATGACTTCCTTTTCAATGACATGGTAGAGGTTTGGGATTGCCTTTTTTGAAAAAAAAATTCGTCCGGGTACCTTCCACTGTGGTGTCCCAATAGCGACAAATTTTTTGAAGGCCTCAGACTCCACCAGCTGGTATGGTAAAAGCTGGTGGGCTAAGAGTTCCGTCAAGCCAGCTGTCAGTCGCCGGGCAAGGGGGTGATTCTGTGACATTGGCTTTTTACGCTCAAACATGTCCTTGACAGACACCTGACTGTGGGCAGATGAGCAGGAACTGCTGAAGGTGAGAGGAGGAGTGGCGGTTGGTTGAGAGGGGGCAGGGAGGACAACAGTGGTTGACGTGGCTGAAGATGCTGGACCAGGAGGAGCATGGTGGCTTTGAGTTTCTGTGCTGCTTGTACTCATGTGTTGATCCCATAGGCATTTGTGATGTGAGATCATGTGCCTCGCAAAGCAGTTGTACCAAGGTGGGTGTTGGACTTCCCACGACTCAGTTTCTTTTGGCACAGGTTGCAAATGGCATTGCTGTTATCAGAGGCAGACACACAAAAAAAATGCCACACTGCTGAGCTTTGCAATGACGGCATTCTGGTGGTGGCAACAGCATGCGTTGACTGGCGTGCTGTCTGGCTGACCCCAGGTGCCGATACATGCTGTCTGACTGTGCCACTAACTCCTTGCGATGACCTCCCCCTGCTTCCAACTCGTCTCCTCATTCTCTCTGTCTCCCCTTCTGAACTTTCCCCCTCTTCGAGCAGGCACCCATGTGACATCCGTGGACACATCGTCATCATCAACCGCTTCACTTGTATCTGACACCTCAGCAAAGGAAGCAGCAGCGGGTACAACATCATCATCATCATCATCATCACACTGTACGTCCATGTTTGTAATCCTGCCTGACTGAGACTTATCCCTGTAATCTACATCATCTGGCAATAATGGTTGTGCATCACTAATTGCATCCAACTGATGTGTAAATAACTCCTCTGACGGATCAAGTGAAGCGGCTGTGGTGGCTGTGGTGGTAGTGATGGTGGCGGGTGCGTGGTAACTTGAGAGCAGGTGACCGAAGCTGAGCTGGAGGAGGATGGTGCGTCAAGGTTCTTAGCGGAAGCTGTTGAAGATTGGGTGTCCTGTCTAAGCCAGTCAACTATGTCCTCAGAATTTTTCGGATTCAGGGTATGTGGCCTCTGAACACTAGGTATTATTCCAGGGACAGTGGAAATCACAGCACCACGACGGCCCCTGCGGGGTGGCCTGCCTCTGCCTGTCATTTTTTTTTAGATAAGTGGTACTACGCGTGCTAGGTACTGTGCCACCCGGTATCAGTGGTGGGCACTGGCAGTGGGCACACTACAGTCAGTGGAAGTGGGCCTGACACACACTGGCAGCAGGCAAGCAACTGAATTTAGACTACTGTCTAAAAATTAAATGCCTTATTTATCGGCAAGCTACTGTGCCACCTGGTATCAGTGGTTGGCATAGGCAGTGGGCACACTACAGTCTGTGAAAGTGGGCCTGACACACACTGGCAGCAGGCAAGCAACTGAAATTAGACTAATGTGTAAAAATGAAATGCCTTATTTATCGGCAAGCTACTGTGCCACCCGGTATCAGTGGTTGGCACTGGCAGTGGGCACACTACAGTCAGTGGAAGTCGGCCTGACACACACTGGCAGCAGGCAAGCAACTGAAATTACACTAAAGTGTAAAAATTAAATGCCTTTTTTGATGCAAAGTCCTGTGCCACACGGGATGACAGGGGTGGGCACTGGCAGTGGGCACACTACAGTCAGTGGAAGTCGGCCTGACACACACTAGCAGCAGGCAAGCAACTGAAATTACACTAAAGTGTAAAAATTAAATGCCTTTTTTGATGCAAAGTCCTGTGCCACACGGGATGACAGGGGTGGGCACTGGCAGTGGGCACACTACAGTCAGTGGATGTGGCCTGACACACACTAGCAGCAGGCAAGCAACTGAAATTACACTAAAGTGTAAAAATTAAATGCCTTTTTTTGATGCAAAGTCCTGTGCCACACGGGATGACAGGGGTGGGCACTGGCAGTGGGCACACTACAGTCTGTAAGTGGCCTGACACACTGGCAGCAGGCAAGCAACTGAA
The DNA here is from genome assembly GCA_033119425.1 of Bufotes viridis. Taxonomy (NCBI): domain Eukaryota; kingdom Metazoa; phylum Chordata; class Amphibia; order Anura; family Bufonidae; genus Bufotes; species Bufotes viridis. Next base: position 160,068,898 of record CM065592.1, read on the forward strand.
TTTAGACTGCTGTCTAAAAATGAAATGCCTTATTTATCGGCAAGTTACTGTGCCACCCGGTATCAGTGGTTGGCACTGGCAGTGGGCACACTACAGTCTGTGGAAGTGGGCCTGACACACACTGGCAGCAGGCAAGCAACTGAAATTAGACTAATGTGTAAAAATGAAATGACTTATTTATCGGCAAGCTACTGTGCCACCCGGTATCAGTGGTTGGCACTGGCAGTGGGCACACTACAGTCTGTGGAAGTGGGCCTGACACACACTGGCAGCAGGCAAGCAACTGAAATTAGACTACTGTCTAAAAATTAAATGCCTTATTTATCGGCAAGCTACTGTGCCACCTGGTATCAGTGGTTGGCACTGGCAGTGGGCACACTACAGTCAGTGGAAGTGGGCCTGACACACACTGGCAGCAGGCAAGCAACTGAATTTAGACTACTGTCTAAAAATGAAATGCCTTATTTATCGGCAAGCTACTGTGCCACCTGGTATCAGTGGTTGGTACTAGGCAGTGGGCACACTACAGTCAGTGGAAGTGGGCCTGACACACACTGGCAGCAGGCAAGCAACTGAAATTACACTACAGTGTAAAAATTAAATGCCTTATTTGATGCAAAGTCCTATGCCACACGGGATGACAGTGGTGGGCACTGGCAGTGGGCACACTACAGTCAGTGGAAGTCGGCCTGACACACACTGGCAGCAGGCAAGCAACTGAATTTAGACTGCTGTCTAAAAATTAAATGCCTTATTTATCGGCAAGCTACTGTGCCACCTGGTATCAGTGGTTGGCACTGGCAGTGGGCACACTACAGTCAGTGGAAGTGGGCCTGACACACACTGGCAGCAGGCAAGCAACTGAAATTAGACTACTGTCTAAAAATTAAATGCCTTATTTATCGGCAAGCTACTGTGCCACCTGGTATCAGTGGTTGGCACTGGCAGTGGGCACACTACAGTCAGTGGAAGTGGGCCTGACACACACTGGCAGCAGGCAAGCAACTGAATTTAGACTACTGTTTAAAAATGAAATGCCTTATTTATCGGCAAGCTACTGTGCCACCTGGTATCAGTGGTTGGTATAGGCAGTGGGCACACTACAGTCTGTGAAAGTGGGCCTGACACACACTGGCAGCAGGCAAGCAACTGAAATTACACTAAAGTGTAAAAATTAAATGCCTTTTTTTGATGCAAAGTCCTATGCCACACGGGATGACAGGGGTGGGCACTGGCAGTGGGCACACTACAGTCAGTGGAAGTCGGCCTGACACACACTAGCAGCAGGCAAGCAGCTGAAATTACACTAAAGTGTAAAAATTAAATGCCTTTTTTGGTGCAAAGTCCTGTGCCACACGGGATGACAGGGTGGGCACTGGCAGTGGGCACACTACAGTCAGTGGAAGTCGGCCTGACACACACTAGCAGCAGGCAAGCAACTGAAATTACACTAAAGTGTAAAAATTAAATGCCTTTTTTGATGCAAAGTCCTGTGCCACACGGGATGACAGGGGTGGGCACTGGCAGTGGGCACACTACAGTCAGTGGATGTGGCCTGACACACACTAGCAGCAGGCAAGCAACTGAAATTACACTAAAGTGTAAAATTAAATGCCTTTTTTGATGCAAAGTCCTGTGCCACACGGGATGACAGGGGTGGGCACTGGCAGTGGGCACACTACAGTCTGTGGAAGTGGGCCTGACACACACTGGCAGCAGGCAAGCAACTGAATTTAGACTGCTGTCTAAAAATGAAATGCCTTATTTACCGGCAAGCTACTGTGCCACCCGGTATCAGTGGTTGGCACTGGCAGTAGGCACACTACAGTCTGTGGAAGTGGGCCTGACACACACTGGCAGCAGGCAAGCAACTGAAATTAGACTAATTGTAAAAATGAAATGACTTTTTATCGGCAAGCTACTGTGCCACCCGGTATCAGTGGTTGGCACTGGCATGGGCACACTACAGTCTGTGGAAGTGGGCCTGACACACACTGGCAGCAGGCAAGCAACTGAAATTAGACTACTGTCTAAAAATGAAATGCCTTATTTATCGGCAAGCTACTGTGCCACCTGGTATCAGTGGTTGGCACTGGCAGTGGGCACACTACAGTCTGTGGAAGTGGGCCTGACACACACTGGCAGCAGGCAAGCAACTGAAATTAGACTAATGTGTAAAAATGAAATGACTTATTTATCGGCAAGCTACTGTGCCACCCGGTATCAGTGGTTGGCACTGGCAGTGGGCACACTACAGTCTGTGGAAGTGGGCCTGACACACACTGGCAGCAGGCAAGCAACTGAAATTAGACTACTGTCTAAAAATTAAATGCCTTATTTATCGGCAAGCTACTGTGCCACCTGGTATCAGTGGTTGGCACTGGCAGTGGGCACACTACAGTCAGTGGAAGTGGGCCTGACACACACTGGCAGCAGGCAAGCAACTGAATTTAGACTACTGTCTAAAAATGAAATGCCTTATTTATCGGCAAGCTACTGTGCCACCTGGTATCAGTGGTTGGTATAGGCAGTGGGCACACTACAGTCTGTGGAAGTGGGCCTGACACACACTGGCAGCAGGCAAGCAACTGAAATTACACTAAAGTGTAAAAATTAAATGCCTTTTTTTGATGCAAAGTCCTATGCCACACGGGATGACAGGGGTGGGCACTGGCAGTGGGCACACTACAGTCAGTGGAAGTCGGCCTGACACACACTGGCAGCAGGCAAGCAACTGAATTTAGACTGCTGTCTAAAAATTAAATGCCTTATTTATCGGCAAGCTACTGTGCCACCTGGTATCAGTGGTTGACACTGGCAGTGGGCACACTACAGTCAGTGGAAGTGGGCCTGACACACACTGGCAGCAGGCAAGCAACTGAAATTAGACTACTGTCTAAAAATTAAATGCCTTATTTATCGGCGAAGCTACTGTGCCACCTGGTATCAGTGGTTGGCACTGGCAGTGGGCACACTACAGTCAGTGGAAGTGGGCCTGACACACACTGGCAGCAGGCAAGCAACTGAATTTAGACTACTGTCTAAAAATGAAATGCCTTATTTATCGGCAAGCTACTGTGCCACCTGGTATCAGTGGTTGGCATAGGCAGTGGGCACACTACAGTCTGTGAAAGTGGGCCTGACACACACTGGCAGCAGGCAAGCAACTGAAATTACACTAAAGTGTAAAAATTAAATGCCTTATTTGATGCAAAGTCCTATGCCACACGGGATGACAGGGGTGGGCACTGGCAGTGGGCACACTACAGTCAGTGGAAGTCGGCCTGACACACACTGGCAGCAGGCAAGCAGCTGAAATTACACTAAAGTGTAAAAATTAAATGCCTTTTTTGGTGCAAAGTCCTGTGCCACACGGGATGACAGGGGTGGACACTGGCAGTGGGCACACTACAGTCAGTGGAAGTCGGCCTGACACACACTAGCAGCAGGCAAGCAACTGAAATTACACTAAAGTGTAAAAATTAAATGCCTTTTTTTGATGCAAAGTCCTGTGCCACACGGGATGACAGGGGTGGGCACTGGCAGTGGGCACACTACAGTCAGTGGATGTGGCCTGACACACTAGCAGCAGGCAAGCAACTGAAATTACACTAAAGTGTAAAAATTAAATGCCTTTTTTTGATGCAAAGTCCTGTGCCACACGGGATGACAGGGGTGGGCACTGGCAGTGGGCACACTACAGTCTGTGGAAGTGGGCCTGACACACACTGGCAGCAGGCAAGCAACTGAATTTAGACTGCTGTCTAAAAATGAAATGCCTTATTTACCGGCAAGCTACTGTGCCACCCGGTATCAGTGGTTGGCACTGGCAGTAGGCACACTACAGTCTGTGGAAGTGGGCCTGACACACACTGGCAGCAGGCAAGCAACTGAAATTAGACTAATGTGTAAAAATGAAATGACTTTTTTATCGGCAAGCTACTGTGCCACCCGGTATCAGTGGTTGGCACTGGCAGTGGGCACACTACAGTCTGTGGAAGTGGGCCTGACACACACTGGCAGCAGGCAAGCAACTGAAATTAGACTACTGTCTAAAAATGAAATGCCTTATTTATCGGCAAGCTACTGTGCCACCTGGTATCAGTGGTTGGCACTGGCAGTGGGCACACTACAGTCAGTGGAAGTGGGCCTGACACACACTGGCAGCAGGCAAGCAACTGAAATTAGACTACTGTCTAAAAATTAAATGCCTTATTTATCGGCAAGCTACTGTGCCACCTGGTATCAGTGGTTTGCACTGGCAGTGGGCACACTACAGTCAGTGGAAGTGGGCCTGACACACACTGGCAGCAGGCAAGCAACTGAATTTAGACTACTGTCTAAAAATGAAATGCCTTATTTATCGGCAAGCTACTGTTACACCCGGTATCAGTGGTTGGCACTGGCAGTGGGCACACTACAGTCAGTGGAAGTCGGCCTGACACACACTGGCAGCAGGCAAGCAACTGAAATTACACTAAAGTGTAAAAATTAAATGCCTTTTTTGATGCAAAGTCCTATGCCACACGGGATGACAGGGGTGGGCACTGGCAGTGGGCACACTACAGTCAGTGGAAGTCGGCCTGACACACACTAGCAGCAGGCAAGCAGCTGAAATTACACTAAAGTGTAAAAATGAAATGCCTTTTTTTGGTGCCACACGGGATGACAGGGGTGGGCACTGGCAGTGGGCACACTACAGTCTGTGGGCCTGCAGCTCCTCACACACAGGCAGGCCAGGCAACTGCAATATGTATATGGAGAAAAAAAAAAGCAGACTAATGTTGCAGCCCTAAAAAGGGCTTTTTGGGGTGCTGTCAGGATGCTGTCCTTACAGCAGAGATTAGATGAGTCTTTCAGGACTGGAGTGGACACTGAATTCACTAGCCTAGCTATCGATTTCCCTATTAAATCAGCAGCAACTACACTCTCCCTCCTCTCACTAAGACTGAGTCTAAAGACTCACTAAGACTGAATCTAAAATGGATGCTGTTCAGGAGATGGGAGGGTCTGAGAGGGAGAGTATGCTGCTGATTGGCTGGAATGTGTCTGCTGACTGTGAGGTACAGGGTCAAAGTTTGCTCAATGATGATGTATAGGGGGCGGACCGAACATCGCATGTGTTCGCCCGCTGCGGCGAACGCGAACAAGCTATGTTCGCCGGGAACTGTTCGCCGGCAGATAGTTCGGGCCATCTCTAGTCCTGACTAATATGAACTCCCAAGAATCTGAAACTTTAAACTATCTCCACGTTTCCACCATAAATGCTAATGATATGTGTCCATTTAGTTTTTTCTTTCTAAAATCTAGAATCAGCTCCTTTGTTTTCTTGGTTCTCGGTTCTCAACCTCTTTCCTATAGGCTGTTTCATCATTGTTGGAGATTAGGCCTATCACGTCATGTCATCTGCAAACTTTATAATGATATTAGTATTGTGAATAATTTTGAGGTAATTTGTGAAGACTAGAGGGAGTAAAAGAGAATGCTCAACACACAGCCTTGCGATACCCCAGTGTTTAGTGTTAAGGATGAAGAGAAGTGTTTGCCCATGCATACAATTTGTGGTCTTTTTGTAAGAAAATCCAGTATCCAGTTGCACAAGTGTGGGCTGAAACCCAACTTGTTCAGTTTCGTTGACAACTTGTTTGGAGGGATGGTGTTAAAGGCGGAGCTGTAATCAATGAACAGCATCTGCACATAGCAGTCTCTCTGCTCCAGTTGTGACAGTGCTATGTGCAGGAAAGTGAAACAGCATCCTCAGTTGACCTATGTGCTCTGTAAGCAAACTGGTATTAGTCCATGCAGGTGCAGATCTTGCTCTTTATGTGCCTGAGGACAAGTTGTTCAAAGCACTTCATAACAATATGAGTGAGAGCCATCGTGCGATAATCACTTAAGGTCTTCATCCCTGCCTGTTTTGGAATTGGGACACCTGTGGAGGACTTCAGGCAAGTGGGGACAATGGCCTTCTCTAGTGAGCTGTTAAACATACTGGCAAACACTGTTTTCAGCTGTTTGGCAGAGTTTTTTAGGACCTTTCCAGGAACTTCATCAGAGCCAGCTGCTTTATGTTGATTTATGTGGCTTAAGGCCAATTCTACCTCATGTGCTCTCAGCATCAAGGAACATAATGGAGCCTCTTGCTGGGCTAATTTGATGATAGGCAGCTCATTGTCTTTGTCAAATCGTGCAAAAAAATGATTTAGGTCATCAAGAGAGAAAGAATGTCCAGTGTTTTGATAGAACAGGTGTTGTTCTTATAATTCATAATGGACTTGATACCCTGCCACATTGTTGTTTTGTAGCAGTGCTTTGCCTCCTTAATGCCCCTCTTCAGATTGAACCTGACTGGTGTGTACTCCTCTTGTTCTCCCTTACGGAGAGGAATGTCCCGTGCCTTCAAAAGGTTTTGGACATTTCTTTTTCAACAGTTTATCCATGGTTTCCAATTTGGGAAGGTCCGAATGATTTTGGTATCAGTGACATTGTCCATACAAAATTTAATATAGGATAGGACAGAGGAGGCATATATGTTTAAGTCTGTGTGATTTTCCTTTGCATCTGCCTGTTTAAACAAAGCCCAATCTGTGTCCTCAAAACAATTCTGTAGTCTCATTGTGGCTCCTTCAGGCCAATCATTCTTTATACCACTGAGGAAGGAACTGTACAGTTCTGAAAAGATTCTGGTGAGCAGCGAAAGAACTGACAGTGTGAACAGAAGTATACCACGGCGAACAAAAGCTCCAGTAGCAGGTTGGCGTCCCGGCAGGCAAACTACGTATGCGCTAGCAGATACGCTCTGGGAAGCAGCAGAGCTGAATCTATATGTATGCATGTTCATTTAACCAACCTTTTTCTGACCAGCTTCTCTGTCTTTGCTGAAGACCCCCACCGTGTTTCTCGGTGGAGATGGTGTGTTCAGGGTGAAGTGTTTTCTGCCCCATGTAGCGTTTTACATTTAGGCCAAAATGTTCACTTTTGGTCTCATCTGAACAGAGCACCTTTCTCCCCATGTTTGTCTCTGTCCCCTACATGGCGTGAGACAATATATATGGCTCGCTTTGAAAAAATGGCTTTCTTCTTGCCACTGTTCCATAAATCCAGATTTGTGAAGTAAGTGACTAATAGTTGTCCTCTGGACAGAATTTCCCACCTGAGCTGTGGATCTCTGCAGCATCTCAAGAGTGACCATGGGCCTTTTGGCTACTTCACTAATTAGTGCTCTCCTTGCCTAGGCTGTCCGTTTAGGTAGACGGCAATTTCTTGATTGGTTTGCAGTTGAGCTATACTCCTTCCATTTTCGGATGATGGTTTGAACAGTGCTCACTGCTCAGTGAGATGTTGAGAGCTTTGACATTTTTTTTACAATCTAACCCTACCTTACTGTTCGCTACAATTTTATCCCTGACCTGTCTGGTGTGTTCCTTGGTTTTCATGATGCTGTTTGATAACTAATGTTCAGTAACAGAACTATGAGGCCTTCACATACTTACTGCTTTGGATTGTTCAATCACATACAATCCCAATAAAGTACATTCATGTTTGTGGGTGTAACATGAAAAATGTGGAAAATTCAAGGGGTATGAATATTTTCGAGGCACTGTATGCCTCTACAACCCAATTAAAGACAAGATACCTGTCATTTAGGCCATTCTAAGGTTTTGGGAGCAGTGGTTACATGAGGGCACACACAGAAAACAGATTCTGGGTGGCCTAGACAGTCCACAAGTAGAGAGGATCGTTTGATCCACTGGCAAGGACAAGCAACTCTCACAGTTTCATCGTCCTCCACTTAGACAAAGGTGGCACCTTCCTAGCACATGCTTTTTCTGCCTGACCATTTCCAGACACTAAGCAGAAGTAAATTTGGTGTCATGGCGCCCAATACATAACAGTCGGCTACCCTTGCTTTCATTTACAATGTTTTTTTTTTAATGAGGAACCTGGATTGCTGAATTGGCCTGGAACCAACTGCTAGTGTAATGATCTAGGGAGCCATCGCATGCGACACTCGGTCACCCCCAGCAGTGATACAAGGGACTCTAACATCTTGGTGATGTATGTGCAAAACATCCTGCAGCCAGAATTTTTTTCACCAGCATTTTTCAGCAGAATGATGCTCTCCCACACACAACAACAGTATCCCAGGAACGTCTCCCAGATTGCAACACTTCCTTGACCGGCCTGATTGCCATATTTATCACCAAAACATTTATGGGACCAGATGGGATGCAGCTTTGGCAACCTATGAGTGTGGAGCGTCTACAGGCCAGCTGCAACATCTATGAGCAAATATGCTGCAGTATACCATAAAAAGCCCGTATGCCTCCATGCCTAACTGTATCTGATATTGTATCCAGGCCAACAAAGTACTTGAGCCTCTTTTCAATTGTACAGTTTTCTTCAATAAACATCCTTTTGCTCTAATATTGTAATCACATACATATCATCATTACATTCACAAATGGAAAGTTTAATTTAGTCCCAAAAACAACTTCATGGTGCATTAAAAATATTTGTTTGGATATTAAAATTTATATTAAAAAAAATGTATTTACATTTCAGCAACAAAACATTTTTGGAGATCATCAGTTATGCATTTTTAACCACTTGCCGCCACGCTAACGCCGATGGGCGTCAGCGCGGCGGCTCTCTCAAGTCTCACTGCCGCTTATCGGCGTCATCTCGTGAGACCCGAGATTTCGCAGGAACGCGCGCGCGCGCGTTCCTGCGATCGGAGTCGGGACAACTGAAACTACAGCCTGCCAGCGCTGATCATGGAAAAAAAAGCATTTAAAACTCATATCAGACGCTGTTTTGTAAACAGCGTCTGATATGCCTGCTGTCTGCTCGTCTGGTGGTCCCTTTGTCTGGGACCACCAGAGGAAACATAGGTAAAGTGCACCAATCACTACACCCCTCCCCCCACACCCCATCACTGGAAACTTTATTATCATTAACCCCTGATCACCCATGTCACCCTCCCTGATCACCCCCTGTCACTAATCACCCCTCAGTAAGGCTCATTCAGACGTCCGTATGTGTTTTGCGGATCCATGGATCTGCGGATCCATGGATCCGCAAAATACGGACACCAGCAATGTGCTTTCCGCATTTTGCAGATCCGCACATTACCAGAACTAGCAATTGCGGACAAGAATAGGACATGTTCTATATTTTTGCGGAACGGAAGTGCAGACCCGGAAGCCCGGATCCGTAATTCCGGATCCGAGCGGGACAAAGTCTGTCCCCATAGAAATGAATGGGTCAGCAATTCCGTTCCACAAACAGAATTGCGGACGTGTGAATGGGGCATAAGGGTCCCTTATCACCGCCAGTTAGCTAGCTACTTGTTAGGTAGTTAGCGCCCAGCCCACCGCACCACAGTCACTGATTTTGGCAGAGATTTTTTCATCCACATTTATCGATGCGAATGAAAAACTCTGTGCCGTTCATTTTTTTTCTTTTTTTCAGCCCAGAGGCTGAACGGAAAAAAAAATCTCATTACCCGTATGCTCAATATAAGGAGAATAGCAGAAACTCCTAATGCTGGCCATACGTGTAATGATTGCGGAGACCCTCAAATGCCAGGGCAGTACAAACACCTCACATGTGACCCCATTTTAGAAAGAAGACACCCCAAGGTATTCCGTGAGGGGTATGGTGAGTACATGTAAAATGTAATTTTTTGACACAAGTTAGTGAAAATTTGAGACTTTGTAAAAAAAAAAAATATATCAATTTCCACTAACTTGTGCCCAAAATTTTTTTTTTCTGTGAACTTGCCATGCCTCTCACGGAATACCTTGGGGTGTCTTCTTTCCAAAATGGGGTCACTTGTGGGGTATTTATACTGCCCTGGCATTTTAGGGGTCCTAAAGCGTGAAAATCCAAATATGTAAAAATGCCCTGTGAAATCCTAAAGGTACTCATGGGAATTAGGGCCCCTTTGCGCATCTTGGCTGCAAAAAAGTGTCACACATGTGGTATCGCCGTACTCAGGAGAAATAGGGCAATGTGGTTTGGGGTGTATTTCTATATATGCCCATACTTTGTGTGAGAAATATCGCTGTAAACGACAACTTTTTAAATTTTTTTATACAAAGTTGTCAATTTACAGATATTTCTCTCACCCAACATGGGTATATGTAAAAATACACCACAAAACACATTGCCCTACTTCTCCTGAGTACGGCGATACCACATGTGTGACACTTTAGCCTGAGTGCTAAAGGGACCAATTCCAATGAGTACCTTTAGCTTTTACATGGCTGCTCACAATTTAGCCCCGCCCAAAATGCCAGAACAGTACAAACACCCCACAAATGACCCCATTTTGGAAAGAAGTGAGTCCATGAAAAATTTAACTTTTTTTCAAAAGTTAGCGGAAAGGGAGACTTTGTGAGAAAAAACAATAAAAAATCAATTTCCGCTAACTTGTGCAAAAAAAAAAATCTTCTGTGAACTCGCCATGCCCCTCAAGGAATACCTTGGGGTGTCTTCTTTCCAAAATGGGGTCACATGTGGGGTATTTATACTGCCCTGGCATTTTAGGGGCCCTAAAGCATGAGAAGAAAAATGCGTAAAAATGCCCTCCTAAAAGGTACTCATTAGAATTTGGGCCCCTTTGCGCATCTTGGCTGCAAAAAAAGTGTCACTCATGTGGTATCACCGTACTCAGGAGAAGTAGGGAAATGAGTTTTGCGGTGTATTTTTACATATACCCATGCTGGGTGAGAGAAATATCTCTGTAAATTGACAACTTTGTATACATTTTTTTAAAAGTTGTCATTTACAGAGATATTTCTCACACACAGTATGGGTATATGTAAAAATACACCCCAAAACACATTGCCTACTTCTCCTGATACTGCGATACCACATGTGTGACACTTTGCAGCCAAGATGCAAAGACTCTAAATCAATGAGTACCTTTAGGATTTCACAGGGCATTTTTACGCATTTGGATTCTCATGCTTTAGGGCCCTTAAAATGCCAGGGCAGTATAAATACCCCACATGTGACACCATTTTGGAAAGAAGACACCCCAAGGTATTCCGTGAGGGGCATGTCGAGTTCACAGAATTTTTTTTTTTTTGGCACAAGTTAGCGGAAATTATTATTATTATTATTTTTTTTTTACAAAGTCTCATATTCCACTAACTTGTGACAAAAAATAAAATTTTACATGAATTCACCATACCCCTCACGGAATACCTTGGGGTGTCTTCTTTCTAAAATGGGGTCACTTGTTTGGTATTTATACTGCCATGGTATTTTAGGGGTCTCTAAAGCCTGAGAAGAAGTCTGGAATCCAAATGCGTAAAAATGCCCTGTGAAATCCTAAAGGTACTCATTGGAATTAGGGCCCCTTTGCGCACCCAGGCTGCAAAAAAGTGTCACTCATGTGGTATCGCCGTACTCAGGAGAAGTAGGGCAATGTGTTTTGGGGTGTTTTTTATACATACCCATACTTTGTGTGAGAAATATCTCTGTAAACGACAACTTTTTAAATTTTTTTATACAAAGTTGACAATTTACAGAGATATTTCTCTCATCCAGCATGGGTATATGTAAAAATAAGTAATTGTAGTGTTTAGGTGGCTCACTCTACTGTTGAAATGGAATATGGTGCTCTATCCCAATGGTGACGCACCCAACGTCACAAAAGAAGTAGGTAATTGTTCAATATTTGAAAGGGATGGCACTCAAAATATCTGGTTAAGCATGGAAAATTTATTAAATTATTAAAATAAGTTTCCAATAGGATAAGATGGTTCAAATAGTTCCTAGTAATACAAACAATCAGTCAACAATAAATAAAAGCATAATAAAATCATAAACCCAGAATTAGTCGTCTTTCTGGTGATTCCCCTTTTTGTGTTTGCAATTAGGTCCAGATTCCCCAAAGAGAACTTCTGTTGGGTAATACTGAGTGGAATGTTTGAGTAGGATATAATCCCTCCGTTTCACATATGAGTTTGTTGGGCTCTTTTTCAGCAGGAATGATAGCTGCTTATAGATTGTTCCCAATTAGTTTGGTGCAGAGTAAAGAATATACATGTATACAATGTATGCAATTTTGACCCGAGGGTCCGTACGTTACCGCTCCAGGAACGAGGCTTTGTGCCAGTCGATGATTCCCTGGATGTTGCAGGTCTGTCACAGTGAGTCGGCGTTCGCGTGGAGCGTCCTCACACGCGGGGTAAGCCGCTTGTTATCAGCGTTTTGAAGTCAGGAACGTCACTTCCGGTGACGTCACCGTTGGCGTCCTCGTGTTCTTTTGGCGGGAATTTCAAAACTTCGAGCTCTGCAGATTCTTTGATTCAAAATTTTTTGCAAAAATGTTGTTACATTTTTATTAATAGCAAAAAATGTCAGCAACAATGAAATACCACCAAATGAAAGCTCTATTAGTGAGAAGAAAAGGAGGTAAAATTCATTTGGGTGGTAAGTTGTATGACCGAGCAATAAACGGTAAAAGTAGTGTAGTGCGGATTTGTAAAGTAGTGCCTGGTCACTAGGGGGGTATAAACCTGTGGTCTTCAAGTGGTTAAAACCCCTTGTTCAATGTAAACATGATTATGGATTTTGTGACTTTTTTCCAATGAGTTCTACCCCTGCCTATCCAAAACTGGCGTTTCTTATGGTTCAGAAGCAAGCATGGTACAGTAACATTGACATTTACAGGTATATATGAGGATATACATGGTATTAGCTATATTTATGTTGATGATATTCACACTTTTTGTTAAGGGGTGGTCTATTTATTTATTTTTTTATGTGGTGAATGTATTATTATTAGAGATTAGCGGGAAAAAAATTAATTTAGCATTCATATTTCAAACTAAGCCAAAGTTTTTGAGATTCAATTTGTACTAATCACTTAAAATGGCGGCCACCATTTTACATATTACAGTACAGTACTAAGCATAGCAGTGCAGAGAAGAAATAAACAAATAAAAAAGTAGTAGTCACTAAACCACCACGTGTACGAAATCACGAAAAATTGCCTGGGCATTCAGGTTTTTTTTAAGGCCTGGTCATATACCAAACATTGCCGGAGATTTAGCACAGTGTCACGGTCAGAATATATTTTATATACGGGTATCTTCACCCATTCTTGATGGGCAAAAGCCTCCAGTTCAGTCACATTCTTAGGCTTGCGCACCGCAACTGCCATCTTTAAGTCCCACCAGAGGTTCTCAATCGGATTTAAGTCTGGTGACTGCGATGGCCACTTCAAAATGTGCCAGCCTTTAATCTCCAACCATGCTCTAGTGGACTTGGAGGTATACTTGGGATCATTGTCCTGTTGAAAGGTCTAACGTCTCCCAAGCCTCAGGTTTGTGACGGACTGCATCACATTTTCATCCAATATCTCCTGGTACTGAAGAGAATTCATGGTACCTTGCACACGCTGAAGCTTCCCTGTACCTGTAGAAGCAAAACAGCCCCAAAGCATGATTGACCCCCCGCCATGCTTTACAGTAGGCAAGGTGTTCTTTTCTTCATAGGCCTTGTTCTTCCTCCTCCAAACATAGCGTTGATCCATGGGCCCAAACAGTTCTAATTTTGTTTCATCAGTCCACAGAACACTATCCCAAAACTTTTGTGGTTTGTCCACATGACTTTTGGCATACTGCAGTCGACTCTTCTTATTCTTTGGAGACAGCAAGGGGGTGCGCCTGGGAGTTCTGGCATGTAGGCCTTCATTACGCAGTGAGCGCCTTATTGCCTAAACTGAAACTTCAGTACCCGCATCTGACAAATCTTTTTTCAGTTCCTCAGCAGTCACACGGGGACTTTTCTCCACTTTGCGCTTCTGGTAGCGTTCAGCATCTTCTTTCTGCCACGACCAGGTAGCGTTTCAACAGTGCCCTTTGCCTTGAATTTGCGAATGATGCTTCCTATGGTGTCTCTTGGTATGTTTAACATCTTTGCAATCTTCTTATAGCCATTGCCCTTCCTGTGAAGAGAAATCACCTCTTCTCTTGTCTTCCTGGACCATTCTCTTGACTTCACCATGTTTGTAAACACACCAGTAAATGCCTAGAAGGAGCTGAGTATCAGAGTCTTTTTAAATCTGCCTAATTGGTGCTTATTATGCTTGATTGCTGCTCCTTGACATCCACAGGTGTTTTCAATACCTGATCGAAAACACTTGAATGAACCTCTGTTCTTAAGAGTGGTCGCCTTTAAGGGGTTGAATAATTGTGTCAATGAAGAAATCACAAAAAAAAACATTTAATACTGTATTACAAAAACAATTGATGTCATTTTAGTTGCATTTGGTTCTTTAAAAAGTCCTTGTAAGATTTCATTCTGAGCACAATTACAAATGTACACTAAATTCCCTAAAACCCTTTACAGCATTGGGGGTTGAATAATTTTGAACACAACTGTATGTACAGCAGCTCAATTAGTAGTAAAACTGACAGCACAATAGGAATACCTTGTCTGTTTACAACAGAATCTATGCAAAAGCTGATAAATATCAATTCCATTCTAAGTTGATTCCATTTTGTGTGTGAGAGGCATATTTTTTGGAGTATATTGATTTTGGCTGCTAACAACTTTTGATTAGGATTAAAAAAATATTAGGTAAAAAAGAAAATTTTTAAAAAAATATTTAAAAAATATCAATAGGATAAAGTAACAGTAAGGTCACATATAGACTCTTTGTTTTTTACTTCCTTACAAACAACACCTAACCACTCAGTTTATCTGGTACCAGACCACTATAACCAGTACTAGCACCTTATCATCTTACACGCACCTGACCCCTCTTATATAAATCCATATACACAAATAAGTTTTATATACGATTATTATTTTCAATAAACATAACTTTTATTTTATATCCCAAATAAGAGTGTGCCTGCTTCCTCTATCTTTACATTATCTAATATTCTGGCTGGGTGAGTCAGACTTGGCAGAATTCTGCACCTCTAACATTTATATTGAACAGTAGAGCCGTTTATTCTACAAATCACTTTTTCGAGCATACAGTGAGATGCACATAGCTTAATTCACTTCACTTGTCAGTGGTTTTAATGTTACCACTGATCCATGTAAGTTTCCATTTATTGCTACATTGTTTATTTCTGTTTTCTATTTTATTCAGTATGTGAATGTAATCACATGGTGGGGGGGGGTAATTCTTAAAATAAACTACACTACAATTTTTTCAGGTGCACTTATTATTAATTATTGCTTTTCAGGAATTCATTCTGGGTAACAGAGCTAATTGGTTGGCTATTAAGAGATGCCTAAAGTTTAAATCCAGGTAGTAAATACAAAAAGGTTCATACAATTCTGGAAGAGGACAAGGATTGGCAACCTATTGGAATAAAAATTAATGCGAACAGCCTGACCGATGGAGATGCCAAAATCTACATTAACCACGGCTATGAGCATGAAGGTTGTGAAAATGGACAGCAAAATGGAAAAAATTAAAACCAAGCCTTAATTTTTGGTGCACAAGGATTTGATATGTATCCTAGTACGCTAAATAGATCTGTGTACGAAATTGGATGGGGTTACACAACGACATTGTGGATTGCACATTTTGCACATACAGTATAAAAATCTATGTGTAAGCTCTGCAACTAGAGAAAGTGAATGGAGTCATGCTGCACCAGGAAGTTGATTCTACTGCTGTATGGGTTTTAATATGACTGTCACTTCGCAGCAACTTCAAAGCCACAAAGCAACCCCATTCACTGTTATCATGCTGCAATTCACAGTATAGAAGTATTACAATATTGTGATCTTTGGCCACCTCATGTGTGTCTCAGCCAAAGTCGCCATGTAGCCCCAGCATTAAGTCTGAGAACATTGTATATGTCCATATCCGAGTGCAGTGGAAAGTTAGATAGGAACAGGATTGTTTCATATACCAAACTAAATTCCTAAAGAAAATGAGCTAATTCACGAATAATATATTTTAAATTGATTGCATAAGTAACTGATATTTAGATTTTTAGCATTTTAGTTATGGTGTCCAGACACTTGCTCGGAGATGACAGATCTCAGTAACTGTGGCACCTGACTAAAGGAATTATAGGTAATCATTAGTGTTGATCGGGCATGCTCGGCCAAACACCAGTTCGGCTCGATGCTCGAGTCTCCTCCCTGCATGTTTCTTGGCTGCTATGCAGCCAATAAACGTGCAGGTAAGTACTGCCCTCACTGTAATGCCGTAGCCATGTTGGCTATTGGCATTACAGTAACTGGCTGGCCCGAAACGCGTCATAGGGTGCTGTAAAGCACCCGATGACACGTGCTCGGGTTAATGTTAGTCAGGGAAAGCTGTGCATTGGAAGGGACAGACAGTGTAGGGAGTGTAATTGAAGTTATTTTTGGACAAAACGTTTCAGAGAACCAAAAGTCCTTTTAAGGACTATTGTGTGTGAAAGCAGCAATATATGTTTATAGTGCAACCTGAGCTAAATTGCTCAGTGTTAGGGAGACCTGTGCATAGGAAGGGACAGACAGTGTAGGGAGTGTAATTGGAAGATTTTTATACAAAAAACTTTTCAGAGACCCAAAAGTCCTTGTAAGAACTATTTTGTGTGACAGCAGCATTATATTTTTTTAGAGCATCCTGCGATAAATGCTGTGTAATAGGCTGCTGGGGAAAGTTAAATTTTTCGCGCCGCATCTCCTGTTTAAAGTGTGCACATCCCTAAAATATCAGTGACATCCAGTTTACTTTTTTCCGTAGACGGTGTCCACTGTGGACAGTGACATTAGTTGCACCATATCTGCAGTGTAACGTGTGCACTGAAAAAATGTATCTGTGACATATAGTGTACTTTTTCAATAGACGGTGTCCGCTGCTCACAGTGACATTAGATGCGCCACAACTGCAGTGTAACGTGTGCACTGAAAAAAATTATCTGTTACATACAGTGTACTTTTTCAATAGACGGTGTCTGCTGCGGACAGTGACATTACAAGGGCCACATCTAAAGTGTAATGTGTGTGTTTAAAAAATTTATCAGTGACATACAGTGTACTTTTTCAATAGACTGTGTCCGCTTCTGAGAGTGACAGTACCAAGCCACCATCTAAAGTGTAAAGTGTGCGTTTAAAACATTTATCAGTGACCTACAGTGTACTTTTTCAATAGACGGTGTCATCTTGTTAAAGTGACATTACCAGTCCAACAACTAAAGTGTAAGGTGTGTGTTTAAACAATTTATCAGCGACATACAGTGTACTTTTTCAATAGACGGTGTCATCTTGTCAGAGTGAGATTACCAGGCCCATATCTAAAGTCTAAGGTTCGCGTTTAAAAAATGTATCAGTGACATACAGTGTACTTTTAAAATAGACAGTCTCCGCTTCTGAAAGTGTTTAAAATATGTATCAGTGACATATAGTTAACTTTTTTAATAGACGGTGTCATCTTGTAAAAGTGACATTACCAAGCCCACATCTAAAGTGTAAGGTGTGTGTTTAAAATATTCATCTGTGACATACAGTGTACGTTTTCCTTAGACGCTGGTGACAGCATTGACATTATCTTTGGGATACCTATTGTGTGACGGTCCCACATCTCAAATACCTTTTTAAATTTGTTTGCGCATACACTTCCAAATCCTACACTAGTGCGCATCCCTAAAATATCAGTGACATCCAGTGTACTTTTTCTGTAGTCGGTGTCCGCTGCGGACAGTGACAATTGCTGCGCCACATCTCCAGTGTAAAGTGTGCGCATCCCAAAAATATCTGTGATATCCAGTGTACTTTTTCCGTAGACGGTGTCTGCTGCGGACAGTGACATTAGTTGTGCCACATTTTCAGTAAAAAGTGTGTGCATCCAAAAAATATCTGTGACATCCAGTGTATTTTTTCCATAGATGGTGTCTCCCGTGACAGTGACATTACCAGCGCGACATCTGTGCGCTGAAAAAATGTATCTGTGACCTACAGTGTACTTTTTCAATAGAGGGTGTCCGCTTCTGACAGTGACACTACCAGTGCGACATCTGCAGTGTAACATGTTCTCGCAAAAAATGTATCTGTGACATACAGTGTACTTTTTCAATAGACGGTGTCTGCTTCTGACAGTAACATTAACAATGCAAAATCTGTTGTGCGCATAAAATTTTTATTTGTGACATACAGTGTACTTTTTCCGTAGATGCTGCGGACAGTGACATTACCGGTGGTACCTCTGCTGTATAGCATTTCCTCATCTCAAATACCTGTGAAATTCCCTGTAATTTTTTATTAGCAGCTGGTGACTGCATTGACATTATCTGCAGGATTTCTTCTGTGTGATGTTTCCACATCCCAAATACCTTTAAAAAAATGTTTGCACATACACTTTCAAATCCTACGCTACTGTACGTGTGACATACTTTCAAGCATATATAACATTTAATATGAAGAAGGCGAACAGTAAGGGACAGGGAAGTGGCCATGATGCTGATGGTGCACTCAGAGGCATGGCCCTTGGCACGCTGAAACTGTAACGGCTGCGAGAGCGCAAGAAAAGCAATCATCCAATACCTTGCTTCATGTCCCAGTTTGCACGGTGGCAACGGACACCACTCTTGAAGTCAGACTAGTGCGACCAGGTCGTCGGTTGTATTGCAGCAGATAATACTTCCAGTCGGTTAAGAACCACCCTGTCTTCCAACAGGTCCAGTCTCAATAGCCAAGGCCCTCACATATAATGTTTTACAGGATCAGCTCACCTGCAGGCCCTCGCATATAATGTTTTACATGGTCAGCTCACCTGCAGGCTCTTGCATATAATTTTTTAGAGGGTCAGCTCACCAGTAGGCCCTCACCTAAAAATTTTTACACGGTCAGCTCACCTGCAGACCCTCACATATAATGTTTTACAGGGTCAGCTCACCTGCAGACCCTCACATATAATGTTTTACAGGGTCAGCTCACCTGCAGGCCCTCGCAAATAATGTTTTACAGGGCCAGCTCGCCTGCAGGCCCTTGCATATTATGTTTTACAGGGTCAGCTAACCTGCAAACCCTAACCTACAACCTTTTAGAGAGTCAGCTCACCAGCAGGCCCTCACCTACAATCTTTTACAAGTTCAGATCATCTGCAGGCCCTCACAAATAATGTTTTACAGGGTCAGCTCACCTGCAGGCCCTCGCACATAATGTTTTAGAGGGTCAGCTCACCTGCAGGCCCTCATCTACAACCATTTAGAGGGTCAGCTCACCAGCAGGCCCTCACCTACAATCTTTTATAAGGTCAGCTCACCTGCAGGCCCTCGCATATAATTTTTTACAGGGTCAGCTCACATACAGGCCCTCACCTACAACCTTTTAGAGGGTTAGCTCACCAGCAGGCCCTCACATACAATCTTTTACATGGTCAGCTCAACTGCAGGCCCTCGCATATAATTTTTTACATGGTCAACTCACCTTCAGGCCATCGCATATAATGTTTTACAGGGTCAGCTCACCTGCAGGCCCTCACCTACAACCTTTTAGAGGGTCAACTCACCAGCAGGCCCTCACCTACAATCTTTTACAGGGTCAGCTCACCTGCAGGCCCTCGTATATAATTGTTTACAGGGTCAGCTCACCTGCAAGCCCTCACCTACAACCTTTTAGAGGGTCAGCTCACTAGCAGGCCCTCACCTACAATCTTTTACAGGGTCAGTTCACCTGCAGGCCCTTGTATATAATTGTTTACAGGGTCAGCTCACTTACAGGCCCTCGCATATAATTTTTTAGAGGGTCAGCTCACCAGTAGGCCCTCACCTACAATCTTTTGCAGGGTCAGCTTACCTGAAGGCCTCTCTCATATAATGTTTTACAGGGTCAGCTCAGCTGCAGGCCCTCGCAAATAATGTTTTACAGGGTTAGCTCACTTACAGGCCGTCGCATGTAACCTTTTAGAGGGTCAGCTCACCAGTAGGCCCTCATCAACAATAGTTTATAGGGTCAGCTTACCTGAAGGCCTCTCTCATATAATGTTTTACAGGGTCAGCTCAACTGCAGGCCCTCACCTACAACCTTTTACAGGGTCAGCTCACCTGCAGGCCCTCGCAAATAATGTTTTACAGGGTCAGCTCACCTGCAGGCCCTCACCTACAACCTTTTAGAGGGTCAGCTCAACAGCAGGCCCTCACCTACAATCTTTTACAGGGTCAGCTCACCTGCAGGCCCTCGCAAATAATGTTTTACATGGTTAACTCACCTTCAGGCCATCGCATATAATGGCCCTCACCTACAGCTTTTTAGAGCGTCAGCTCACCTGCAGGCCCTCACCTACAACTTTTTAGAGTGTCAGCTCACCAGCAGGCCCTCAACTACAATTTTTTATACGGTCAGCTCACCTGCAGGCCCTCACATATAATTTTGTAAAGGGTCAATTCACCTACAGGCCCTCACCTACAACCATTTAGAGGGTTAGCTCACCAGCAGGCCCTCACCTACAATCTTTTACGGGGTCAACTCACCTACAGGCCCTCGCATATACTTTTTTACATGGTCAACTAACCTACAGGCCCTCGCATATAATGTTTTACAGGGTCAGCTCAACTGCAGGCCCTCACCTACAACCTTTTACAGGGTCAGCTCACCTGCAGGCCCTCGCAAATAATGTTTTACAGGGTCAGCTCACCTGCAGGCCCTCACCTACAACCTTTTAGAGGGTTAGCTCACCAGCAGGCCCTCACATACAATCTTTTACATGGTCAGCTCAACTGCAGGCCCTCGCATATAATTTTTTACAGGGTCAGCTCACATACAGGCCCTCACCTACAACCTTTTAGAGGGTTAGCTCACCAGCAGGCCCTCACATACAATCTTTTACATGGTCAGCTCAACTGCAGGCCCTCGCATATAATTTTTTACATGGTCAACTCACCTTCAGGCCATCGCATATAATGTTTTACAGGGTCAGCTCACCTGCAGGCCCTCACCTACAACCTTTTAGAGGGTCAACTCACCAGCAGGCCCTCACCTACAATCTATTACAGGGTCAGCTCACCTGCAGGCCCTCACCTACAACCTTTTAGAGGGTCAGCCCACCAGCAGGCCCTCACCTACAATCTTTTACAGGGTCAGCTCACCTGCAGGCCCTCGTATATAATTGTTTACAGGGTCAGCTCACCTGCAAGCCCTCACCTACAACCTTTTAGAGGGTCAGCTCACTAGCAGGCCCTCACCTACAATCTTTACAGGGTCAGTTCACCTGCAGGCCCTTGTATATAATTGTTTACAGGGTCAGCTCACTTACAGGCCCTCGCATATAATTTTTTAGAGGGTCAGCTCACCAGTAGGCCCTCACCTACAATCTTTTGCAGGGTCAGCTTACCTGAAGGCCTCTCTCATATAATGTTTTACAGGGTCAGCTCAGCTGCAGGCCCTCGCAAATAATGTTTTACAGGGTTAGCTCACTTACAGGCCGTCGCATGTAACCTTTTAGAGGGTCAGCTCACCAGTAGGCCCTCATCAACAATAGTTTATAGGGTCAGCTTACCTGAAGGCCTCTCTCATATAATGTTTTACAGGGTCAGCTCAACTGCAGGCCCTCACCTACAACCTTTTACAGGGTCAGCTCACCTGCAGGCCCTCGCAAATAATGTTTTACAGGGTCAGCTCACCTGCAGGCCCTCACCTACAACCTTTTAGAGGGTCAGCTCAACAGCAGGCCCTCACCTACAATCTTTTACAGGGTCAGCTCACCTGCAGGCCCTCGCAAATAATGTTTTACATGGTTAACTCACCTTCAGGCCATCGCATATAATGTTTTACAGTGTTAGCTCACCTGCAGGCCCTCACCTACCACCTTTTCGAGGGTCAGCACATCTGCAGGTCCTCCCAAATAATGTTTTACAGGGCCAGCTCACCTTCAGGCCCCGGCTTATAATGTTTTACAGGGTCAGCTCACCTGCAGGCCCTCACCTACAGCTTTTTAGAGCGTCAGCTCACCTGCAGGCCCTCACCTACAACTTTTTAGAGTGTCAGCTCACCAGCAGGCCCTCAACTACAATTTTTTATACGGTCAGCTCACCTGCAGGCCCTCACATATAATTTTGTACAGGGTCAATTCACCTACAGGCCCTCACCTACAACCATTTAGAGGGTTAGCTCACCTGCAGGCCCTCAACTACAATCTTTTACAGGGTCAGCTTACCTAAAGGCCTCTTTCAAATAATGTTTTACAGGGTCAGCTAACCTGCAAACCCTAACCTACATCCTTTTAGAGAGTCAGCTCACCAGCAGACCCTCACCTACAATCTTTTACAAGTTCAGATCACCTGCAGGCCCTCACAAATAATGTTTTACAGGGTCAGCTCACCTGCAGGCCCTCGCATATAATGTTTTAGAGGGTCAGCTCACCTGCAGGCCCTCACCTACAACCATTTAGAGGGTCAGCTCACCAGCAGGCCCTCACCTACAATCTTTTATAAGGTCAGCTCACCTGCAGGCCCTCGCATATAATTTTTTACAGGGTCAGCTCACATACAGGCCCTCACCTACAACCTTTTAGAGGGTTAGCTCACCAGCAGGCCCTCACATACAATCTTTTACATGGTCAGCTCAACTGCAGGCCCTCGCATATAATTTTTTACATGGTCAACTCACCTTCAGGCCATCGCATATAATGTTTTACAGGGTCAGCTCACCTGCAGGCCCTCACCTACAACCTTTTAGAGGGTCAACTCACCAGCAGGACCTCACCTACAATCTATTACAGGGTCAGCTCACCTGCAGGCCCTCACCTACAACCTTTTAGAGGGTCAGCCCACCAGCAGGCCCTCACCTACAATCTTTTACAGGGTCAGCTCACCTGCAGGCCCTCGTATATAATTGTTTACAGGGTCAGCTCAACTGCAGGCCCTCACCTACAACCTTTTAGAGGGTCAGCTCACTAGCAGGCCCTCACCTACAATCTTTTACAGGGTCAGTTCACCTGCAGGCCCTTGTATATAAATGTTTACAGGGTCAGCTCACTTACAGGCCCTCGCATATAATTTTTTAGAGGGTCAGCTCACCAGTAGGCCCTCACCTACAATCTTTTGCAGGGTCAGCTTACCTGAAGGCCTCTCTCATATAATGTTTTACAGGGTCAGCTCAGCTGCAGGCCCTCGCAAATAATGTTTTACAGGGTTAGCTCACTTACAGGCCGTTGCATGTAACCTTTTAGAGGGTCAGCTCACCAGTAGGCCCTCATCTACAATAGTTTATAGGGTCAGCTTACCTGAAGGCCTCTCTCATATAATGTTTTACAGGGTCAGCTCAACTGCAGGCCCTCACCTACAACCTTTTACAGGGTCAGCTCAACAGCAGGCCCTCACCTTCAATCTTTTACAGGGTCAGCTCACCTGCAGGCCCTCGCAAATAATGTTTTACAGGGTCAGCTCACCTGCAGACCCTCACCTACAACCTTTTAGAGGGTCAGCTCAACAGCAGGCCCTCACCTACAATCTTTTACAGGGTCAGCTCACCTGCAGGCCCTCGCAAATAATGTTTTACGTGGTCAACTCACCTTCAGGCCATCGCATATAATGTTTTACAGTGTTAGCTCACCTGCAGGACCTCACCTACCACCTTTTCGAGGGTCAGCACATCTGCACGTCCTCCCAAATAATGTTTTACAGGGCCAGCTCACCTTCAGGCCCTGGCTTATAATGTTTTACAGGGTCAGCTCACCTGCAGGCCCTCACCTACAGCTTTTTAGAGCGTCAGCTCACCTGCAGGCCCTCACCTACAACTTTTTAGAGTGTCAGCTCACCAGCAGGCCCTCAACTACAATTTTTTATACGGTCAGCTCACCTGCAGGCCCTCACATATATCATTTTGTACAGGGTCAATTCACCTACAGGCCCTCACCTACAACCATTTAGAGGGTTAGCTCACCAGCAGGCCCTCACCTACAATCTTTTACAGGGTCAGCTCACCTACAGGCCCTCGCATATACTTTTTTACATGGTCAACTAACCTACAGGCCCTCGCATATAATGTTTTACAGAGTCAGCTCACCTGCAGGCCCTCACCTACAATCTCTTACAGGGTCAGCTTACCTGCAGGCCTCTCTCATAAAATGTTTTACAGGGTCAGCTCACCTGCAGGCCTTCACATATAATTTTGTACAGGGTCAGCTTACTTGCAGGCCCTCATATAAAATGTTTTACAGGGTCAGCTCACCTGCAGGCCCTCGCTTATAATTTTTTAGAGTCAGCTCACCTGCAGCCCCTCACATATAATTGTTTACATGGTCAGCTCACCTGCAGGCCCTCACATATAATGTTTTACAGGGTCAGCTCACCTGCAGGCCCTCACCTACAACTTTTTAGAGGATCAACTCACCAGCAAGCCCTCACCTACAATTTTTTTACACGGTCAGCTCTCCAGCAGGTAAATATAAAGAAGTAGGGCTGCCAGCCATCAGCGTGATCAAATAGGCAGGGACTCATAGAAAAGGGAGGGACTCTTAGTAATAAAGCTAGTAAAATACTAAGTATAGCTTCCATATACATAAGGAGGCAGGGGCTGAGGCAGAGAGAGGGTAGGCAGACTGAAAAGCCCAACGCTGCATCTTACAGTTACCCATTTTTAGTGAACAGTACACATTGATGAAATATTCTCCTTAGTAACACTCAGAGTGTGAACAGTTACATACTTCCCTAATAAAGTATATTGCAAAATCACTTAAAATCATTGATCTTTAAAAAATAAAATAAAATGACAGTTGCACTTTAAAGACTGTGGAAAGGAAGTAGTGGAATTGTTGCAGTGACTTCAGAAAGTTATATCCAGAAAAAAATCCACTCATTTTAATTTAAAAAAAAAAGAAAATTCACATGTAGATTGTTAATGCACTCAACATTAAAATTGCAACTCCAAGAAGGACAAAAGTTAAGGTTATTCATATCGATGAAGTAGCAGGTGTTGCTAAGATCTGCAATTGATACACTATTCCACCACCTAGATCTAATCTGTGGCATGTGGGAAGGGCATTAAAGCCAAACTGAATGCAAGGCTTTTAGCCACATGAAAGCTAAAAATTAGGAATAAGTTGTGTAGGGGGTTTGTCCAATGCCTCCTGTTCATCGACGTGCCAGTTATCACCACTTGACGTAAACTTAGAGGGACAGAATCTTTAAATTGAGAGACCTTGGTTTATTACTTCAGCAGATTGCTACGTGCCTACGCCAAGATGTCAGCTGCGTGTCCCAGTGGTTGGGAGAACAATGAAAAACTAGCATGACAGCAAGAAGTTCACAGAGGTAAACCTCTGCACGCATGGGTTGTCTGATTAGAAGAATGACGCATAGTGATCCATTTTGCACTACTAAGTAAAATAGGACTGCAAACAGTGTCTACAAAAACAGAAGGCTTTGCACACGTCCAGCCACAAGTGTTCAATTGCCCTCATGCCACCACTCTCAAGTGCTATTATGGTGTACAACAAGATGTCAATTGAGGCCGAAATTGAGGTCTACCCTCTTCAGTGATGAGTCCCACTTTTGTCTTGATGCAATGATAGTCGGAAATTTGTCTGGACCTGGTCAATGTCATGAAGAGGTCTTCACAAGGTTATGCGACAACATTACTATTGGAATAATGTATGTTAACCAGACCCTTCTAGTGTTCATTTCTGGTAGTGTTACATTTATTTGGTCGTGGAAACAATGGTACTACCATTTCTCCAAAGTGTCCCAGGAGTCGTTTATCAGGATGCATGTAGAACATACTGTGAGCAGCCTAATTTGGCAAATCCAATATGGCATACGTTGTTTCTGGACTTTTCTCCCATTGTAAGTGTGTGTATTTCTGCACATGGTCCTCATACTCAATATCAAATAATTTTAGATGTTTTGTATATTTTGTTTCAATTTTTATCATTTACATATTATTAACATGTTTATCGATCCTGTGCTTTCTATAATTCCACGACTTTTCCTTCTTGGTGTTACAATTTCCATGTTGAGGAGTCTACAGTATTAGTGTTGGGCGCAAATATTCGAATCGAGAATTTTAATCGTGAATAAGGCAACTTCGAGAATTTGTGAATATTTAGAATATAGTGATATACAGTATATTCGTATTTTTGAATATTCAATGTTTTTTTCCTTCAGTAGGCTCCCTTTTTGCTTGTGGGCCAATGAGAAGGCTTTAATGTCTTTGTATGAGATTAGCAACATCCCTAGCAACCAATAGGAAAGTTGCCTACCCCTTTAGTATATAAGAACCTCCCCTCAGCCATTTTCTACAGTTTATTACAGTCCTGAGAGAGACAACAGTGTCATTGATGTGCTCTCTGCTTTCCTGTGTCACATTACATTAGATAGTTAGCTCATATATATAATACAGATGTTTAGTGGGAGATAGTCAGTGTAGGTTAGATCGTAATATAGTGTAGCTGATGCAGGGTGTTAGGTAGGTTCTGCTGTCCATACATACATGCTACATACATAGTGCTGTATGTATGCATGTATGTATGCTACATACATAGTGCTGTGATGTCACAAGTTCAAAACAATACTTAGTGCACTAATCACTAATATGTAGTCAGACCTGCTAAAATGTAAAGTTGCATGTATTGCGCAAAAATATGCATCATTAATTGGCGATTTATACAATAGCCAATATATCGGAGCACTCTATCTGCATATAAAGCTATTGTAATGTTCTGCCCTGCCAACCATTTTCTCCAGTCTCAGGAAACTTCTAGCAGCTTTAAAAATGTACCTATAGTGACCCACGCCTGTATTGCGCGCGCATTACGCGTATATTACATTACCGATTTTCGCAATCAAGAAAATAACCGCGAATTGGCGAATATATGACGAATATTGTACCAAATATTCACTAAATATTGCGAATTCGAATATTGCCCCTGCCGCTCATCACTATACTATACATTATGTGAAAAAAAAAATCAATGCACGTTCCTCTTTAAATGTAACTCAGTCTGATCTCATGGAAAGTAACTGCTGTGCAATAGATGCTAACAGCTATAAAACTGTGTGCAACCTCAGCCTTATTTAACATTTAGACTGCTATACCATTGTTTACCATGTTGTCAGTGTTATTAAAAACTTGTTCCGTCAGAGGGCAATGTTCTTATATTAAAATATTTTTTTAAGAGGAGAAAAACATTATAGAAACTGTATAATATTGCATACTTTTGTGTCCAAATGAAAAAAGTAATATGAGGTTGTTTAGCAGCACAAACTATAGTTTATGCACATACCATTTGTGTTTTTAATCAACTTCCCTTTGGAGGGGTCATTAAAAAACACACCAAATATTGTGCTGTGTCCAGGGAAGCACCATCCATGAGGTGAGTTCTGCCTCTTGCCTCATGCATCACTTTTTTCCTGATTATAGGGGATGGCAAAAAAGATGGTGCCCTCTGTATATTTTAACTTTGTTTCTGACATGGTTCAATGTAAATGACAGAAAAACTGCATACCTTAAGGCCACTTTTTACGTGGTCAAGTATTTAGCCAGTGTTTTTCATAAGTATTTGTAACACAGAAGAGGCATACATCTTTAAATGTATACTTTTTCTCTGCTGATTTGGGCTTTGAAATACAGATGAGAAATACTGACCAAATACTGAACTATATCATATTCAAGGCCATTTGCATCTTACAAGAGTTACTGTAAGGCAAAATAGCGTACAAGTCATTGCCATACTCATTTTGAAGCACTTATCCCCTGCAGAAAAAAAGGATCAGCCTGTTGATGACCTTTGCTATTAGAATAGAGCCACAAGGCTGCCATACACATTAAATACTGTAGTCATCTGACCCTACTGTATTTAGTAGGTTTGGACAACTATTATCTAATACAGTATGTTATCAAGTGGCTCAAGGGTAGTGAACAAGTGGCTCAAGAAATGGTGTAGGAAGGAAAGGTTTGGGTTCCTGGAGAACTGGGATAACTTATTTGTCAGCTATAGGCTCTATTGTAGAGATGGGCTGCAAATAAGTGGGGAATGTGCAGCTTTTTTGGGGAAGAAGATGGCAAAAAGGTTGAAGGAGTGTTTAAACTACTGACTGGGGAGGGTAATTACATTATAGGAGGGGAAGACAGTGCAGATAGAGACCTGGGGCGAAGTAATGAAGTAGGGAAGGAGTGGAAGGACGGACTAGAATAGTAGTGATGTCGCGAACATAAAATTTTCATTTCGCGAACGGCGAACGCGAACTTCCGCAAATGTTCGCGAACAGGCGAACCGGGCGAACCGCCATAGACTTCAATAGACAGGCGAATTTTAAAAACCAAAGGGACTCTTTTTGGCCACAATAGTGGTGGAAAAGTTGTTTCAAGGGGACTAACACCTGGACTGTGGCATGCCGGAGGGGGATCCATGGCAAATCTCCCATGGAAAATTACATAGTGGACGCAGACTCGGGTTTTAATCCATAAAGGGCATAAATCAACTAACATTCCTAAATTGTTTGGAATAACATGCTTTAAAACATCCAGTGTGTGTATAGGATCAGGTATGATGTTGTATCGATCAGGTAGTGTAAGGGTTATGCCCGCTTCACAGACATTGACAGACCAAACTCTCCTTTTAATGCAACGCAAACAACCGCAAACAGTTCATTTGCACAACCGCAAACTCCCCATTTGCACAAGGTTGGATACCAAGCTAGCCATGTCCCGGTGATGTCATTGAAGGTTTCTTCCTCCACCCAGTCACATACAACACCAAGGGTCCCCGAAAGGTGAATTGAATTGATTTTTCGAACAGGGAGATGGTTAAAAAAACGCTGGCTCCCTCCCTTTTGTTTTAATCCACGGTCACTGCGTCTGCACCGTGCAATTTACTGTCACACCCGATATGAGTGGTGGTTGGCACTGGCAGTGGGCACACTACAGTCTGTAGAAGTCGGCCTGACACACACTGGCAGCAGGCAAGCAACTGAAATTAGACTAAGGTGTAAAAATGAAATGCCTGTGCCACACGGTATGAGTGGTGGTGGGCACTGGCAGTGGGCACACTACAGTATGTGGAAGTCGGCCTGACACACACTGGCAGCAGGCAAGCAACTGAAAGTAGACTAAAGTGTAAAAATGAAATGCCTGTGCCACACGGTATAAGTGGTGGTGGGCACTGGCAGTGGGCACACTACAGTCAGTGGAAGTCGGCCTGACACACACTGGCAGGCAACTAACCTTAGATTAAAGAGTAAAAATGAAATGCTTTTTTTTTATGCAAAGTCCTGTACAACCCGGTATGAGTGGTGGGCTCTGGCAGTGGGCACACTACAGTCAGTGGAAGTCGGCCTGACACACACTGGCAGGCAACTAACCTTAAATTAAAGGGTAAAAATGAAATGCCTTTGTTTGATGCAAAGTCCTGTGCCACACGGTGTGAGTGGTGGGCACTGGCAGTGGGCATACTACAGTCTGTGGGCCTGCAGCTCCTCACACACGGGCAGGCCAGGCAACTGCAATATATATATGGAGAAAAAAAAAAAGCAGACTAATGTAGCAGCCCTAAAAAGGGCTTTTTGGGGTGCTGTCAGGACACTGTCCTTACAGCAGAGATCAGATGAGTCTTTCAGGACTGGAGTGGACACTGAATTCACTAGCCTAGCTATCGATTTCCCTATTAAATCAGCAGCAACTACACTCTCCCTCCTCTCACTAAGACTGCAGCTTCAGAATGAATCTAAAATGGATGCTGTGCAGGAGGTAGGAGGGTCTGGGAGGGAGGGTATGCTGCTGATTGGCTGGAATGTGTCTGCTGACTGTGAGGTACAGGGTCAAAGTTTGCTCAATGATGATGTATAGGGGGCGGACCGAACATCGCATATGTTCGCCCGCTGAGGCGAACGCGAACAAGCTATGTTCGCCGGGAACTGTTCGCCGGCGAATAGTTCGGGCCATCTCTATAGAATAGTTCAGAAGGAAAAGTATAGGATAAAAAATATACAAAAACCTCCAAATTGTATGTACACTAATGCAACAAGTCTGACTAATAAAACTGGTGAACTTGAAGTAGTAATGTCTAAGGAGTACTATAAAACAGTGGGAATAACTTAGACATGGCTGGTTGATAGCTATGACTGGGTGGTTAACGCACAGTGTTACAGTCTGTTTAGAAAGTATCCACAAAACTGAAGGGGGGAGGGGTTTGTCTTTATTTAACCACTTAAGCCCCCCTAGCTTAAACACCCTTAATGACCAGGCCACTTTTTACAATTCCGCACTACACTACTTTCACCGTTTATTGTTCCGTCATGCAACTTACCACCCAAATGAATTTTACCTCCTTTTCTTCTCACTAATAGAGCTTTCATTTGGTGGTATTTCATTGTTGCTGACATTTTTACTTTTTTTGCCATTAATACAAATTTAACGATATTTTTGCAAAAAAATGACATTTTTCACTTTCTGTTGTAAAATTTTTCAAAAAAAACTACATTTCTATCTAAATTTTTCTCTAAATTTATTGTTCTACATGTCTTTGATAAAAAAAAGTCCAATAAGTGTATATTTATTGGTTTGGGTAAAAGTTATAGCGTTTACAAACTATGGTGCAAAAAGTGAATTTCGGCATTTTGAAGCAGCTCTGACTTTCTGAGCGCCTGTCATGTTTCTTCAGGTGCTAGAATGTCAGGATAGTATAAATACCCCCAAATCACACCATTTTAGAAAGAAGACACCCCAAAGTATTCGCGGAGGGGCATGGTGAGTTCATGTATCATTTCATTTTTTTCACAAGTTAGCGGAAAATGACACTTTCTGAGAAAAAAAAAAAAAAAAGTTTCAATTTCTGCTAACTTCTGGCAAAAAAAGAAATCTCAGACGGACTCACTATGCCCCTCAGTGAATACCTTGGGGTGTCTACTTTCCGAAAAGGGGTCATTTGTGGGGTGTGTTTACTGTTCTGGCATTTTGGGCGGGGCTAAATTGTGAGCCGCCATGTAAAACCTAAAGGTACTCGTTGGAATTTGGGCCCTTTGCGCACCAGGCTGCAAAAAGTGTCACTTATGTGGTATCGCCGTACTCAGGAGAAGTAGGGCAATGTGTTTTGGGGTGTATTTTTACATATACCCATGTTGGGTGAGAGAAATATCTCTGTAAACTGACAACTTTGTATAAAATTTTTTAAAAGTTGTCGTTTACAGAGATATTTTTCACACACAGTATAGGTATATATAAAAATACACCCCAAAGCACATTGCCCTACTTCTCCTGAGTACGGCGATACCACATGTGTGACACTTTTTGCAGCCTGGGTGCGCAAAGGGCCCTAAAACCAATGAGTACCTTTAGGATTTCACAGGGCATTTTTACGCATTTGGATTCCAGACTTCTTCTCACGCTTTAGGGGCCCCTAAAATGCCAGGACAGTATAAATACCCCACATGTGACCCCATTTTAGAAAGAAGACACCCCAAGGTATTCCGTGAGGGTATGGTGAGTTCATGTAAAATTTTATTTTTGTCACAAGTTAGTGGAATATGAGACTTTGTAAAAACAAAATAAAAAATAAAAAATATATCAATTTCCGCTAACTTGTGCCAAAAATAAAAATTCTGTGAACTCGCCATGCCCCTCACGGAATACCTTGGGGTGTCTTCTTTCCAAAATGGGGTCACATGTGGGGTATTTATACTCACCTGGCATTTTAGGGGCCCCTAAAGCGTGAGAATCCAAATGCGTAAAAATGGCCTGTGAAATCCTAAAGGTACTCATTGGTTTTAGGGCCTTTGCGCATCTTGGCTGCAAAAAGTGTCACTCATGTGGTATCGCCGAACTCAGGAGAAGTAGGGCAATGTGTTTGGGGTGTATTTTTACATATACCCATGCTGCGCTTGAGAAATATTGCTGTAAACGACAACTTTTTACATTTTTTATTCAAAGTTGTCAATTTACAGAGATATTTCTCACACAAAGTATGGGTATATGTAAAATACACCCCAAACACATTGCCCTACTTCTCCTGAGTATGGGGATACCACATGAGTGACACTTTTTGCAGCCAAGATGCGCAAAGGGGCCCTAAAACCAATGAGTACCTTTTTAGGAGGGCATTTTTACGCATTTTTCTTCTCACGCTTTAGGGCCCCTAAAATGCCAGGGCAGTATAAATACCCCACATGTGACCCCATTTTGGAAAGAAGACACCCCAAGGTATTCTGTGAGGGGCATGGCGAGTTCATAGAAGATTTTTTTGGCACAAGTTAGCGGAAATTGATTTTTTATTGTTTTTCTCATAAAGTCTACCTTTCTGCTAACTTTTGACAAAAAGTAAAATTTTTCATGGACTCACTATGCCCCTCAGCGAATACCTTGGGGTGTCTTCTTTCCAAAATGGGGTCATTTGTGGGGTGTTTGTACTGTTCTGGCATTTTGGGCAGGGCTAAATTGTGAGCAGCCATGTAAATCCTAAAGGTACTCGTTGGAATTTGGGCCCCTTTGCGCACCCAGGCTGTAAAAAGTGTCACTCATGTGGTATCGCCGTACTCAGGAGAAGTAGGGCAATGTGTTTTGGGGTGTATTTTTACATATACCCATGCTGGGTGAGAGAAATATCTCTGTAAATTGACAACTTTGAATAAAAAAATTTAAAAAGTTGTCATTTACAGAGATATTTCTCTCACCCAGCATGGGTATATGTAAAATACACCCCAAAACACATTGCCCTACTTCTCCTGAGTTCGGCGATACCACATGAGTGACACTTTTGCAGCCAAGATGCGCAAAGGGGCCCTAAAACCAATGAGTACCTTTAGGATTTCACAGGCCATTTTTACGCATTTGGATTCTCACGCTTTAGGACCCCTAAAATGCCAGGGCAGTATAAATACCCCACATGTGACCCCATTGTGGAAAGAAGACACCCCAAGGTATTCCGTGAGGGGTATGGCGAGTTCACAGAAAAAAAAAATTTGGCACAAGTTAGCGGAAATTGATTTTTTTTTTTTTTTTTACAGTCTCATATTCCACTAACTTGTGACAAAAATAATATTTTACATGAACTCCCCATACCCCTCCCGGAATACCTTGGGGAGTCTTCTTTCTAAAATGGGGTCACATGTGGGGTATTTATACTGCCCTGGCATTTGAGGGTCTCCGCAATCATTACACGTATGGCCAGCATTAGGAGTTTCTGCGATTCTCCGTATATTGAGCATACGGGTAATGAGATTTTTTCCCGTTCAGCCTCTGGGCTGAAAAGAAAAAAATGAACGGCACAGATTTTTTCATTCGCATCAATCAATGTGGATGAAAAAATCTCTGCCAAAAATGTGCAAAAAAACAAAACGGCACAGATTTTTCATTCGCATCGATCAATGTGGATGAATAAATCTCTGCCAAAAATGTGCAAAAAAAATTAGTAAGGCCCCATTCACACGTCCGCAAAAATGTCGCATCTATTCCGCAATTCTGCGGAATAGATGCGGACCCATTCAGTGTGAATGGGGCTGGCGGTGATGCGGAGAGCACACTATGCGCTCGCCGCATCAGCATTTGCGGAGCTGCGGCCGCAAACTTCCGGGTTTCGGCCCCCAAGCATCCGGCCGCAGCTCCGCAAAAGATAGAGCATGTCCTATTCTTGTCCGCAGTGCGGACAAGAAAAGGCATTTTCTATATAGTTCTGGCAATGTGCGGATCCGCAAAATGCGGAAAGCACATTGCTGGTGTCCGTGTTTTGCGGATCCGTGGATCCATGGATCCATAAAACACATACGGACGTCTGAATGAGTCTTACAGGGGGTAATTAGTGTCAGGGGGTGACAGGGGGTGACATGGGGTGATCGGGGTTAATCAGGGGTTAATCAGTAACGGGGTGGGGGGTGGGGTGGATGGGTGGGGGGGTCTGTGTGGTGTTTTGGTGCACTTACAAAAGTTTCTTTGGTGGTCCCAAGCAAAGGGACCACCAAAGGAACGATCAGCAAGCATATCAGACGCTGTTAACAAAACAGCGTCTGATATGCCATTTTTTTTACTTCTACAGCCTGCCAGCGCACGATCAGCGCTGGCAGGCTGTAGCTTACCTTCTCCCCGACGTGATCCTGTGAACGCGCGCACGCGCGCGCGCGCGTTCACAGGAAATCTCGCCTCTCGCGAGATGACGCGCGGGCGCGTCAACGAGGAACAGACCGACCGCCCGCAGGACGCAATCCTGCGTGAGGCGGTCGGCAAGAAGTTAAAGTGATGTCTAAAGTCCACACTCCTGGAAGATATAAGTGAGGGAAATGAACATGTGGAGTCACTATGGATAGAAAAATATGGAGGCAAAAACAATAATAAAATTCTGATAGGAGTTTGTTATGAGCCACCAAATATACCAGAGTCCACAGAAAATCTACTACTAAGGGAGATAAACGAGGCAGCAAATGATCATGAAGTCGTTATTATGGGGGGCTTCAACTACCCAGATATAGACTGGGAAACTGAAACCAGTACATCTCATAAAGGAAACAGGTTCTTGGTAATAACCAAAGACAAGTACCTTTCCCAACTGGTTCAGGACCCATCTAGAAGGAGGGCCATACTAAAATTTGTACTAACCAATAGACATGACAGAACAACAGATGTGCAGGCTGGGAGACACCTGAGAAATAGTAACCAAATAAAATAATAACCTTGCAATTGTTATTCAAAAGAATGTTTTTTTCAGGGAGGCACAAAAATACAAAACTTCAAAAACTCAAAATTTGACCAGCTAAGAGAGGCCATTGGCCTAACTAACTGGGACAATATGCTCAAAAATAAAAATGCAGTCACAAAATTGGATAATTGTAGAAGCAATCCTAAACTCTAATTGTGAGAGATACATCCCTTTTGGATTAAAAGAGTAAGGAACAAGAAAAAAACAATGTGGATAAATAGAATTGTAAAGGAAGCAATAAATGACAAAAAGAAAACATTTAAATGACTAAAACAGAAGGGTAGCGAGGAAGCATTGAAAAACTATAAGGAAAAAAAATAGATTATGTAAAAGACAAATAAAAGCAGCCAAACTGGAGACAGAGAGATTAATTGCCAAAGGGAGTAAAACTAAAGCCTCGTTAACACTCCACGGACAGCACACATCCCCATTCATTTTAATGTGTGTATTCATACCTCAGTGTTTTAGAACAGTAGGTGGATTTGTGTTTTTAGCATGGATGCATGCTCTTTTTTATCTGTGTTCATGGATCCATCACGCCCATTATAGTCTATGTGTCTGGGAAAACCATGGATGCCATCCGTGTTGCACCCGTGTTTCAAGGATCATTCAGAAGAGATTCTTTTAAAATTATTTTTCAGTTGTTCAGTGTCAGTGACACATGGATGCAACATGGAGAGCAAAAAACGGACACACAGACCCAACACGGATCCTTCACGGACAGTTTCACGGATGAATCACTGACCACCTGCTGACAGATTTGAGCACAGACACGGAAGTGTGAATGAGGCTTAACTTTAAAATGTTCTTCAAATATATAAATGTTCAAAAGTATAAATTTGAGGGTGTCAGCCCTGTACATAATGATGAGGGGGGAGTTACAGAGAGCAATGAGGAGAAAGCAAAGGAGAATGCATATCAGAATTCCTTCATGAGGGATCGGTCATGTCAAACTAATTTAATCAGTTTCTATGAGGAGGTAAGTTCTAGACTTGACCGTGGCAAATCAAAGGATGTTGAATATCTTGATTTTTCCAAGGCATGTGATAGAATGCCACATAAAAGGTTAGTATATAAAATGAGAATGCTTGGACTTGGAAAAAATGTGTGTATGTGGATAAGTAAATGGCTCAGTGACAGAAAACAGAGGGTGGTTATTAGTGGTAAATTCTTAGATTGGGTCCCTGTCACTAGTGAAGTACCACAGGGGTCAGTATTGGGCCCTATTCTCTTCAATATATTTATTAATGATCTTGTGGAAGGCTTGCACAGTAAAATATCAATTATTGCAGATAACACTAAACTGTGTAAAATACATAGCACAGAATAGGACAGTATACTGCTACAGATACATCTGGATAGATTGGAGTCTTGTGCAGAGGAGTGGCAGATGAGGTTTAACACTGACAAATGTAAGATTATGTACATGGGAAGGAATAATGCAAGTCACCAGTACATACTAAATGGTAAAACACTGGGTAACACTGACATGGAAAGAGACAGAGATTTTTGTGGACAGCAAACTAAACTGTAGAAACCAGTGTTTCTAGGTTGCATCAAAAGGGGCATAGATGCCCATGATGAGAACATAGTCCTGCCACTTTACAAATAACTAGTCAGACCACACATGGAGTACTTTGTACAGTTCTGGGCTTCTGAGAACAAGGCAGACATAGTATAGCTGGAGAGGGTTCAGAGAACTAAAGTAATAACTAGAATGGGTGGACTAGAGTGCCCAGAAAGATGATCAAAATTAGGGTTATTCAGTTTAGAAAAAAGATGATTGAGGGAAGATCTCTCCAGTAAAGAGATCTCTCCCATCATCTATTTATCCTTAGGACTGTGACGAAGGGACATCCTCTGTGTCTAGAGGAAAGAAGGTTTTTATACAAACATACAAGAGGATTCTTTATGGTAAGAGCAGTGAGACTATGTAACGCTCTGCCTGAGGAGGTTGTGATAGTGAATTCACTAAAAGAGTTCAAGAGGGGCCAGGATGTATTTTTGGAGTGTAATAATATTACATGTTATAGTTACTAGAGATGTGTTGTTGATCAAAGGAGTTATTCACATTTCTTGATTGGATTCTACCTCACATGTTGTTTTTTTTTTTTTTTTTTTGCCTTCCTCTGGATCCATTTGCAGGGTAACAGGCGGAAATGGATGGACAGATGTCTTTTTTTGGCCTTACAAACTATGTTACTATATATCGCCCGCTTTAAGGCTGTATGACACTAGCTGATTTTTCGTCCCATAATCGGTAATGAGTATTTACATGAATGCTCATTAGCAATCGTTTTGTAGTGTAATGCCACCAATTGCATGATGAACGAACAAACGCTTGTTTATCGCGCAATTCTGATTTTTAAGCATGCTTAAAAATCAGCAATGACCTTGCAGCAGATCATGCTGTCTAATAACTGTACAGTATGGTGGCGAGCGATGGCATAGCGATCGCTCAGGACCATGCTGCGGAGGAGATCACTACATGTAATAGCAGCGGTCTCCTCCACTAGCTAGCAAGTGATTGCCAACAATTGCTTGTTCAATCGGCCTGTGTAATACAGGCTTTAACCTAAATCCATCAATCACTGTCACTTAGAAGATCCTTGTAGAAGTCTTAGTATAGACAATAGAAAACCTAGTCCTTGGGACCAGGCTCGGACTGGCCCACTGGGGAGGCGGGGGACTCCTCGGTAGGCCACCAGTCTCTTGCGCCCGGAGATAAGAAGGAGGAGTAATTATTTCTCTTGTTTCTCAGGAGAGAAAATTATTGTAACCACTAGGTGGCAGTATCGCACAGTGATGCAGCCTCATACTGTTGTACATTGTACAGAAGGCCCTGCAGTATATTCTAGACTTCTGGGGCTGCTGGCAGTGAAGGAGGAGAGAACATGTCTGGCCATCCTCCTGCCCTCCCTGCTGTCAGAAAACTGTGGTTGCTAGAGAGAAGGACTCCTCTGTGGTGCTGGGCTGATTTCTCAGGTGCCTGACAATAGTGAGCTGTAGGAGACTGTAAGGGGGAAATAGGGGATTTGTTTATAGTAGACTCATATCTGTGTATTTGTGCTGCTCTCTGCAGAGTGGCATTGGGGGGACTTTGCCCTAGGTCCCTCCAATGTCTCTGCTTCAGGTGCACCCCCATTAGTGCCACAGCTCCAGATGCCCCCCCCAATGCCCCCACTCTAAATGCACCCCTAATATTGCCTCTTCTCAAGTTGCTCCCCTAATTCCTCTGCTTCAGGATCACCACTATTACCTTGCCTTAGGCGACCCAAATGCCTCTGCTTTAGGTGCACCCCCATAAATGCCCCAACTCCAGATGCCACCACCCTAAATGCACCGCCAATATTGCCTCTTCTCCAGTTACCCCTGCTCCAGGATCCCTACTATTACCCTGCCTCAGGTGACCCTAATGCCTCTGTTTCAGTTATGACCCTCCGTTTGTGCCCTTTACTCAAGTTGCTCCTTTGCTTTGGCTTTGTTAAAGGTGTGGGGAGTCGCTCTGGTAGACAGGCTTGCGGACGCAGTATAGAGGCAAAGTACCCAGTTCTTGAATCAAGCAATAGTGTTTTATTCACACTCAGCAAAATCACAGTCTTGGTGCTTGTTCACACACAGCAAAATCACAGTCCTGGTGCTTGTTCACACACAGCAAAATCAAAAACATGGGAAAAGTTCACCTGTAGGACTTAGGTGTTAGTTCACACCCGGCTAACAGCTCAGCCACAGAAAAGTCCAGGTGCAGGCTTCCATGCAGTTTGTACACCTGCTTGCAGACTTCCACTCCCAGCACTGAGAACTCCACAGCGTCACTGGCAGATGGAGGATAATCCACACAGCTGACAGTGCTTGGCTGGGCTTTATACAAGCCTTCAAAACCCGGCCGGCCCAGATTGGCTTTGCAGCCATGCTAAAATACCAACGTGTCAAGCAGCACTATCTGCTGCTTACATACAAACCAGGCTCTTATCTCACCGAGGCCAGGAACCTCGGTGACACGTACCTTCCGGCAATGACAGACCCTTGCGCTCTCTTACAAAGGTTATGACCTGCAAAGGGGCTTGGACTTATGACTGAAAAAGTTACATGGTGGTAGTGATGATATTCCGTATTTACAGACATCACTGCTGCCATGTAAAGAGTAGTGTTGATCACAAATTTTCGAATTGCGAATTTCAATCGTGAATATCGGCACTTCGATAATTCGCGAATATTTAGAATTCGCAAAATATATTCGCAATTGCGAATATTCATTTTTATGTGAATTTTTTAAAATGTCATTATTTTCTGATAGCGAAAACTAGCATAAAAAATCCACATAAATTTGCATAAAAAATTGCATAAATTTGCATAAAAATTTGCATAAACTAGCATTTAAAAGATACCTTTTAAATACCAGTTTATGCAAATTTGTATGTAAATTTATGCGATTTTTTATGCGAATTTTCACAATCAAGAAAATAATGACTGGAGATTACGAATTTGTGAATTTTCGAATATATGGCGAATATTCGCCCAAATATTCGCGAAATATTGCAAATTCGAATATTGCCCCTGCCGCTCATCACTAGTAAAGACATACTGGTGATGGAGTGGTGGCGGATTTAAAGAGGTTGTCCAGGTTTTTAAGTTATCTTCTCCACACCATAGGGCATAACTATAGGATTAGATTCTGCGACCCCCACTGATCCCTTTTTGATGGTGTAGCAGGCCACACATATGCCCTGCTGCTCCATTTATTCTCTTTGGGACCACTGGAAATAGCCAGCGCTATACTCTGCCATCTCCAGTGAACCCATAGAGAATGGATGGAGAGGCAGGTCATATGCTCGACCTGCCACTCAATCAAAAAGGGGGATCAGTGGGGGCTCCAGCGTTCAGACCCCCACTGATCACTTAGTTATCCCCTATCCTGTGGTTAGAGGATAGCTAGAAAAGTGGACACAGGTCCTTTAACAAGCGAGCACTTCTATTTTAGTTTCAGGCCAGATTTTTAATTTTAATTTAATTTATTTTTTACACCCAAAGAAAATTTTTAAGGATAAGGAATGTGAAAAGGTCAAACAGCTATTACATGACAGGTGATAAGTGTCTGATTGATGGGGCTCTGACTGCTGGGACCCCCATGACCAAGGGAACGTGGTATTGAGACCCTTGTGTACATAGATTGGTGATACTGGGTGTGTGCATTCCACATCATGTGGAACAGAACAGCCAACCTCTAATAGAACAGTCCTATCCTTGTCTGGAATGCCGACAGTAATTGGACATGTTCTATCATTTTGCAGAAAGGCCATGCGGACATACAGACACGGAATGCACACAGAGTCTTTTTTTTTTTTGCGGCCATTGAAGTGAACGGTACAGACATGATAAAAAAAAATAAGTTAGTGTGCAGGAGCCCTAAGGTGGGCCCCCAGAATCAGTTACACTGGTGGGCCACAAGTGCCCCAGTTCGACACTGCACGTGACCTATTGTTAAGAATAAAACCAAATGCAAAACCTCTTGAAATAAAGTCATAGATTGCTTCAGTTCCTTGTGTGAAAGCCATTTTGTGACATGTGTTGACTTTGGCTACAGAATTCATGAGCATGGTAGTAAATTTGAAAGACAATAATTTGATTCTGTTTCAATTTCCTGATTGCAAAATATCCACAAAGTATTTCTTATTTGTATATACGTATATAAAACAAGTATTCAGTTAAGAAATCATGGCTTCAGCTAAAGCACATTTTTAAAATCAAAGCGTATAGCCAAGCCATTCTTTATATACAGTCCAAAATAAGATATATGATGTCTATAGGAACTTTAAAAATCTAATGTCATCATGTAGTGTTTGTTAATAGGGATGAGCGAACCCGGTGAAGTTTGGGTTCACTGGGTTCGGCCGAAATTCAGGTCAAAGTTCGGGTTCCGGACCCGAACTTGACCCGAACAGTAAAACCCAAACCCGGACCCCATTAAAGTCAATGGGCACCTGAACATGGTTATAACGGAAAATAAAAGCATTCTGAAGATTGAAATAAAATGGGCGTTGAGGGGGTTAAAAATAATTTAAAAAACCTCACCTCATCCACTTGATCGTGCAGCCAGTACCCTCTTCTTTCTTCAGGAGCTGAAAAAGGACCTGTGCTGACGTCACCATGCTCACCACGTGGTGAGCGCGGTGATGTCATTGCGGGTCCTGAAGAAAGAAGAGGATACCGGCTGCGCGATAAAGTGGATGAGGTGAGTTTTTATTATTTTTAACCCCTCAATAGCCATTTTAATTTGCATTTCTATCTTAAGAATGCTATTATTTTCTGTTATAACCATGTTATAATCAAAAATTATAAAATCACCCAAACACCGAACCCAAACCCGAACTTCAGTTAAAAAGTCCAGGTTCCCGAACTCGCAAAGTTCGGTAAGAACCCGAAACTTTGAAGTTCGGGTTTGCTCAAACCTATTTGTTAACTTTTGTTGGTTTACTTTGTTTCCCGGTAATGCTTACTAAGGTTTTAAAAGGCATCTGCAGAATTTTACTTATGAAACCGGCTCTCCTGTTGCATGTGCGCCTTGCAGCTGAAGGCATCTGTTTTGGTCCCATGTTCATATGTGCCCGTATGGCTGAGAAAAAATTATTTTTACTACAGTATATGCAAATGAGCTTCTAGGAGCAAAGGGGATGTTGCAGTTCCACCTAAAAGCTCAGCTCTTTCTCAACAGCAGGGCAACGCAGGTGTGATCACATTTACACTGCCAGGTCCTGTCTATCAAAATACAGAGGGCGTGACAGTTGCAGAGAGAGCTGAGCCTCTAGGAGTAACGACAATGCCCCCTTTGCTCCTAGAGGCTCCTTTGCATACATCAAAACATCATTTTTCTCAGCAATATGAACATAGGACCAACATAGATGCCTTCAGCTGCTAAGCACACATGAAACAGGTCAGTTAGTTTCAAAGGTAAAAATCTGCTGACAGATGCCTATTAAAGGCTTTAAAATTAATGGAAAGCATAATAATGCAAACAGCATGTGGATATATCCTACCATAAAGGATATCAAATAATCTTGACGCTTCATAGAACATATATACACAGATACACAATACTGATCCATCATTACATTAAAACCACCTACTTAATATTGTGTAGGCTCCCCTCACGCAGCCAAAAAAAGCTCTTACCTTCTGAGGAATGGACTCCACAAGACATTTCAAGATGTCGTATGGTATTCGGTAGAGATGTCCCGAACTATTCGATGTTCGGTCCGCCCTCTATAAGTCATCATTGAGCAAACTTTGACCCTGTACCTCACAGTCAGCAGACACATTCCAGCCAATCAGCATACCTTCCCTCCCAGACCCTCCCACCTCCTATCAAAAAGCAAGGACAGCATCCATCTTAGATTCATTCTAAAGCTGCAGTGTTAGTTAGAGCAGGGAGAGTGCTGCTGAATTAATAGGGAAAGCATTAGCTAGTCCATTGTTCTGTGTCCACTCCAGTCCTCAAAGACTCATCTGCTGTAAGGACAGCGTCCTGAGAGCACGCCAAAAAAGCACTTTTTAGGGCTGGTACATCAATCTGCTTTTATTTATTTTTTCTATAGATATATTGCAGTTGCCTGCCCGTGTGTGATAGGCCTCAGGCCCACAGACTGTACTGTGTGCATTCCACTCATATAGGGTGGCACAGTACCTTGAGATAAAAAAAGTCATTTAATTTTTCCTCTGTAATATAATTGCAGTTCCACAAAGATCAGAACAGTGATTGTCATTTTTCAATAAGTGGAAAGACATATGAAAACCTAAAGAAATATTTCTGTGATTTATTGCCAAGAGTTAGTGCTAAGTAATTGGAGAAATATGCTAGAAGTGAGTCTCACACTTGCGGTTATTGGTGCTTTTACTCTTTATTTTGTAGCGATAGCCAGGTATGGATCCATGAGTAAGAAACATACAGTAGACTTATAATTTCTTTTGGATACACTTGTGTTTGGCTCAACAATTTGCATCAAAAACTGCATCTAGTCTTATATGCAAAACTGTATTATAGATTTGTCATTCCAGACTCTCCTATACCACTGTCAGTAATGTTTTCATGAAGCAGCTTTTTGTATGTAGTTGAGTTGCAGTCTGCCGACGTAGCCAACAGACAGTGTACTAAACCTTTTGCTTTCGGCTCCATCCACTGTTTTGTGTCAGGCCCAGGCAGCCACTGAAAACATCAGATTGGTGGGGTGTCGGACCCCACCAATCTGATATTGAATTGATGTCCTCTCCTGAAGATGGTAATGAATATCTAGAGCTTGGAAAACCATTGTAATAACATCTAACCCTTTTGCATTACTTTACAGATATTAATGAATGGCACAATTTTTGCACGAATGTCACCAGGACAGAAATCAACAATCATTGATGAACTTCAAAAGCTTGAGTAAGTGTTTTTGTAGTTCTATAATTAGTATATGGCAGTTGCGTAACTGGAAATGACTGGGCCCCATAGCAAATTTTTGAAAGGGGACGTTCCCGCCCAGCAACTTCTTCATAACCCATACTCCTGTGGCAAGTCAGACGATGTCCAGTAGCCACTCCATCCATTTCCTACAGTGTCACTGTATATCATGTAATTCTATAATACTGTTGGGGAGGCTCTGACAATAAATTATTTTAGTCCTCCTTCTGGAATGGCCCCTTGTGAGTTCTGGCCCCAAAGCAGCAGCTTCCCCTGCTTCCCCTATAGCTATGCCCCTGGTATATAGAAATAACTTCTGGTATTTGCAAACATTTTTAAGTTACAAAACATTTAAACTTTTAAGGACCTTGCCATTTTTTCACCTTAAAGGACCAGGCCATGTCAAGTGTCACTGTATGTGGTAATAACTTCGGAATGCTTTTCCTTATTCAAACCATTCAGAGAATGTTTTCTCACAATACATTGCACTTCATGCTAGTGGAAAATTTAAATCAATATAATTCCCCTTTAACAGCAATTTTCAAGATTTGAATTTCCTGCTTTCATGGAAGAAAGTGATACATCATAAAACAGTTATTACTTTACATTTCCCATATGTCCACTTCCATGTTTGCATCATTTTGCAAATGTAATTTTATTTTTTTAGTACGTTATAAGGCTTAGAATTTTAGAAGCAAATTTTTACATTTTTAAGAAAATTTTTGAAACACACTTTTTTTAATTGCAGTTGTCTGCCAGTAAGTGTCAGGCCCACTGACTGTACTGTGCCCACTGCACACCACTCATATAGGGTGGCACAGTACCTTGCAAATAAAAAAGTAATTTAATTTTTACCCTTTAATATAATTGCAGTTGCCTGCTAGTGAGTGCTAGGCCCACTTACTGTACTGTGCCCACTGCCAGTGCCCACCACTCATATCGGGTGGCACAGTACGTTGCAGATAAAAAAGTCATTTAATTTTTCCTCTGCAATATAATTGCAGTTGCCTGCCAGTGAGTGTCAGGCCCACTGACTGTACTGTGCCCACTGCCAGTGCCCACCACTCATATAGGGTGGCACAGTACCTTGCAGATAAAAAAGTAATTTAATTTTTCCTCTGTAATATAATTGCAGTTGCCTGCCAGTGAGTGTCAGGCCCACTGACTGTACTGTGGCCGCTGCCCACCACTCATATAGGGTGGCACAGTACCTTGCACAGATAGTATCACTAATCAAAAAAAAAATGACAGGCAGAGGCAGACCACCCCCCAGGGGCTGTCGTGGTCGTGGTGCTGTGATTTCCTTTGGCCCTAGAATAATGCGCAGTGTTCAGAGGCCACGTACCCTGAACTCGAAAAATTCTGAGGACATAGTTAACTGGCTTACACAGGACACCTAATTTTCTACAGCTTCCGCTTGGAACCTTGACGCACCATCCTCTTCCAGCTCAGCTTTGGGCACCTCTCAAGTTACCACTCGCCCGCCCGCCGCCACCACCAACACTAGCACCACAGCCGCTTCACTTGATCTGTCAGAGGAGTTATTTACACATCAGTTGGAAGAAATGAGTGATGCTCAACCATTATTGCCAGAGGATGGAGATAACAGGGATATGTCTCAGTCAGGCAGCATTACACACATGGATGTACGGTGTGATGATGATGATGTTGTACCCGCTGCTACTTCCTTTGCTGAGTTGTCAGATACAAGAGAAGTGGTTGATGATGATGATGTGTCTGTGGATGTCACGTGGGTGCCTGCTCGAAGAGAAGAAGAACAGGGGGAAAGTTCAGATGGGGAGACAGAGAGGAGGAGGAGACAAGTTGGAAGCAGGGGGAGGTCGTCGCAAGGAGCTAGTGGCACAGTCAGCCAGACAGCACGCCAATCAACGAATGCTATTGCCACCACCAGAATGCCGTCATTGCAAAGCTCAGCAGTGTGGCATTTTTTTTGTGTGTCTG
Organism: Bufotes viridis; assembly: GCA_033119425.1. Taxonomy (NCBI): domain Eukaryota; kingdom Metazoa; phylum Chordata; class Amphibia; order Anura; family Bufonidae; genus Bufotes; species Bufotes viridis. The sequence continues at coordinate 160,113,894 of CM065592.1, forward strand.
CCTCTGATAACAGCGATGCCATTTGCAACCTGTGCCAAAAGAAACTGAGTCGTGGGAAGTCCAACACCCACCTAGGTACAACTGCTTTGCGAAGGCACATGATCTCACATCACAACCGCCTATGTGATCAACACATGAGTACAAGCAGCACGCAAACTCAAAGCCACCATCCTCCTCCTGGTCCAGCATCTTTAGCCAGGTCAACAACTGCTGTCCTCCTTGCCCCCTCTTAAGCACCCGCCACTCCGCATCTCACCTTCAGCAGTTCCCGCTCATCTGCCCACACTCAGGTGTCTGTAAAGGAAATGTTTGAGCGTAAGAAGCCAATGTCACAGAGTCACTCCCTTGCCTGGCTTGTCAGAACTCTTAGCCCGCCAGGTTTTACCATACAAGCTGGTGGAGTCTGAGGCCTTCAAAAAATTTGTAGCTATTGGCAAACAGCAGTGGAAGGTACCCGGCCAAAATTTTTTTTTCACAACAGGCAATCCCCAACCTGTACTCTATTGTAGAAAAGGAAGTCATGCTATGTCTGGCACACAGTGTTGGGGCAAGGGTCCATCTGACCACTGATACCTGGTCTGCAAACCACGGTCAGGGCAGGTATATCACGTAAACTGCGCATTGGGTAAACCTGCTGGCGGCTGCCAAGCATGGAATGCGTGGCTCTGCAGCAGAGTTAGTATCACCGCCATGACTTGCAGGCAGGCCTGCTGCCACCTCCTCTACTCCTCCTACTCCATCCTCTTTGCTAACCTCCTCGGCTGAGTCCTCTTCTGCTGCTGCGTCTTGCTCCACATCAACTGCACTCCCCCCCAGCTCCCCGGGGACTATTCCACATGCCAGATACGACAGTGTCACGCTGTCTTGGGGTTGACTTGCCTGAAAGCAGAGAGTCACACCGGACCAGCACTCCTGTCCACCCTGAACGCACAGGTGGATCAGTGGCTGACCCTGCACCAACTGAATCTGACCATACAACGCTTTGTGTATAAGTACCCAGGCTTACAGGACGTCCTAAAGTAGGCCAGGAATGGTGTGTGGCCATTTCAGGCGTTCCTACACGGCCATGACTCATTTTTCCCATATTCAGCGGCGAAACAACATGCCAGTGAGGTGCTTGATTTGCGACATCCCGACACGTTGGAATTCAACACTCCTAATGTTCGACCGCCTGCTCCAACAAGAAAAATCTGTCAACGAGTATTTGTATGAACCAGGTGCTGGTAAAGCCTCTGCGGAGCTGGGTATTTTTTTGCCACGTTACTGGACGCTCATGCGCAATGCCTGTATGCTCATGCGTCCTTTTGAGGAGGTGAAAAACCTAGTCAGTCGCACCGAAGGCACCATCAGCGACCTCATCCCATTTGTTTTCTTCCTGGAGCATGCCCTGCGAAGAGTGCTGGATCATCAGGCCATAGATGAGCGTGAAGAGGAAGAGTTGTGGTCACCATCACCACCAGAAACTGCCTTCATCATTGCTTGCTGGACCTGCGGCAATGCTGGAAGAGGAGTCTGAGGAAGAGGAGTCAGAGGAGGAATGTGTCTTTGAGGAGGAGGAAGACCAACCACAGCAGGCATCCCAGGGTGCTCATTGTCACTTATCTGGGACCCGTGGTGTTGTACGTAGCTTGGGGGAAGAACAGACCTTCAATCAGATCAGTGAGGACGAGGAACGAGAGATGAGTAGCTCGGCATCCAACCTTGTGCAAATGGGGTCTTTCATGCTGTCATGCCGGTTGAGGGACCCTTGAATAAAAAGGCTGAAGGAGAATGACCTGTACTGGGTGGCCACGCTACTAGACCCCTGGTATAAGCAGAAAGTGGCTGAAATGTTACCGATTTACCGGAAGTCGTAAAGGATGCAGCAGTTCCAAAACAAGTTAAAAAGTATGCTTTACACAGCGTATAAGGGTGATGTCACAGCACAACGGGAATCTAACAGGGTAAGAGGTGAAACTAATCCTCCTCCTACCACGACCACGCCGGGAAGGACAGGACGCTTTACAGACGTGTTGTTGATGGAGGACATGCAGACAGTCCTACGCATCGCCACAGCCCTTTGGGGTCCACCCTCAGAGAATGACTTGACCGACAGGTAGCAGACTACCTCGCTTTAACTGCAGATATCGACACTCTGAGGAGCGATGAACCCCTTGACTGCTGGGTGTGCAGGCTTGACCTGTGGCCTGAGCTATCCCAATTTGCGATAGAACTTCTGGCCTGGCCCGCTTCAAGTGTCCTGTCAGAAAGGACCTTCAGCGCAGCAGGAGGTATTGTCACAGACAAGAGAAGTCGCCTAGGTCAAAAAAGTGTAGATTACCTCACCTTTATTAAGATGAATGAGGCATGGATCCCGAAGGGACTGACAGTGGGGGATGCATTTGATTTAAAAAGGCCTGATGAGATTCCTTGGGCTAAAAATGGTCCCCACACTGCTTTATTTAATCTCTGCAGGCCATATGACTTGCATGACTTCTCCGCTACCAACTAGGGTTCAAGTAGCAATGTTTTAGTACACTTTCTGCCTGGAAAACATCAATTTTACCAGCCACTGCTACAGCAGCGTGTACATGCCTAATTTTTCTGGCCTCTGGTGCTGCACTGTGGCTGCAAAAACAAAACAAAAAAAAAGGCACATACATGTGTCAATTCCCCTTCCTGATCATTACCTTGTTGTGGTGAAGGGGCTTGCGTATCACAATGAAGCGATCACCTCTATGAGTGTGTTGGCAATGTCGGCACACCCCAGATAATAAGGTCGTTACTTCATTGTGAACAGACCAAAAGCGATCGGTTGGATAATTTTTCATAGAAAAAACATTATTTTCTTTGTGATCATCTAAGGTGATCATTAAAGCCTACTAGGCCAACAATGGGCCCACACTGCAGAATAATTGTTTTCTGGGTCACTTAACTGTCACTAAACTACCTCAGCACGACCATAGGCTTTGAAAAACCGCCATCGCCTGCAATCTCCCGTACGTGAGCATGAGCACAGTCATCACTACACCAAGATTGACGCATACAGTAATAAAATTTATTTAATGAGTGTGTCAACTATTGACAACTCTTTGCGGTTGTTTGCGGTGCGTTAAATGGGGAGTTTGGTCTGTCAGAGTTTGGTCTGTCACTGTGAAGTGGGCGTAACCCTTACACTACCTGATCGATACAACATCATACCTGATGGTATACACACGCTGGATGTTTTAAAGCACGTTATTCCAAACAATTTAGGAATGTTAGATGATTTATGCCCTTTATGGATTAAAACCCGACTCTGCGTCAACTACGTAATTTTACATGGGAGTTTTGCCATGGATCCCCCTCCGGCATGCCACAGTCCAGGTGTTAGTCCCTTTGAAACAACTTTTCCATCACTATTGTGGCCAGAAAGAGTTCCTGTGGGTTTTAAAATTGCCTGCCTATTGAAGTCTATGGCGGTTCGCTCGGTTCGCCCGTTCGCGAACATTTGTGGAAGTTCGTGTTCGCCGTTCGCGAACAGAAAATTTTATGTTTGTGACATCTCTTGTATTCGGTTCCAGACTGTTACCAGCTGATCTTTTAAGTCCTGTAAGCCGTGTTGTTCATCCTGGATAGGACTTGTTTTTTAGATGTTTGATTGGATCAAGGGAAATTGGACTCCAGCATTATCCTGCTTAAAGAGGTAACGGACAATAGGGAATCCCTTGCCTTCAAGGGGTATATTTGGTCTACAAAAATGTGTATTAATATGAAGTATGTTCAAGTAAGTAACATCCACATGAATTTCAGAAGCCCCAGGTATCACTGCAGAACAATGCCCATGGCAGCTCACTGTCTCCACAGGCTTTTCTGCCCGAGATAAGCAGCGCAAAATTGATTCATCAGGCCAGGTCACCTTCTTCCATTGCTCCACGATTGAATTCTGATGCTCATGCGCACATTATAGGCACTTTCAGCAGTGGACATCACAAACACTGTGGCACTGTTCTCTGGCTATGCAGCCTAATACATAACAAGATGTGAAATACTGTCTGTCTTTATTTTTGACACATCATTATTAAGAATAATATAATAGTTTTATTTGTTGTAAGGTTAAATACTGTAAGGTTCAGGTCTTAATCTAAGTTATAAACCATCAAAAAGTGTGGTGATAAGAAAGCAGGATGTGCTCATACCCATATGCAGTTGTGCATTTCTGTAGGGGAGCACATCCTGCACTTGTAGTCCGTTGCTAATGGCAATCACCAGCAAAAAATGCATACAATGGATGATGCCAGCAACGGACTACAAGTACCACAATGGACATCCTACATAAGATGAAATTTATGTGGATGTGGCAAGAATTCAAAACAAACACAGAACCAGAGATAGGTGCACACTGCCGTGACACTAAACCCTCACACTGATGTTAAAAATTGAGAGTTAGTTCGACATATCCTACTAGGAGGACGTGTCTTAAGCCTCGGGCACCAGCGTCAAGGTCTCTCAAGTAGCCCGTGGGCCCTAACACTCACCTACCTGCGCCATATGGGCGATATCAGGGGCCAGTGGGCAATTACAGGAGCATTAGGACGACTCACAAACATCTCCTCTGTTACCTCCAGCATGTGGCCATGCTTGCAATGGGAGGTGGGAGGTGTCTATGAGCCCTACCCAAGACTGACTGATATAGCCCAAGGCCCAATTTCATCTTATGTAGGATGTCCATTGTGGTACTTGTAGTCCGTTGCTGGCATCATCCATTGTATGCATTTTTTGCTGGTGATTGCCATTAGCAACGGACTACAAGTGCTCCCCTACAGAAATGCACAACTGCATATGGGTATGAGCACATCCTGCTTTCTTATCACCACACTTTTTGATGGTTTATATATATATGTATGGAGGTGTATAAAACTCCAATTTAAATGTGCCTGTTTTTCATCTTCAGGTCACATTTGGGTGCACCTGCTTGGCCTTGGGCTATATCAGTCAGTCTTGGGTAGGGCTCATAGACACCTCCCACCTCCCATTGCAAGCATGGCCACATGCTGGAGGTAACAGAGGAGATGTTTGTGAGTCGTCCTAATGCTCCTGTAATTGCCCACTGGCCCCTGATATCGCCCATATGGCGCAGGTAGGTGAGTGTTAGGGCCCACGGGCTACTTGAGAGACCTTGACACTGGTGCCCGAGGCTTAAGACACGTCCTCCTAGTAGGATATGTCGAACTAACTCTCAATTTTTAACATCAGTGTGAGGGTTTAGTGTCACGGCAGTGTGCACCTATCTCTGGTTCTGTGTTTGTTTTGAATTCTTGCCACATCCACATAAATTTCATCTTATGTAGGATGTCCATTGTGGTACTTGTAGTCCGTTGCTGGCATCATCCATTGTATGCATTTTTTGCTGGTGATTGCCATTAGCAACGGACTACAAGTGCAGGATGTGCTCCCCTACAGAAATGCACAACTGCATATGGGTATGAGCACATCCTGCTTTCTTATCACCACACTTTTTGATGGTTTATATATATATGTATGGAGGTGTATAAAACTCCAATTTAAATGTGCCTGTTTTTCATCTTCAGGTCACATTTGGGTGCACCTGCTTGGCCTTGGGCTATATCAGTCAGTCTTGGGTAGGGCTCATAGACACCTCCCACCTCCCATTGCAAGCATGGCCACATGCTGGAGGTAACAGAGGAGATGTTTGTGAGTCGTCCTAATGCTCCTGTAATTGCCCACTGGCCCCTGATATCGCCCATATGGCGCAGGTAGGTGAGTGTTAGGGCCCACGGGCTACTTGAGAGACCTTGACGCTGGTGCCCGAGGCTTAAGACACGTCCTCCTAGTAGGATATGTCGAACTAACTCTCAATTTTTAACATCAGTGTGAGGGTTTAGTGTCACGGCAGTGTGCACCTATCTCTGGTTCTGTGTTTGTTTTGAATTCTTGCCACATCCACATAAATTTCATCTTATGTAGGATGTCCATTGTGGTACTTGTAGTCCGTTGCTGGCATCATCCATTGTATGCATTTTTGCTGGTGATTGCCATTAGCAACGGACTACAAGTGCAGGATGTGCTCCCCTACAGAAATGCACAACTGCATATGGGTATGAGCACATCCTGCTTTCTTATCACCACACTTTTTGATGGTTTATATATATATGTATGGAGGTGTATAAAACTCCAATTTAAATGTGCCTGTTTTTCATCTTCAGGTCACATTTGGGTGCACCTGCTTGGCCTTGGGCTATATCAGTCAGTCTTGGGTAGGGCTCATAGACACCTCCCACCTCCCATTGCAAGCATGGCCACATGCTGGAGGTAACAGAGGAGATGTTTGTGAGTCGTCCTAATGCTCCTGTAATTGCCCACTGGCCCCTGATATCGCCCATATGGCGCAGGTAGGTGAGTGTTAGGGCCCACGGGCTACTTGAGAGACCTTGACGCTGGTGCCCGAGGCTTAAGACACGTCCTCCTAGTAGGATATGTCGAACTAACTCTCAATTTTTAACATCAGTGTGAGGGTTTAGTGTCACGGCAGTGTGCACCTATCTCTGGTTCTGTGTTTGTTTTGAATTCTTGCCACATCCACATAAATTTCATCTTATGTAGGATGTCCATTGTGGTACTTGTAGTCCGTTGCTGGCATCATCCATTGTATGCATTTTTGCTGGTGATTGCCATTAGCAACGGACTACAAGTGCAGGATGTGCTCCCTACAGAAATGCACAACTGCATATGGGTATGAGCACATCCTGCTTTCTTATCACCACACTTTTTGATGGTTTATATATATATGTATGGAGGTGTATAAAACTCCAATTTAAATGTGCCTGTTTTTCATCTTCAGGTCACATTTGGGTGCACCTGCTTGGCCTTGGGCTATATCAGTCAGTCTTGGGTAGAGCTCATAGACACCTCCCACCTCCCATTGCAAGCATGGCCACATGCTGGAGGTAACAGAGGAGATGTTTGTGAGTCGTCCTAATGCTCCTGTAATTGCCCACTGGCCCCTGATATCGCCCATATGGCGCAGGTAGGTGAGTGTTAGGGCCCACGGGCTACTTGAGAGACCTTGACGCTGGTGCCCAAGGCTTAAGACACGTCCTCCTAGTAGGATATGTCGAACTAACTCTCAATTTTTAACATCAGTGTGAGGGTTTAGTGTCACGGCAGTGTGCACCTATCTCTGGTTCTGTGTTTGTCTTAATCTAAGTTAACTGTAAACAGCTTTTGAACATAATAAATTATGTGACCCATTACACCTCTCAGCGTGCTCGGAATGTATGTATCGCCATAGACTCCTCTAAATAGCCAACTGTAGATCTGAAAATAATGATAATGATTGTGATTTGACAATAGTGCTAAAATATGCATCAATTTATCACATTTTAGGAGATAGATTTGATAAAATTTGTTAGGCATATTTGGCATACAGTATGTATCTTCTTTCCACTAGCTTATGTCTGGCTTACATTTTATTCTGTACTGATTTGGCACATTTATGGATCGTTATGGATCGTTAAACAATGTCACTTGTGATTACTGCTTGCTTAGTGTTAATTACTGTGCTAATTTGTAGGTTTACCCACAAAAATGCATGGCCATTAATAATAATAAGCACGCAATTGTTATTCACTGTTTAACAATTTAACTCTTCCTGATCTACTTTTTCATTTTTGTTTTTTACTTCTTCCCTTCCAGGAGCCATTTTTTTTATATTTTTCAGTTCACATAGCCATATCTATGTTTTGTCCACCTAGGGGACTTTAACATATGAACATCTGATTGATTAAACTATAGATTGCAATGGTTTACCATTGCACCCAATGGGAGAATCACTACATTCCTATAAACATAGTGATTCTCTTATGGGCTGCAATATGAATTTACTATGGCAGGCGTCGGAACCATAAGGAGGCCCCAGGCTGCCATAGCAACTAAACAGCTTCTGTGAACTCATCGTGGGGAGCTATTAATTCACTGAGAATACTACACCCCTAGTAATTGACCACTTAGATGCCTTGGTCTCAATTGATTACTGCATGTGAGCTGTTAAAACTCCATGATCAGCCTTGTCGCTGATCATGGACTATGGAACTGAGTGTCTGCTGTGTAAAACAGCAGACACTTGGTGACCATGGGGCCAGCTCAACTCTTGAGCGGATGCCATTTTTAAAGACCTTGCATCTGCCATACATATTTGGTGGATGTCGGGAAGGGGTTAAAAAAAAAAGCTGTGGCTTGCATGGCTGTGAGAGTTTGAGGTTGTGATATGATGGCCCACTGGCTCCCATGCTTGATCCCACTCTTAGAATTTCTTGCAACTTCTTAAAGTGAGTATAACAAATGTCTAAAACACATTTATCAAACTAGTGTAAAGTAGAACTGGCTTAGTTGCCCATAGCAACCAATCAGATTCCACATTTCATTTTGCACAGCTACTTTGGCATATGAAAGGAATAATCTGATTGGTTGCTATGGGCAATAAGCTAGATTGACTTACACTATGTATTCAATTTTATGAGCAAAATTTAAAATGTAAGGGTTAGAACACTTTTAGAACTATCAGCTGAGACATTTCAATTAGGCCTCATGCATAAAATTGTATGCATTTGCGTTCTGCGTGCTTTCCATATCTCCGTTCTGCAAAAGATAGAACATGTCCTAGTCTTGTCTGCCAAATGCAATCAAGAGACCCATTAAAATTAATGGGCCCACAAAAAGGAACAATGCAACATGAATATCATCTGAATTTTGTGAATCCGTGTTTTGTAGACCACAAAATACATACGGACATGGGCATGAGGCCTTGGAAATTCTTCATATTGTTGCAGCTGTCCAGAACTATAATTTTTTTAATACATACAGCAACATTCCATTCTGTGTCTGTAATATCTGATTTTTCCCATTGGCAGAAACAACCCAGAGAAGATATTTCTATTTACTGTATGCAAGCCTCTAACTTCCATTCTTCCATGGAGAAATGATATTACGTGTAAATTGTTTGAATTTTAATGTTTCTTGCATGCATATACCACTTGGGGTGCCCTAATATGCGGCAGATTTTGTTGCAGAAATTTCCGTGACTCAAAACCAATTCCTTTCATTTGAATGGGGAAGCAAGAGCATAGATTTCTGCAAGCTACATTCAGGTGAATGGAAATTATTTTCAATAGCAGAAATTTCTGTAACAAAATCTGCAACATGTGATGGCTTCCTTAAAATCTTCATATAACATCTCAATAAATTTAGGGGGTCATTTATTAAGACCGACATTTTAGATGCCGGTGTTGGCCGGGGCTGTGCTGCATTTCGTTCCGTACCGCATCTCTGGATTTGCTCACCCAGTCAAGTGAATGGGTCCACATCTGTGATGCGGAATGCACACAGCCAGTACCCCTTGTATTTCGGAGCAGCCATATTCAGGCCACAATACGGCCACTGCGGGGCAACGGCTGTATGCAAGAGGCCTTATAAAGAGGTGCCGACTAGAGATGAGCGAAGTGACTTCAGATGCTACTTTCGAAGTCGCTTCTCTTAAAAATTTGTTATAATACTGTACAGAGATTTGTCTCCATACAGTATTAGAATGTATGGGCTCCGATAAGCTGAAGTTAGTTATTCACAAAGTCGCTCAAGGCTTCGTTGAATAACTTCGGTAATTGATTATTACAGTGAAAAACCACTACAAAATTTGGAACCAAACTCGGCTTTGGTTCCCAGTGGTACAATGGAACCGAAGCAGAGTTCAGTTCCAAGGTTTTTCTCTATAATAATCAATTAACAAAGTTATTCAATGAAGTCTCGCGCAACTTTGTGAATAACTGACTTCGGCTCATCGGAGGCATACATTCCGATACTGTACAGAGAAGAATCTCCATACAGTATTATAACAAATTTTTTAGCGAAGAAAGGTAATACAAGGCACTTACTAATGTATTGTGATTGTCCATATTGCCTCCTTTGCTGGCTTGGTTCATTTTTCCATCACATTATACACGGCTCATTTCCATAGTTACAACCACCCTGTAATCCATCAATGGTGGTTGTGCTTGCACACTGTAACAAAAAATGACAGCATCTCTGGTGGCCGGGACCGTGGGAGCTCATGTAAACTGATGCTTTTTTCTATAGTGTACAAGCACAGCCATGCTGCTGGACTGCAAGGTTGTCGTAACCATGGAAACTTTCTCTGCATAATAAATGCTATTTGCAGAAGTTGCAAAACCCCTTTAACTTTAGACTATTTTCTAAACCTAAAACAGGCGTAGAAATTATAAATGAGATGGGCCTGTTCCCTTCCCCGCCAGCGAATGCCCCCTTTTTTAGACCTGGCGTGAGAGGGGAAAAGTCGCAGATTGCGGCACAAATAACTTTTGCATTGCAATCTGCAACAGATATATGCCAGAAACCTAGTGTATATCACAAAGTAAATTACCCCTTTGAGATTTTTTTGGTCTTTCATGAGCCACCCTTTTTCCATTAATTACTTGATGGATTAAACTGGTATATTTAAATGGGACTTGTCACTTCTTCTGACATGTCTGTTGTACTGACTACCGGAAATTGCATTCCTCATGCAAAAAAATTCTGGTGCATCTATTCCTATTAGAGATGAGCAAATTTCTAAAAAATTTAATTTGGCCGATTCGCCAAATTTTCCGAAAAGATTTGATTTGATCCAAATTTATTCGCGGTGAATCACGTTAAAAAACAACTATTTCCTGGTTGCAGAGAGCCTATATAGTGGTGTAGAACACTGTGCCTTGCAGTAACAAGCATAGGGAGTCTGCTGTGGTAGTGAAACAATACTGTGAATCAGTATGACACGCACATGACAGACATTACTCTTAGAATCACTGCACACGTCACTTATTTGAGCAGTTACGGGGCCAAAACAGACCAAATAACTCAAGTGTGAACTCAGCCTTACAGGTCAATGTTAGCGCCAGGTATAAAGAACAGTGCAGAGGCCCAAGAGCCTACTACAGCTTGAAAAAGCTCACTCCTTTTACACCGTTGTCAGCTGATTCCACATAGATGTCTAAGGAACCTGTTCTATTAAACACTCATAGAAGTAGATCCCCCCTGATTGAGTGGAGAGGGTGTCAGCAGTAAGTTTGTGTTGACGTCATTGATTATTTTTCCCTTCCTCTGATCTGTCAGAACCATAACCCAAAAAAAAACGGATCCTGTCTGTTGAACAGCCGCCTTCACTTGGGCAGCATTTGGTAAGTAATCCATATGTATTGCTAAAGCCCCTCAAAAAAACAGGAGTGGATCCAAAACAGAGATGACACGTGAATGGAATATTTTACGTCTTCTGTGTTTTGTCCCCACTCCTGCTTTTGGCTACCAAATCGTAAGCCAATTCTGATGGGACCATACAGGCCTTACAGATGCTACACAGACAGGATCCGTTGTGCGTCTAATTTTTCCTTACTTCTAAAGAGATCAGAAGAAGGGTCAAATAAATGATGATGTCAACCAGGCCAAAAAGGTGAATAGTGAACCAGTTATGGAGTGGCCCAATGATATAGTGTTGGGGTAGCAGCAGCATGAGGAGACCACAGAGTGGCCCAGTGACATAGTGGGGACGTTGCAGCAGCATGAGAACACCTCAGAGTGGCCCATTTACATAGTATTGAGGTGGCAGCAGCATGAGGAAACCACAGACTGGCAAGGTGACATAGTGTGGAGGTGGTAGCATTAGCAGCCTGATAAGGCCACAAAGTGGCCCGGTAACAATGTGTTGATTTAGCAGCAGCATGAGGAGGCCACAGAGTGGCAAGGTGACATTGTGTGAAGGTGGCAGCAGCAGCATGAGGAGGCCACAGACTGGCAAGGTGACATTGTGTGGAGGTGGCAGTAGAAGCAGCATGAGAAGGCCACAGGGTGGCAAGGTGAAATAGTGTGAAGGTGGCAGCAGCAGCATGAGAAGGCCACAGACTGGCAAGGTGACATAGTGTGGAGGTGGCATTAGCAGCAGCATGAGGAGGCCACAAAGTGGCTCAGAGACAGAGTTGTGAGTTGGAAGCAGCATGAGGAGACCACAAAGTGGCAAGGTGACATAGTGTGGAGGTAACAGCAGCAGCATGAGGAGGCCACAGAGTGGCCCAGTGACATAGTGTTGAGTTAGCAGCAGCATGAGGAAACCACAGAGTGGCCCAGAAACAAAGTGTTGATTTGTCAGCAGCATGAGGAGACTACAGAGTGGCAAGATGACATAGTGTGTAGGTGGTAGCAGCAGCATGAGGAGGCCACAGAGTGGCAAGGTAACATAGTGATAAGTTAGCAACAGCATGAGGATGCCACAGAGTGGCAAGGTTACATAGTGTGGAGGTGGCAGCATCAAGAGGAGGCCACAGAGTGGCAAGGTGACATAGTGTTAAGTTGGCAGCAGCATGAGTAGGCCACAGAGTGGCAAGGTAACATAGTGTGGAGGTGGCAGCAGCATGAGGAGGCCACAGAGCGGCAAGGTGACATAGTGTGGAGGTGGCAGCAGCATGTGGAGACCTGAGTGGTGAGGTGGAAGCAGCATCAGGAGACCACAGAGTGACCCGGTGGAAGAGTTGGGAGGTGGGTGGCAATAACAGTACCCGCTGACAATGGTGGGTGTAAGAAGGAGAACCTGGCATCAGATGTGTGGCATCAGGTTGGTGGCAACATCAGAATAGTGGCTGAGGCAGGAAGCCAGAAAAAAACGGTTTCTTTTGTCAAGGTTTGGATGAGGAAGTATGGATGGAATGATCTAATCTGATGAATCAGGCTTTGGTGGGTGGAAAGCAGGGCTGATCCACACCTGATTCATCTTGACAAAGGTCAGTCTCTCCACATTTTGGTTGGACAGATGAGTTCTCCTTGGGGTAACTATGGCCCCGGTCGCACTAAACACCTGCTATTATGCCACATTACTGGCCGGGCAGGACAGCTTTTCCAGGGCAAACTCGGCCAGTTGCGGCCACAAATCCAGTTTGGCTGCCCAGTAGGATCTTCAATGTGGGGTGGCAGGGTACTTTCCAAGTATGCCACCACCTGCTGGTTCAGGTTCTGTTCCAGATCTAGCTGCTGCTGCTGGTGAGTAGTTTCTTCACTAGGAGGTTTAAGATAGCTGCTCATCATCAACTCTAGACTCAAGCTGATGCTGATGGAGCTGGTACCCACCACAGCAGCCATGGCAGTGAAGTGAAAGCTCAGAGGGCCCCCCCGGTCAGATCTGCAAGAGGATGGATGATGTCCCAGATAGGCAGCGGCCAACAAACTACATAGGATGTCTCTATAGTAGTTCAGCTGTCACTACCCATGTATCTCCACTGCATACTGCCACGGTGTCCCTGTGTCATCTGCCTCGTCTTCCTCATCTCCCTCTTGCTCCTCTGGCTGCCCCTCCTCTCCCGTCACCTGTGTAGAAAACCCACCCATTTCACTACACATTGCTTGTGCTCCAATGTCCTCCTCCTCCAGTTCAGCCCCCACAGGGCTCATGTGGTCGTGAGATGTAGGCGCCACGTCTCCAGTCCCCTGACCAGCCAGATGCATCAGCATCTGTTCCATGATATCAAGCTGTGGAATTACGTTGTTAATTGCATAGTCCTGATGACAAAAAACGTGGCATCCTCAAAGGGCCTGAGCAAACGGCAGGTAACACTGAAGTTACACAGGACAGTACTCCTGTTCACACGGATCATCAAAAAATCGTTGATGGCTTTTCTCTGTTCGTACAGTCGGTCCAACATATGGAGAGGAAACGTCGCATATCAGCCTATGTTGGGGAACCCCTTTCTGCTGCTGCAGCTCACGGAGGGTGAGATGGGTGGTGTATGAGTGGTTGAAGTGCATGCAAAGTTTCCTGGCCATTTTTAGGATGTCTTGCAGATGGATGGAAGACTTTAGGAACCGCTTGACAACCAGATTGAACACGTGCGCCATGCAGGGCGCATGGCTCAGCCCTCCTTGACACAGCACCGACACCATGTTATTCCTGTTGTCGGTCACCATGGTTCCGATTTTGAGAGAGAAAACCAGGATTTTATTTCTTGATGAAGGACACAAAGCAGTTCCTACCCCGTGTGACTGCTTTCGCCCAGGCAAACGAGGAGTAGAACAGCGTGACACCACTGTGCCCTGCACATGTGGTATGCTGGAGGGGTACAGTGAATCTTCCCTGCAGTGGAGGCTGAGGATACGGAGGAGGATGAGGAGTCAGAGGCGGACATTGTTGCAGGACCAATGGCATGAGAACGTGGAAGCGGAAGTGGCGTCACATGGCCAAGTTGTTGGTTTGGCTGGGCAGGAACCATATTTACCCAGTGGGGCTTAAAGGACATATATTGTCCTTGAACATAGTTACAGCTCTACACGTCTTTTCTGCCGTACACTTTGGCAGACACTGACAGGCTCCAGGACTGGCCAAACTTCTGTTCTACATATTTGTGCAGGGCTGGTACTGCCTTTTTGGCAAAGAAATGATGGCTTGGGACTCTCCACCTCAGCTTGGCACAAGCCATCAGTCTTTGAAAGGTCCACCACTTGGAAAGGGAGGGACTTCAGCACCATCAACTTGGCAAGGAGCATGTACAGCTTCTGCGCCCTTGGATGAGTGCATGCATACTGCTGTCTCATGGCAATAACTTCGGTGATTAATTGCTGACAGAATGACTGACGAGTAGTAGGAGGCCAAGGAGCAGGAGCATCAGGACCGGTAGATGATGGGAAGGACAGACAACTCCCTTCGGCTGAGGTGGTGGAGCCTTGACTGCCTAAAATCAGGTGCATGCCACTGGGTGATGCAGCGGTTGCTGCGGCAGGCTGGACCACTACATTGGAGCCATGGTTCTCCCAAGCCACTTTATGGTGACACTACATATGTTGACCCAGGGCTGTGGTGCCAACATTGGTACCCTGACCACGCTTCACCTTCTACCCACAGACTCTGCAAATGGCCATGTTCACCTCCTCCGGGGGCTTAACAAAAAACTGCTTAATCGCCAAGTAGGTCATTTTACCCCCAAAACTCTGCACTGACTGACTGCTACCGCGGCTGCCTCCAGGTACACCTGCACCTCTAATTTCCAGGTAGGTAGGTAGGCTCCTGCAAAGCGAGTGGTCACTGCTGCCACCCTGTTGACTCCCAGCCACGCTACCGACTTGATGCCTCCGCCACTGACTCATGCATTAGCTGCCACCCTCTTCTCCCAATGACGATGAAGCCACTTCGTCACCTGTCTCCCAACTGCAATCGGCTACATCATCATCGAGTACTGTCTGCACATCACTGATGTCATCCTCAATGGTCTCTGCGCCATGTCGCGGATATAAAGCGCAAAAATGCTTTATATACAAAAAAAACAAAAGAAAGGATCAAAGGAAAAAATGTCAAAGTTATTGATCCTATTGAGGAGAGGGCGACATAATAACCTCTCAGCTCGTTGACGAGAACCTTAATTATTTTGTGCAACTAGAAAGAAAACGAGGTACCATCATCTATGCAAAAATATATGCGAGTTTATTATACATAAGTACTAGATACAAAACCAATGATACAACCTGTACAGTGATAGACAATGCAATATAATACCGCTACTTTCAATCAGTACTGAATATCGCCAATCAATGCAATGATATGCAACAATCGAAATGAAAGAAAAGTACCCCTTTCTATCACCTTTTAACCAATTGAGGTATATGGCGGCACTACAAATTTTACCAGCTCGGTATCAGGCTAGGGAATAACAAAGTTCCCAAGGACTAGGTATCAATGTCTGATGCTCAATTAGCAATATGCATCTTTGCTAAGAGAATGGTCAGACTTGATCAGGAGCCTTATAAATTACAGATCCACAATTGGGGATCTTTGACTATATACCGGGCTGAGTAACTTATCAATACCGCAAGCAATAAGCAAGATATACGTTACCAAGGGTCAAAAGGTGAGTAGGGCTCCGGAGGGACGGTCAGCTCTCCAGAGGGTTCCCGGGGTCTCGGATCAAATCCACGTGTCTGTTTAATGCTTTGTTTGTAGTTTTTTTCTTTTTCTTGAGATCCCCCTCTCATACCGTCTATGATTAATATTCACAGACTTATCAAAAGCATACACCCCTTTAGATAACGGTCTTCCAACCAAACCAGAGGGTGTGCACATATGGTAATGATACTGTGAGATCATACATTACCCAAAATATTTTGTGGTGAACATGTTATGTTACCTGCCGATACCTAGGCGGCAATGTTGTATAAGCTATAAATGTCAAGCTTTTAGGAGTTAAATTTATATAATGTGACTTTATGTTCAGTGGTAGACATCCACCACCTGGGACATACATCAAAAAGGGAGGCATACCCCCTGACACTTGAAGCAATTAAAACTTAAATTCCCAGAAATTTGTAAGGCAACAAATGTGTGGGTTTTGGATTTCACAGGTGCCTTATCTTACGAAAATAACACAACTTTCCATCAGCAACTTCTTATTAAGTTCAACTCCACATGCATTCCCATATACATCAGGAATACACACTTCTGGTGATACACACACAGGATATATATACGTTAGTATACGATTATAACATGTAACAAAATAAAACCAATATATGAAATATAAAACAACACATATATGATATATTGATTAACTTGTGTCAAGACTAAATACGATCCACTATATGAACAAACAGACATTATATGTATGTCTCATTAATATATCTCATTATGAAAGAATCCCGGACGAGCCCCCATAATCCCCCTCATTACAACCTAAACCAATGCAACTACTAAATTGGGTTAGGTTGGAATGTCCAAGAAGGCTTTTCATATGGATCCTTCAAGGATCATAAGTCCGACAAATGTTTCTTTTGATTTTCCATCTCTGCATGAATACTCAGCAAGTTCCTTTTTAGTGAACCAATCTCAAGTTCCAATGTCTTAATAGAGATGGAATTGGCAACTGTTACACCGGTGGCAATAACAGCACCTACGACGCCAAAGATGATGGTGGCTACAATCGCAGAAATGAACCTCTTTGGCCTTTGATTGGTATAAAACTGTTCCCTGGTCAGGGTTTTTCTCGCCTGTTCCAGGATCTGTGTAATCCGTTCTTGGGAATAACCGATGTGTGCTTGATACCATGACTGAATCTCCGGCGTCAGGATTTCGGATGCGTTGAACTGTCCTTCAACGAAGGGTGCGCGAATCCAGACTGACGTAGATCTTCTGGGACAGGACCCTCTTATTCGTCAAGATGAACCCCGCAGTATCCTGCAGCATAATCCCGGATGAAGGGCCTGGTACAGCAATTGGCTCAGCGTGAAACTCCTTCCCCAAGATCAGGACGGCGTAGACAACAGCAATAACTCTCGTTGTCATCTTGCCTACAAAATATTGTATGACAAATATAAATATACACATTTTCCACTTTTTATTCTGCAAGAAAAGAGTTTATCTTACCATATACCTCAATTGATATTGGTTCTTTTGTTGAACAGAATAAGTTCTTATTCAGAAATGAGTCAAGAGATAGTTAGTTACAGAGGAAACACACATGAGGATTGGTTAGTACACTTGTTTGTTTATACAATACCCATCCTGGGTTTCCGTCTTTAGCTGGAACCTTGATATCTCTTCATCTCTCTTCATCCAACTCCTTCTATTTCACGAAGTCGTGAGCTAGGATGACAAACACGTAATTGATTAATATGCACCCATTTTTCTACAAACTCATCCCCCTTCGGAATTTTGATCTTGTAGACCACAGGTGACAATTTATCAATGACGACGTATGGACCTTTCCAGGAGGGTAAAAATTTCCTTTCCTTCACCTGATCCTGGATAAATGCAAAAGCATGCTGAAGGTGCTTGCTTGGATTCTCCACAGTGAATACGATCAGATCCATAACCTGTGGGAAATAAATATATAACAATATAGCTGTTAGTGATCCTGTATCAATTAAACTTCTGATTGGCCCGATAAGCTCATCTTGTAAGTAAGAATCAACAAAATACAGGCCTTCAACCTGAAATAAATCACATAAGAAGTTAGGATGTTCACTCATATGATTCTTTCTGAGAGTTTGACCTTTCTGCAGTGTTGTGACCTTTGAAGAATTCCTTTCATTCTCCCTGCACAAGTGAAGAGCAGAAGTAGCCCCCACCCTTGGGGGACGCTGGATCACTTCACAGCTTACAGACGGCAGCTCACAATTAGATGCCGGGGTCATAGGATCACTCCCTGGAGTAGACACCTTATTGCAGGGATCAACAGGATTAGACTGCAAAATGGAGAACATGTTAGAAACCTCCTCCTCGGCCACAATTTTAGGGTCGGGAGCGCTACAAGGCAAAATATGGTTAGTGACCACATTAGATTTTTCCATAACCGTCTCAGTTACCTTGCATTGGCCCTGGCTTTGACCCTGCCCTGCCTGCTTTATGGGGCTGAGCTGGGAACTGGAACTCTCCCTAAAAAAAACTCAGGTTGTTTTCCTGTGGAGCCTTGGGACAACTTACTTACAGCATCACTTAGTTTGGCTACTTGATCTGCCAACTGATCAAGCCGACTATTTGGTCTGCGTCCATTTTGGTCTTGTGGTGCACCCTTATTATTATTGGCGGGTGACCTACTCCTGGGGGGAGTAGAGGGTTCAGACTTACATTCCCTCTGTTGTCTGGGCCTGTTATTCCAGCGCCTGTATCCTTGGGGACTCCTATTGTAATATGGACGGTAGTTGGACCTTTCAGTACCAGCATTATCCCCCTCTGACCCTTTGGGACTATGGGGCTTTGACTGTTTGGCTCCTACCTGCTGTCGCTGGGTCTGGGGAATAGGTCCTGTAGACTGAGGAAACTTTCGTGGCTGCGTTTCGAATCCCAATTTGGGGTTCACCTTAACCTCTGCCACGCTTTGTTCTGGGGACTTTTTGTATCTCCTCTCACCTGTAGCATGACATTCACTAATATTGTATAGTGAGGTGGCAGCCGTCACCAGCCTGTCCAAGGGAGCTTTGAGATCAAAATCTCTAGTTAGGCTAAGTTTGATCTGGGTCGGCATAGCATCATAGAACAGCTGTTTAAACTCTTCAGATTCCCAATTTGGGGACCTATATGCTAATCCATAGGCATTTTTGAGGATGGAGAGGAATTCTCGGGGGCTTTGATTGGGCCTGCATGTGAGACTATAAATGTCACGTTTTGCAGCAGTAATGGTTCGGTATGGCCCAAATTCCAATTTAACCTCATGAGCGACATCTTGCCAGCTCTGAATCCCTCTGTCCCTAAAGGAAATAAAGTAGTGGCGATATCTATCTTCAAATGCCCATGGCAGGAATCTGATCCTGTCAGCATCAGAGTATAATTTTAAAGAATCCATAGTGGATTCATACAGTTCTAAGTGATTTGCAATTTGCGATGAACCCTTTTTAGAAAATTTAGGCACAGTGGCATTTAGAAATTTTATGATACTTGAGGAGCTCTGATCCTTTTCTGAACACTGAGGATTTTTCCCTCTAGAGACCTCCTCGGCATATGATGGTCGCCTGTGACCTCTGTCCCTCTTGGGGGCAGACTCATACCTGCTCGGCAGGGAATAAGTCACACGCTTCTCCACGTCACTGTCAGTATCACATACACTGCAATCGCTTCCATCAGACACACTTGGCACAGGTGATTTAACCCTAATGTCTCTCTTCAGGGGAATATGTGGAGACACAGTTCTAGGGGCTTCCGTGTTGCTGGCGCCTAGTAAGGCTGTTACAGTCTGGAAGGCCCTACTTAACTGGGTTAATGCCTCCTGTGTGATCATGCCATCACTTACAGGTGGCTTGGGGTCTTGGATGGAGTCTGCTTTAAGAGCATGTGATGACATGTCTATATGCTGGGGCATAAGAAATGGAGGGTCAGAAGATCCTACAGCATTAGGCAGATCCCTTTCAGCATCGACTACATTATGGGCTGATTCGCCTGTTTGCTGAATTTTTGAATACTGGAGATGTAACTCTTCTAAATCGCGTTTTGCTTTTTGATACGCATCATGACTGTGATCAAGGTTGTATTTTAAGTCCTTGATCGTGTCCTCTGCAGACTTTAGTTCTACTTCTAGCTGGATTATATGAGACTTTGTTCCCGTTATGGTCTCATGTCTCTTTTCTGAAAGAGAACTGACAGCCAATAGTGCATATAAAACAGGTGGCAATGCATACAATAGGTATTGGTCCCTTTTGGAATTATCGGTTGCGAGATCCATATATGTCAGGTATCTTTCAACCATGCCACCTGACTTCCACACATCACTACGTTCTTCCAGAGCTCTCATCTGCATCTCATTAATCCATTCACTCATTTCCTTGTCCACTTTAAACCGGGAATAAATATATTTTATATTCTTTTGGATTAACTGCTCCGGGTAAGATGAACTATCTGCTGTAGCATGGCCATCACCCGCATCACTGCCTGCTGTACTCATGTTTCTTGATCAATAATCAATACACAGATAATAACAACTATCTGGCTAGTCAAGTAAATGTGGAACCTTTCACTATTTGCACAAATAATTAAAGAGTTAACTCGATCTCAGTGGGACCTCCATATTTGTCGCGGATATAAAGCGCAAAAATGCTTTATATACAAAAAAAACAAAAGAAAGGATCAAAGGAAAAAATGTCAAAGTTATTGATCCTATTGAGGAGAGGGCGACATAATAACCTCTCAGCTCGTTGACGAGAACCTTAATTATTTTGTGCAACTAGAAAGAAAACGAGGTACCATCATCTATGCAAAAATATATGCGAGTTTATTATACATAAGTACTAGATACAAAACCAATGATACAACCTGTACAGTGATAGACAATGCAATATAATACCGCTACTTTCAATCAGTACTGAATATCGCCAATCAATGCAATGATATGCAACAATCCAAATGAAAGAAAAGTACCCTTTCTATCACCTTTTAACCAATTGAGGTATATGGCGGCACTACAAATTTTACCAGCTCGGTATCAGGCTAGGGAATAACAAAGTTCCCAAGGACTAGGTATCAATGTCTGATGCTCAATTAGCAATATGCATCTTTGCTAAGAGAATGGTCAGACTTGATCAGGAGCCTTATAAACTACAGATCCACAATTGGGGATCTTTGACTATATACCGGGCTGAGTAACTTATCAATACCGCAAGCAATAAGCAAGATATACGTTACCAAGGGTCAAAAGGTGAGTAGGGCTCCGGAGGGACGGTCAGCTCTCCAGAGGGTTCCCGGGTCTCGGATCAAATCCACGTGTCTGTTTAATGCTTTGTTTGTAGTTTTTTCTTTTCTTGAGATCCCCTCTCATACCGTCTATGATTAATATTCACAGACTTATCAAAAGCATACACCCCTTTAGATAACAGTCTTCCAACCAAACCAGAGGGTGTGCACATATGGTAATGATACTATGAGATCATACATTACCCAAAATATTTTGTGGTGAACATGTTATGTTACCTGCCGATACCTAGGCGGCAATGTTGTATAAGCTATAAATGTCAAGCTTTTAGGAGTTAAATTTATATAATGTGACTTTATGTTCAGTGGTAGACATCCACCACCTGGGACATACATCAAAAAGGGAGGCATACCCCCTGACACTTGAAGCAATTAAAACTTAAATTCCCAGAAATTTGTAAGGCAACAAATGTGTGGGTTTTGGATTTCACAGGTGCCTTATCTTACGAAAATAACACAACTTTCCATCAGCAACTTCTTATTAAGTTCAACTTCACATGCATTCCCATATACATCAGGAATACACACTTCTGGTGATACACACACAGGATATATATACATTAGTATACAATTATAACATGAAATAAAATAAAACCAATATATGAAATATAAAACAACACATATATGATATATTGATTAACTTGTGTCAAGACTAAATACGATCCACTATATGAACAAACAGACATTATATGTATGTCTCATTAATATATCTCATTATGAAAGAATGCCAGACGAGAGCCAGGAAGAACCTCATGTCGGCTCATAGCCTAGTGATAAGGTAAAATTACTCCCTTAGATAGGCCCACATCTGCCAGGAAGGATCTTTCCTTGAACCTATATTTTTCTTTTACACAATGAAGGTTCGTACAGAAGGGTGAATATCAGTACAACATGGCTGCTTATAGGCCATGAATACATGTTATAACAATAATAAATGTATAAATGTTTATATACTCATGAAAAGGCATGACAGCCAGGAGTCTCGCAAAATGCAACAACAGCTCCCACGCCAGTCTCCTCATCACTACTTGCCCTCCTACCTCAGGAAGCGGTGGATATTTCATCCAGATCTTAGCTGGGCAGTAGCTGCTGACTTTCCTCTAGTAGCTTGTTCTCTCTATATAGTGGAGCTGAGCCCACAGCATATAACAGTTCTCTGGCTAAGGAAACAGAAAAGGACAGAGGCAGGTTGAGGACAAGTGATGGCTTTGTGGCTCACCCGGCGGTCTTTTTGCAGCGAACTTTGCACGTTCACGATTCGCCGAACATGCGAACATATGACGATGTCTGCTGTCGCCATATTCCTTGGCATTGCGCTAAACTTTGACCCATGACAAATCATCAGGTGGGACAAGACAGTCAATTGAGACGTTTCAGCACATGGACACACCACCACCCTATAACAGAACCCGATCTGGCAGCCATTTTACATTCTGTGTTTTGCCAGTGTAAGGAGAGGTTGCTTTGTGGCAGAGACAGACTGTTAGAGACACCAAACGCTAGCTAATAGGGCCACAAAAGTCCTTTTAAGGACTGGTATAGGTGTGCTATCGATAGGTGTGATATACTGAGGGGTGTTATATACTTATAATATAGTTTCTAACATAGAAAGTATATTATAGTGCATTTGTATTGTGCAGCAGTTGTGTGCGGTTCTGCTACGATACCGCAGGTATATAGAGGGACAAGCGCTATTGGAACAACTATTTGCAACGGGTGTGATATACCTGTTGCCCCCAAAAAACGGACTGAGGGGTGTGATATACCATCTTCGACAAAATACTGATTGAGGATTGCAATATACATGTTGTCCCAAATAAACAGGGTGGTCTGATATAACTGTTGTGACAAAAAAATAATAATTGAGGGGTGTGATATACCTGTTTCCACCAAATATTAATTGAGGCCTGCAATATACCTACTTCCACAAAATATTGCTTGAGGGGTGCGATGTACCTGCTTCCACAGAATACTGATTAAGGGGTTAGATATACCAGCTTCAACCAAATATTGATTGAGGACTGCGATATACCTGCTTCCACAAAATACTGATTGAGGGGTGCGATATACCTGCTTCCACCAAATATTGATTGAGGCCTGCGATATACCTGCTTCCACAAAAATATTGATTGAGGGGTGCGATGTATGTGCTTCCATAAAATACTAATTGAGGGGTGCGATACACCTGCTTCCACCAAATATTGATTGAGGCCTTCGATATACCTGCTTCCACAAAATACTGATTGAGGGGTGCAATATACCTACTTTCACAAAATAGTAATTAAGGGGTTAGATATACCTGCTTTCACCAAATATTGATTGAAGCCTGCGATATACCTGCTTCCACAAAATATTGATTGAGGTGTGCGATATACCTGCGTCCACCAAATATTGATTGAGGCCTGCGATATACCTTCTTCCACAAAATGCTGATTGAGGGGTGAAATATACTTGCTTCCACCAAATATTGATTAAGGGGTTCTATATACCTGCTTCTACGAAATACTGATTGAGGTGTGTGATATACCTGCTTCCAAAAAATACTGATTAATAGTGATGAGCGGCAGGTGCCATATTCGATTTTGACGAAATTCGCGAATATTCGAAAGAATATTCGTTTCATATTCGTCGAAATCGAATATTCGTCATTATTCTAGTTATCGCAATTAATATGTGATTTAAATAATCGCGTATTGCGATTTTAACTTAAGGCTACTTTCCTATTGGTTTCATATCTAGAATTATAGCGAAGATGACGAATATGACGAATGTATTCGTCATATTCCTCAAAACAAAGATAACGAAGTATTCTACATCTTCGTTTTAGCAACCTATTCATCAACTTCGCTAATTCTAGCAATCAAATAGGAAGGTTGACTATAGAGACAACTGTGTTTAATTCGCTATGCGATTATATATATATATATTTTTTAATAAATAGAATAATTATAATAATTATATCAAGTAATATAATTAGTCTATAAAAAAATATAAAAAAAAATCGCAGAATAGTGAAGCACCCTAGACACACAGTTCTCCACATGACTTATTTACTTACAAGATATTCACTTGTACAGGAGCATATAATAAAACACGCACTGCCCGACCCGGGTTTCACCTGCTGGCTTCGTCAGGGGCGTCTCATTAAGAAAATCTACACAGATGCCTTAAATCCTGTTACGGTATAACCCGGTATAGTGAGGGTTAATACCGTTCGGGCGATTCCCCTGGAGAAGAGCACAGCAACCCACAACCGCTGGAATCCACCGAACTGGAACCATACGAAGTCCTCCTTTCCTGCAACAGGCAAGAGAACGTTCTGACGTAGCAATTCCCCCCAAGTACGAGACGAGGCTCTGTATTGATGGTTAAACAGGAATTCTAACTTTATTGAGGGCTACCTGTCCGGTATTTATGCAGGTCTCCCACCTGGTGGACACTCCCCTAGGGGACCAGAAGGAAGACTGCGACACGGGATACAGCAGCCAATCACACACAATGGGACAATACAGACACCCCCAGCATCCCTCCCCTCTGCCTGTGATACAATTACCCTACACAGGTTAATGTAATCATCACAGGCAGGAGAATACACAATGTCTTCTGTCCTGGAGACAATTGAGGAGTCATTCAATTATCTCTCAGGACAAAGGGAAATCGCCAATACACACGTGGGGACAATAGGACAGACATCACTATTTACTTAAAAACTACATATTCACAATCAATCCATTCAGGTTAACAACATATTAAAAAATGACACGAATCAGACCAGGGGTTAACAAGTTAAGGGAAAGTCCTATTTGACCAAATGAAGCATGGCTTTTCTGGTTCAAACTGGTTTTACAGAGCCCTCTCTCCTGGAGACAATGGGGAAAATAATCCAATTATATCCAGGGATAGAGGCAGACTCCATTGAGCACATGGTTGCAAAAGGACATAAAATTACACAATGTTACAATTACTACATAAAACATATACATGCAACATATCCCCAGATGGCTTAGGTCTGAGCGCTCAATATATCCAAACAGCGCTCAGATGCCACAAACACAGTCAAATCGCCATGGGGTTTAAGTTTAGCGTGGGCTGATGAGAGGGGCCATAATCCTGGGGCAAGAGGCTGGCAATCTGTCCCCTCCAAAACTCAGTGGCGAGTTTGGTTTCGCCACAAATCCTATTAATCAGAACCTCCCCTTCCCCGAGGAAGCTAAAATCATGTTAACCCAACAGCATAGAAAGTATAAAATACTGAAAATTCTCATCAAAAACAAACAATATCATGACTATTCCATTCCTTATTCGAGGTTATTTTATATATTAAACACCCTGCAGTTACATGCGGACTAATGGTCCAATCCTGATCATGTATCCGCCCACTCACAGGTCCTCGATTCTAAAGTTGCTATTTCAAGTAGAATCTTCCGCAAAGTATCAAATTAAACATTGTTTAATGTCACATTCCACATTTAACCCGTATGGGTGCAGGGTCTTGAGATCGTACGTTCACTGTACTTCCTTTTTGTTAATTTTCTTCACATAATCTCCCCCACGTTCTGAAGCCCTAACTACCTCCACTCCCATAAAACGCAATCCTCTCGGTTTTTTTTTCATGTACTTGTTTAAAATGCAAAGAAATGCTGTGCGTTTCCAAACCCTTCCTAATATTTTGAATATGTTCTTGTATTCGTACTTTCAAATTGCGAGTTGTTCTTCCCAAGTACTGGAGGCCACAGGGGCACTACAGTACATAGATGACCCCACTGTTTTTACAGGACATATTTTCCTTGATCTTAAATTAAATATTGTTCAAGTGACGTCCTCAGTAGCTCTCAAGCGGTTTTTATAGGTCCTATTTTTACATGCTAGGCAAAAACCGCACCATGTGAATTTAATCCTATTCTGATTTTTTTGTTGATGTGATTTTCCTAAGTAAGGTCCTACACTATGAACTAGTTCATTTCTAAGATTCATGGCCTTCTTAAAAATAAACTGAGGATTTTTGGGAACCTCCCCACCTATAACAGGGTCATTTTTCAAGATGCCTTGATCCCGTGTTAAACTGTGTGAGAAAATCAAAATTAAAATCCTTATTCTCCCCTTTTCTTCCAATACTACTCTTCTCGTTCTCACCCACTTCATTTCTGTCTTTCTCCAATTTCTCTTCATCATAGCCTTTCTCTAAAAATCTTTCTTTCCAACACTCACCTAGGGATGACCGCCCTACGAAGGCACATGGCCTCCCATCACCGAACCCAGTGGGACAACGCCGTCAGAACCCAAAAAGCCACACTCCGGGCGCTCTACATCCTTCCTCTTCTCCTCTCATTTGTCCTCCACTCCACCTTCCACCATGCCATTGTTGTGTTCATCTGGCAGAAGGCAGGCTTCTGTGGCCCAAATGTTCGAGCGTAAAAAGTTAATGACGCCGGATAAGCCTCTTGCCTAATGGCTGACCGCTGTCTTGTCGGAACTGCTAGCCCGCCAACTATTGTCATATAAACTGGTGGACCCGGAGGCCTTTAGAAAATTTGTGGCTATTGGCACACCGCAATGGAAGGTCCCCGGAAGGAAATATTTCTCCCAGAAGGACCCAATATTTCTCCCAGAGCAATATGGCCACGTTCAGCAGCAAGTGAATATATCTCTTGCACACAGTGTCGGTGCCAAGATACATCTGACCACAGACACGTGGTCTAGCAAACACGGGCAGGGAAGGTACATAACTTTTACTGCCCACTGGGTGAACCTTCTGACGTCCGTCAAGCAAGTAACCCGTGGCTCCCGTGTGGATTTGGTGTTACCGCCACGGATTGCATGCAGGCCTGCCTCTTTTTCGCCTCCTTCATCCTCCGTCTCCTCCTGTTCCACTGCTACCGATTTTTCCACTGCGCCCGCAAGCTCCCCAGAACCTATTCGACGTGCCAGATGAGACACTGCCATGCTGTGCTACGGTAGTTGTGCCTGGAAGCCAAGAGCCACACCGGTCCTGCACTGCTTTTAACTCTGTGGTCACAGACAGATTAGTGGCTAACCCCACTCAATTTGACAGTTGGTAAAGTAGTGTGCGACAACAGTGCCAATCTGCTGAGCGTGCTGAAACAGAGCAAAATGACACAGGTGCCGTGCATGGCACACGTCCTGATCTTAGTCGTGCAGAGATTCGTTGCCAAATATCCCGGGGTCCAGGACATCTTGCGGCAGGCCAGGAAAATCTCTGGCCATTTTAGAATATCTGGCCATTTTAGAAGAGCCATGGCCTTGCTGACGTTCACCACCTGCCCGTCAAATGTCTGATTTGTGACAGCCTGACGCGCTGAAACTCCACCTTGTATATGATTGATAGGCTGTTCCAGCAGCAACGTGCCATTAACTACTACCTGTATGAACTCTGCTGCAGGACAGGTTCTCGGGAGCTTTGCTTCTTTTCACCGCGCCAGTGGCTGCTCATTCAGACTTCTGCAGCCATTTGATGAGATCATCAAACTGGTCAGTCGCAGCCAGGGCGCCATCAGTGACATCATACTCTATGCCTTATTTCTGGAGTGTGCATTCTTCAAGCAATCGAGGAGCATGAACTAGAAGATTAGGAAGTCACAATGCTGAATAAATTCCCGGCGGGTCTATTCCCTCTAAGACAAGTCAGCAGGAGTCTGAAGAGCAGTCAGAGGATAATGGTGGTTGTGGGGAAGAAGTGGAGGCGGAGCAAGAAGAGCAGGCTTTGAGGGGGACTTTAAACTTTTCGGGGATCCCTGGTGTTGTCCATGGCTGGGGGGAGGAGACCAAGGAGAACATTCTCCTTGGCGATGAGCAGGAGCCAGGGCGCTCCGCCGCTTCCAAATTAGTGCAGAGAGTGTTTGAAGAGGGACCCCCATATAAAAAAGCATGAGGGCTATCAGAATGGAGCATTTCCTGGCCTTGCTGCGAGAGATGCTACATTCTGCTGTTGCAGGCGCTGGAAGAGGAATTTCCACCCACAGCGAAGCAGCTGCGGATACCAATCCTACCACGCCTGAAAAAAGAGGGCGGTTTAAAGATGTGTCGGTCACTTCGGAAATGAGATCATTCTTGCAGCCAACCCATCGACAGCCACCCTCCGGATCCAGCCTCAGGGAACGCCTGGGCCGACAGGTGTCCGACTACATCAGGTTAACAGCCGATGTGGACGCTCTGAGAAACGAGGAACCCCTGGACTACTGGGTGTGCAGGCTTGACCTGTGGCCAGAGCTTGCACAATTTGCCATGGAACTCTTGGCTTGCCCCTAGTCGAGAGTCCTGTCCGAAAGGACATTCAACGCAGCAGGGCGGATCATGACTGATAAGCGCACTTGCCTAGCTCATGTTAGTCATGTGGACTACCTCACATTTCTAAAAATGAATGAGGCATGGATCTTGGAGAACTTCAACACCTGTTACGATCATATCTCTGCCACCATCCAGAACATAGAATGGTCCTTGTTTTATGTATATACACCGGCATAATAGGCCTTTTCTGTCAGATGAATGCCTAATTTTTGGGGCCTGTACTGGCCTATAGTAAATTTTTGGGCGGTCACCGCCTAATGTACCTCAAGCCACATCATCACAAGTTCTTTTTTGTCAGGTGAATGCCTAATTTTTGGGGCCTGTACTGGCCTACTGTAAATTTTTTAGCCGGTGACCGCCTAATGTACCTCCAGCCACATCATCAAAAGTAATTTTTTGTCAGGTGAATGCCTAATTTTTGGGGCCTGTACTGGCCTACAGTAAAAAATTTTGCCTGTGACCACCTAATGTACCTCCAGTGACATCATCAAAAGTTCTTTTTTGTCAGATGAATGCGTAATTTTTGGGGCTTGTACTGGCATACAGTAAAATTTTTAGCCGGTGACCGCCTAATGTACCTCCAGCCACATAATCACAAGTTCTTTTCTGTCAGGTGAATGACTAATTTTTGGGGCCTCTACTCCCATGGCCTAAAATAAAATTTTTCTAGGCTCCAGCAAGGCACATTTTTGAGTTTCCCTTTAAGACGTATAAAAATAGCCCTGATTAAAATACATATTTTTTGTGGAAAATTTTTGCTATTGATCCCCCTCTGCTATGTCACTGTCCATGTTGTGGGACTATTTGTGCACTTCTAGTAAGTATTTGGTGGCTGCAAATATGACCTGAAGGTTTTTCAGGTTCGCCTGCCATTAAAGTTAATGGGGCCCACCAACTAAGGGTTGTGTCTGACCAACACTGGCTGGGGGTGTCTGATGTCACTTGGGACGAAGTAGATGACCGAGTCAACCATTCAAGAACCGCTGGGTTGCTGGCAAGACAAGACCGCTAGCCAACACTCGGAACTCAGGACTCTAGAAGTGACCCCTGCTGCCACGCCCCCTTACTCAGCTGTGACCTGTGTATATACCAGAAGCATTTGGACCTTTGCCCCTCCCCTTTGCAGAGCCTTTTACTTCTCTGTCTAACATACTGTTAGATCAAATAAGTAAATAAAATGGAAATGAATACACCCCAAGAAAGGCTTTAATTTTGTCACTTCACCACTCAATGGAAAATAATACAATTTTTGTCACTAATACACGCCGAAAAGGCTTTAGAACACATAACTGTACCGCTAAACGTGCAAAAATGCTTTAGAACATATAACTGCACCAATGAACGGCCAAAAAAGCTTTAGAACATATAACTGCACTGCTGAACGCAAATAATACTTTCTTTTTGCCACTAATACAAGCCAAAAAAGACAGTAATTTTCTCACTTCTCCAAACAACAGCTAATAAGCCCTTTATTTCCCACTAATACATGCCAAGAAAGGCTTTAGAACATATAACTGCACTGCTGAACGGCAAATAATACTTCTTTTTTGGCCACTAATACAAGCCAAAAAGAGCTGTACTTTTCTCACTTTACCACACAACTGCAAATATTACTTTTTTTTTTACACTAATAAACGCCAAATAAGCTTTAGAGCATATAACTGCACCTCTGAATGGCAAATAATGCAATTTTTTTGCCACTAATGCACACCAAAAAGCTTTAGAACATATAACTGCACCGCTGAACGCCCAAAAAAGGCTTAACAATATATAAATGCACCGCTGAACGACAAATAATACTTTTTTTTGCCACTAATACATGCCATAAAGGGCTGTAATTTTCTCACTTCACCACACAACGGCTAACAAGCTCTTATTTTCCCACTTATACATGCCAAAAAAGGCTTTAGAGCATATAACTGGACTGCTAATTGGCAAATGATACTTATTTTTTGTTGCCATTAATACACGCCAAAAAGGGCTGTAGTTTTCTCACTTCACCAAACATTGGCTAATAAGCCCTTTTTCCCCACTAATACACGCCAAAAAAAAGGTTTAAGAACATAAGAGGGCACCGCTAAATGGCAAATAATACTTTTTTTCCCACTTATACACACCAAAAAAGGATTTAAAACATATAACTGAACGGTAAACAATACAGTTTTTTTGCCATTAATACACAACAAAAAAGGCTTTAGAACATATAACTGCACTGCACAAGGGCTAATAAGATATAAATATATTTTCTAGTAATACATCCTGTTAATGGCTGTATCGCGGTTTGCTGGAATTACAGAGGTATTATCTATTGCAAACCTGAAAGCAGCAGTATAATGGCAATTTGTATCTTCAGTCAGTGCAGCAAGGTGTAATAGGATTGTTCCTATTACCCAGACTGTACACTCCCCTATTGGACCCTGTTCTGCTTCAATACTGTGGAATAATTCCTCCCTATTCTTTCCCTACACTTCTAATGCTCTTACCCTGAACTTCTATTCAGCAAAATAAAAGTTTTAAAGTCTTTTCTTCCACTGTCACTAGCGCCTGCTAATGTCTCTCCCTGCCCTAAGTACACTGGAAAATGGCTGAATCCAAGATAGCTGAGGCTATTTATACGGCTGTGACATCGCAGAGCTGGTTGCTGATTGGCAGCATGCATGGCATTGTGGGTGATCCCTCATTCCCAGAGTTCTTTGCTCAGTGTCCTAACATGTGCAGCAGTCATCTTAGGGGTAAAATGCGATTCGTTACCACGAAGCCTGAGGAAATTTGGATTAGGTGCGAATCAAATTTATCAATTGGCTCATCTCTAATTCTTATGATTACGTTGTGCCGATCCTCATTTTTTCATACTCTGTTTATAAATTACCAGCATTTTGCAATAAAGATCCAACTGGATGTTACCAGTTGGAGTGTGTCCCTGCACTTCCTGACACTAGCAGCACTGATCGGCTACTGTCAGACAATGCATGGTAGGGGATTTGAAGCTTGATTGCATTTATAATGCTTTGTACCACTTAGGCTATATTCATATAGGCAAACTATGTGTGACAAAAACAGTAACAGATCAGTAGTCTGATTTGCCTCTGTTGACAGTTCATTTTAGTGGCAGAAACACCACTGTTCTGCCCCAGCAGAGGGTCTGAATAATTTCTAATTCATTCTGTTAGAGTTCCTGTAGTTATATAGTTATTAATTTGGTTATAACACCATCTAGCCGTCTTAAAATGTACTACACTTTGTTTTTCTGATTATAGAGATTATTATATTATGGAAGTGTAATGCATTCTGGAAAAGAGAAGCCCAGTCTACAGTCATCAATGACACACCAACAGAGCTATACTTCTGCATATCTTCTTCTTAAATTCCACCATCTTTGTATAAACATATCTGGTGAGAGAGATCTACCTTGTTTCAGGGACCTTATGTTATGCAGTGCTGTTTAGCTAGGAATAAGTGTTACTCAGGGAAGAGGTTGTAACTGTCTGTTAGTTAGCCATGCAATCCTCTGTATATGCAGGGATTTTGGACATGTGCCCAGTGTTAATGTAAAGTTATAAATACATGCTGTTCTATGCTTTATGCTGATACATGCTATGCCTTATACTTATACAAGCTATTTGTATTCTTATAGTTTTACCAATTGATCACACATCAAATACTCCTGTTTTACCAATAAACAAGTTGTACTACAGAGAACAGTCCTCTTATTTGGAAGACATTATACTGAATGTCATACTGCTCACTGTGTGAATGTGTATGAAGACAGAACAACCACCAAAAATTTGTAAAAAATACAGCTAGTAATTTTAGACCTTTCCATTGACCTAAATGAGTAACACAGCTGAAATACACTTTAAATTAGTAACATCTTATTTGTCAAGGAGAATCTTTGTCAAGAATTAGTGTCCAAACTTTCATTCATCTTAGCAGGGACACATTACTAATCTGTTCAAGGAAACAATTGTCACAATGTACCAAATTTGCCTGTGGCAGTTCCTGTGTAATTGACATTAGAAAAATTACTTGATATTCCCAGTACTGAATTTATAGTTAATCAAAATAATCTTCCCTTTATGCAACAGCTAAAAAAATTACAATGGCTTTAGTTTTGCATGTAGTAAAGCAAGACAATCCTCTTTCTTATGATTAGCCAGAAATCACACACAAAAAGAGGCTGTAGCTATGACAGATCTAATCTATCCATGTAGATAGTCTTCTTGTTTATAGGGATGAGCGAATCGACTTCGGATGAAACATCTTAACATATTTGACAATTCTACCAAGCCAACCCAAAGTTGCTTAACGCCCTTACGCGATTCGATTAATGCGCATATTTAATTAACGATTTTTTGCATAACATAAACTATATTAAATAATGAAGAATATTCTAAATCAGTAATGATTTCCCTATTCACATTTGTTTGCAGGGCACTTGTAATGCTCTTACCCACATTTTTCTCCCTTTTGCAGCCCTCTAGCCCTTTCCATGACTCTTTTAGAGCTATTTTAGTGCCCCAAAGTTCGGGTCCCCATTGACTTCAATGGGCTTCGGGTTCAGGGTCAAGTTGGGGTCCCAAACCTAAACTTTGCGGGGAAGTTCGGCCGAACTCGGCGAACTAGAACTTCCAGGTGTCCGCTCAACTCTACTCTTAAGCTTTGATATCCCCCCCCCCCTTCTCTATGTCCTCTCTGTCTTATTTGCTCTCCTTTCCTCCCTTTCCTCCCCTCTCCCCCTTTTATGATTTTCTCCCCACTCGTCTTTGTTCTTTTTCCTTCTTTTTTGCTTTATCTGTGTTATGAAGCCAATTTTTGGCACTGTCACTGCTGCTACCACCTTGTGATCATATATTAACCTAGATTTATCTCTCCATAGTTCTTGTGTTTACTTAGTTTCTTATGTTTCGCAAGAGGTGCCCTTCTGAGCTCTCCATTGTTCCTGGAGACAGGAGGAGGACACCCTCTCACGTTGTCATATTCTGTTCTCATTGATATGTTTTACAATTATGTTCCTTTTCCTCCTTATAGCCTCGAATAGGTGTTGATGACCGCTATCAATGTAGTCTCATGGAATGTGCGGGGATTGAACTCGTCTACTAAGAGATCCCGGGTGCTTCAACTGTTCAGGTCACTCCACGCAGATATAGAAATACTCCAAAAGACTCATTTTAAACAGGTTAAGCTCCCTGTGCTAAGTAAGACATACTTTTCACCATGGTTCCACTCCTGCTAAACTGACTCTAAAACCAGAGGTGTAACCATTGCCTTCAAAAACTCATTCCACTTCACTCTGATATCCAGTCTCACAGATCCTGATTGCAGATTCCTATTCCTGAAGGGCCAAATAGCGAACATGACAGTCACACTTGCAGGTGCATATGCACCTAATGTGCAACAGGTACCTTGGTTGGTTGATGTTCTTCAGCTCTTGCGGTCCGTTCAGGAAAGGATCTGTGTATTGGGTGGTGATCTCAATATCACACTCGATCCACTACTCTATTCCTCCAACCTGACTCACCATGTTTCATATAGAAAAATTAGATCATTAAATTGGCCCTGATCTTCACGAAACTCATGAATTCAAGGCGTATAGTTAACCCCTCTGGTAGGGATTACAGGTATTACTCTGATGCCCATGACTCGTACCAGAGACTGGACTACCTTTTCCTTTGTACTGCCCATTGATCTCTATTGACTAAGGCTACTGTAAATAATATCTCTGTTTGAGACCATGTCCCAGTTTCATTTGCTTTATTGGTTACATCTCTCCACTCAGGAGTAGGATAAACTTGAGCTCGCCCAACATGGACACCATGGGTCTCAGATTGGGTTTGATATTCCCTCCTATTGCCTTGGTCCCCGCATATTCCATTTCATTTTCATTCCATTCCAACTTTTGAGCAAGGCTTTTTAGTAATGTTGTAAGTTCCATATTAAGTTGCTTTTGAAATTATGTTTAGTTTTTAATGTCCCTGTCTTCTGATACCTTACTGTACAAGCTTTTGTTATTATCTCATGTGTATTCTCTCATGTGTAAAACTAATAAAAAGACATTTGACACAAATTAATTTATCATTACGTGATATTTTTTGTGGAAAATGATAACTGTACTTTCAGTGAAGAACAAAAACTTTACAGATCTTTTAGATTCTCATGCGTGGAGTGTTATTGGAGTCTTCCCCTTCTGCTATTTGTGTCAAAGACCTTCTCATTCACTGGAAGGAAGTTATCAGATACAGTGGGGCTGTAGTCTGGTCATTTCAATAAGCCTAGTAGCTTACATTAGACCTGTTACTTTTCCAAGTTAGTACACTCCTACACGCTGCTTGAATTAGTGGTAAGGCTCCTGTAATCACAGAACACAGAAACTGTAAACACAAAAGTATAATATGTAAGTTATGGTATGTTAGCTAACTATTAATCTGTCCACAAATGTATCTACTTTATAAGATTGCATCGATAGAAAGAAAGTAAAAGCCTGGTGTAACTCATCGTATGCGTTTCTGTAGGACTGCACAATTTCTCAATATAGAATATCCACATAGGGTAGAACCATCTAATTCCATAGATATAGGCAAAAACTCCACGCACCCCTGAGGAAGCTTTTTGGAGCGAAACCCGGGTCGGGCAGCAGCACCAGACCGTGATTTGTTTTACTGGTGTGTTTTACCCTTGATATATGTGAGTATAATAAAAGGGTTGTATATTAAGTTCCATGATGATACTTCACTATGGGAGTGGTTTCTAACATTCTATAGGAAGTGTGTGGATAAGGAATAAGGTGTTTTTCCACTGCCTCTTGTGAGTATATCAGAATAGAGTGTGAACAACACTATTAGTAGTGCTTCACTATTGGTGCGTTTTTGATGTTCCCCAGGAGTCTGTGGTGGAGAGAGAGATTTATCTGTCCCGATGTTTTTGCCTGTATCTATGTAATTGGATGGTTCTACCCTATGTGGATAATCTATATTGAGAAATCACGCGGTCCTACAGAAACGCATACGGACATTGTGAACTGTACCAACTTCACTTTTGGGACCTGCAGCGGTAAAATATTTGTGGCAACGTATTTGGTGTTTTCATCTTGCTTATAATGGTGTAACTCATCATCCACTAAATTATAGTACTCTGAATTTAAAGGTAGGTATCTTAAAGGTTTTGAAATGGATCACTGTTCAGTAATTCTCAAACCACATGGCAATAAATAATAAAACCTTAAGATTTTTAGGGAAAAAAATTTTTTCTCCAGGATTCTGGAAGCCTGAGCTTGTTTGATAATAGTATACCCAGCTAAATTACAACAGCAGTAAACTAAACACAGCCTTAAAGGCAATGCACACAATATTTTTCACATGGCTCTAATTAAGAAGGTACCTGTCTGTTCCATGCTGTGGCCTGTCAACCAAATTATTAATTAGTTGTACTTTCTTTGCTTCCCATTATCCTAACTCAGTTCAGATACAGTGGGCTGTTGTCTGGTAATTTTAATAAGACTAGTAGCTTAAATTTGACTTGTTACATTTTTCCCCTGTTAGTTCACTCCTTCATGCTGCATGAATCAGTGCTGAGGCTGCTGTAATCACAGGACACACAAGCTGTAGGCACACAAAG
Source organism: Bufotes viridis (assembly GCA_033119425.1). NCBI lineage: Eukaryota > Metazoa > Chordata > Amphibia > Anura > Bufonidae > Bufotes > Bufotes viridis. The sequence goes on from CM065592.1 coordinate 160,150,033, forward strand.
AGCTTATAATTCCCTCTTAGTAAGTGCAATATTTAAGTTTTGATAGCTAATTAGTAATATGTCCACTAATCTGTCTGCTCTAGAATCTGGCATCAACAGAAAAAAATAATAATCCTGCTGTTATAGTATTCATGTCTTCTCCTACTTCTCTTACTCTGAATTTAGACACTGAGTTACATACTGTATCTTGAAGTTTTGACGTGAATCACAGTTCAGTAGGCCTCAAACCACATATCAATAAATAATAAAACTCTATCTTTTTCTCAAAAAATTATGGAAGCCATTGAACTTTTTTGATAAATAGTATATCAAGCTAAATCACAATAACAATAGCAAAGTAAACATCCACACATTATTTTAACATGGCTGTCATTAGGAAGATACCAGTCTGTTCCATGCTGTGGTTTTCAACTAAGCTATTAATTAGTTGTAGTTTCTGTGCTTCCCACCACCTTAACCCACTGTGTAGTAACTTGCTGTAGCAAGCTGTGACAGCTTCTTTTTTACCTCCTTCCCTTCTCCTTCCCTATATACTTGTTAATATCGCTGTGTGACACTGTCCATATTTGAAAATATACCAGTAGTAGTCACAAGTTTTTGATTTTATTCTGCTGATACATCTGTTTCCAGCTATTCCAGTAGGAAATATATACATAGACCAGAGCACTGAATGAACAGTGGGCAAAAATAAAAGCACACTAAGCCTTGTACATCCAGGTACACAAACGGGCATATCAGAATATGTAGGTCTTGACAATATGACAAAGCTGTATTTATACGTTAAAGACATTATCTGGCCTTTCAAAATGTTATACAAAAATGGTCCACATGATGAAAATAATGAAACTAGTCAGACTCCCTTCACTGATCCCATGCAGATCCTGTTTCAGTGCTTTATGGCTCCTTGAAGTCTCCACTTTCAGGTCCTTCTTTACATCCAAAATCACTTTTGAGCCAATAACTGGTTGAGGTGGGTCACTGCAGTGTCCAGTGCTTGGCTGAACAGTCTTTTCCTTGGTATGCGCCTTATTTACGTTAAATGGGTTGTCTCACTTCACATTGGGCATTGGGCATTCACATTGGGGGAGTATCGCTAGGATATTCCCCAATGTCTAATAGGTGCAGGTGCCGCACCTATCTTTAGAACAGAGGGCACAAAGTAAAGGAGGGAACACTGTACATGCACAGCCGCCCCCCATTTATTCTTCTCCATTCACGAGCTACGCATTCAGCTATTTTCGGCAGTCCTATTGAAATGAATTGGAAGCACACAGTGCAAGTGCGGCCACTGCTCCATTAACTTCTATGCGGCTGACGGAAATAGCCGAGCCAGTGCTTGGCTATTTTCGTCGATTCCATAGGAGTGAATAGAGAGCGGCCGCCAATGCGTGTTGCACCCTTGTTCACTTTGCAGGCTCTGTTCTAAAGACAGGTGTGTCTAGTCAATGCAAAACTGCCCTACACTTTGTGAATGGTACAGTGACAAGTCCATACTACTTGAATAACATCATTAATGCAGTCATTGTGCCTCTGCATGAACAATACAGGCCTTATTTCATCTTCATGGATGACAATGGCCCCAGCTCACCGAGGCTGCTGGAGACTGGGGTACCTCAAATGGACTGGCCTGCATTTTCTCCAGACCTGAATCCCATTAAAAACCTATGGGATCAGCTGAGTTTCCGTGTAGAGGCATTGTAACCCTTTATCCCAGAACCTCAGTGACCTGAGAGCCACCCTTCAACAAAAGTGGGATGCCATGCTTCAGCAGACAATAAGTCGACTTGTGAACAGAATGAGACGTCGTTGTCAAGCTGTAATTGATGCTCAAGGCCACATGACAAGTTATTGAGACATTTGACATTTTTGTGGGGGTATACCCACCACTGGTGTTGGTTTCTGTTTCAATAAATTGTTTGAGATGAGGAAATCACCATTGCATGCTTCTACTTAAATGATCAACTTTCATTATATAATGTTACAGTGGTGTAAACTTTTCATGTTTTCTGTAAATTTCACCCGAATGCCAAATATCCCTAAATTTCTGTGAGTAGTGTATATGTTTTCATTAGAGTTGGTTGCTAAAATCTTTCTGTATTATAGTATATAGTTGTTAAATGTGCATTAAAAGATTTATAGTAGGTTAATGATCATCACATGTAAAAAGTTTAATATAGGTTTCCACGTCTATTTGCATTAAAGCTTAAGCTTGATTTATTGACACATTTCATATTTTGCCGTATTATGACCAAACAGACTTCCTTATCATGTTTGTTTAAGCTGCCAATTCTTTGTGAATGCTTCTTTGTTCAGGTAGATCCTAACTGATTCTAGTTCTCATAAATATATGAAGTGGTTCCTCATAATATAGTTTACTTTATGGAAATATAATACTGTTATGGAAGCTAATGTGAATTCGCTGTGCAAGTGAACAGATTTGACTTCGGAGTGTTATCTAAATGCCTCCCTAGTCTTCACCCATAACCCATATATAGGCATTTTAATTATGCTGCAGGGGAACCACTAGGCTGCTAAGCTACACTGTTGCCCAGTACTAAGAGATCAGGTAAAAACATAGTCAGGAAAAAGCCGAGGTCAGAGCAATTAGAGTATGTGAAATCTAGTAAACAATCGAATTGTCACAGAGGGCAGCAAAAGCTCAAAAGGAGGAATAGGCAGAGGTCAGGTGAGGCAGTGAAGGGACAAACCCGGTAACTGGCAGAAATCTGTACACTGGAAAGCAAACTGTGTACTTTTGAAGAAAACCAGCTGAGTACATTTTGCTCAGGCACCCTCCCCTGTGGAAGAGTACGTTATATACCCAACAGCAGGCTGTCATAGTCTTCAAGCAGCTGAAGGAGCATGCACTCTGGCACTTTAAGAGGCCATGAGGGATGCACGTTTGCTCTCTAGGGAGAGGAGAGGCTGCAGGCATGAAACACATGCCATCTAGGCCTATCAGACCCTGGATGATGGTAATCAGTGCTCTGGCAGTCATGTCTGCTTGGAAGGCACAGGAGGACACCAGTGGTTAAGTTGCCTCAAAGGAGACGCAGACACATGATAAGTAACCTGGTGACCATGCCTGCTGGGAGCATCGGAACACATGTGGGCAAGTGCCGACAGCATACCAAATACTTTGTAAATTTATATCGAAATTTATTATATTTTGTGATTATGGCAGATGCCATAAAACAAGCCATTCATAGCAATTGGGACATACTCTGTTATGATTCCACACTGATTGACATAGCTGGACAGCGTCCGATTATTACATTCAGGAGATGCCACACGATAAAGGACACCTTAGTCCGCAGTACTTTCACACAACCCAAGAAACGTGATTGGTTGTCTGCAAGACCAGTGACTGGTAACCATAAATGTGGATTTTGCTCGTTCTGTTCCTACAATGCAAGGAGCAAAGTCATTCAATTAGGCGGAATAACATGGGTCGTAAGAGACCTTATAACTTGTCGCACCCCATACGTAGTATATGTGATGCTATGCGTATGCCATACTTTCTACATTGGCAAAACAATTAGGCCTTTAGTTGAGAGAGTCCGTGAACACATTGGCTCTATAAAGACAGGTAGGGGCTCACCTAGGCTGATACAACATGTTCGCGAGCAACATGGGGGGGATCCGCGTTGCCTCACATTTGCAGGGATTGAAATAGTGCGGTGCCCCCCTCGCGGTGGGGATAGGCACCGCACACTTCTGCGGTGTGAGGCAAGGTGGATCATGAAAACCCAAGCTATGGGTCCCCATGGTCTTAATGACAGAAATGATATGTCAGTTTTCTTGTAAATACTCGCAGTTAAGGATGTGGTTTTTAGGTGTTGTATCTGCATAATCAATCAAATAAGTGCATTATAACCGCATACTATACTCACTGTCCGTGTAGGCTGGGACACAGGTTTATCCAAGTATAGAGAGGGGCTCACCATATTTGCCACCGTAACAGCACGTCGAGCAACACATTTGACACCATCTTTTACAACATCCCCCCAAGTTTGATCATATTTGAGAAGATGAGAATGCCTTAGAGAAAAATGTAAATTGCAATTATTAGCATTAAGAAAAGATCCAAATGATGGTACGGCCGCCACATCGCCCGACCAAACAAAGAGCAGGTTATCGATGTAGCGACTGTACCACCGGATGGATCCACTCCATGGGTTGGAATCAGAAAATAAAAAATTATGTTCCCACTATACCATATAAATGTTTGCAAGCGATGGTGAGAAACGGGCCCCCATAGAGACTCCTCTGCATTGGAGGAAAAACCACCCATTAAACATAAAATAATTATGCTGCATAAGAAATAATACCACTTTGCAGAGGAAATCTCTGAAAGGTAATGAAAAATTAGAATAAAGACCCAAAAACCAACCCAAAGAAATGATGGCAAGATCCATGTACAGAGAAGCAACATCAGCTGAAATCCAAGAAAAATCAGAAAGCCACTGGAATGAAAAGCCTGTAGAACTGAAGCAGTATCCTTCAGAAAACCAGGAATACACTGCACCAGTGGCTGCAGCATACTGTCCACCCAAGATGAAAGTTTCTCTGAAAATGACCCGATACCCGAAACTATGGGGCGCATGGGAGGGGGGAACCCCTCTTTGTGTATCTTGGGGAGGGAATGGAAAATGGGGACCACTGGATGAGAAACAAAAATATAATCAAATTGTTTTTGATCCAAATATCCATTGTCCAGTCCCTCCTCCAAGATACCCCTCAAAAGGGTTTGAAAAGGAGCGGTGGGATCCTGTTCTAACCTGGTATAGGTGACAGAATCAGAGAGCATAAGCTCATTTTGTGCAGCATACACAGGTCTGTCCAGGATGACCACCGCTCCCCCTTATCAGCCTTTCTCACAGTTATATCGGACATCCTCTTTAAATCTCTTAACGCTCTGCGTTCACTGGCCGTAAGGTTATTCTTTCTGTCATTTACATCCCTGCTCTGAATCATCCTATCTAATTCAACCAGATCACGTTCTATATTATCCTGGAATTGATCAAGAGCGGGGGTGCACGACTGAATAGGATAAAAATCTTTGATATAAGTCCGAAAGTTGTTTGCAAAGTCAGTGCGCACCTGCCGCTCTGAATCAACCCCAGAGGAAAAACGCATGGTCTGCATAGAAGCAATATGTGATAATTCCTGGAAGGAAAGGGAAGAAATCAGAGCAACGGGAGAATTTGAATGAGTTATATCAACCTCTGCAGAATCTGTATCGACAATATCTATATTAGAGAAGTGTTTCTTAATGGTAAGATTACGTGCAAAACGGTTGACATCAAGTAAGGTTCGATATACATCAAAATGCACTGTAGGGGAAAAAGATAAACCTTTGGCAAGTACATTAATTTGCAATTGTGAAAAGACCTTGGCTGATAAATTGATAACTTGAATATTATCTAGGTCTTTCTGTGACATGATGGATAAAGACCTCCTCCTTGCATGCTTCTGCCCTGCGCTGCGTTTTTTGCCGGCCTCATAGCGACATTTTTATTCGGATTAGTGTCATGTACAGTGTCCAAATGATCAACAGAGGATAACACATATGATTCTGGGGCAGAATGAGAGGATTCAGCTTCAGTGGAGCTGAAAGCCACTTTGTTGCCTTTATTCTTTTTATAATGATGGCGTCGTTTCATAATGGAACGAGGTGTATGGGTACGCATATCAGACCAATTATACACATTGTCAGACCTATAGTCTTGCAAATCGCGATTGTATTTCTCTTGCTTGATATGAATCAAGCTATCCTCCATTGTTTTTAGGCTCTCTTGAAGTTTATGATCCAGTTCCATAAATTTCTCGGTATTAGCCAGAGGGGTTATCAATTCCTGAGTAGCCTTGATTTCATCACGCAAGGTGGATAATGATTGTTCCTCATAGGAAACGATAAGTTCCATAAGTTTAAATGAACAGTTAGATAAAATTGATTGCCACTTGCAGGTGAAATCATCAGAGTAGACAGTGGTGGTTTTTTTTCGTAGGCGCAAGATGTTAGGTCCCACCAGGTTCTCATCTCCTTGGTGAGCAATTTTTCTAGGGATAACATTTGGATCTTCAAATTCAAAGTATCCTGCGTATCTTTATTATCCACATCAAATATGGTTTTCATTTTTAGCAATCTATCTTGGCAATCGTCAATAGCTTTAAGTGAAGAATGCTGCATTGTAGCTGAGTTGGTATTATGAATAAAGCCTCAAGTATTTTTTCAGTGAAGCTGGACCGTTTTTCTCTTTATCTTATTTTGTTGATCTAGGTCAGTGATGGGCAACGTGCGGCTCTCCAGCTGTTGCTAAACCTCAACTCCCACCATGCCCTGCAGTAGGCTGATAGCTATAGACAGGCTTTGCATGCTGGGAGTTGCAGTTCTGCAACAGCTGGAGAGCCGCACGTTGCCCATCACTGATCTAGGTGAAGGTAAAACAAAATCTATGAGGTGAATACCAACTGCCCCTTATTGGGGGAGGGGGGGGGGAATTCAACTTGAGATGTGCCGGTTGAAATAAGTGTCTGCATCAATGCTCCATTTCCAGAAATCTTGTTCCCATAATCTGAGATATTTTTACATTCAAGAACCCTCTCAAACGTGTGCAATGAATCAACCATCTGGTGGCAGAGAGTGCCATAGTGTCACACAGGGGTGTATCTATAGATCGTAGGGCATCATAGCAAATTGAGATGGGGCACCCATCACCTAGTGTAAGAAAATTAAAACAGCAGAACAAGTACAGATAATTAAAGGTATGCATAATAGTACCATACATCAGAAAACCCCTGACAAAAAGCCAGCCCAACAAAAAAAAAGGTATAATGTTCTCGCAACTGATTGGGCGCCCCCTCAACCTCTGGGCCCCATAGCAAGTGCTACGGCTATAGTTATGGCCATGCTTTAAAGGAAACATATCACCAAGAAAACATAGTTAGAGTTGAGCGAACACCTGGAAGTTCAGGTTCGCCGGGTTTGGCCGAACTTCGCCGCAAAGTTCGAGTTCAGGACTCGGACTTAACCCGAACTTGACCCCAAACCCGAACCCCATTGAAATTAATGGGGACCTGAACTTTGGAGCACTAAAATGGCTCTAAAAATGTCCTGGAAAGGGCTAGAGGGCTGGAAATTGAAGCAAAATGGAGGAAAGAGTAGTACAAGTGCCCTGCAAACAAATTTGGATAGGGAAATAACTTTAAATAACATAAAATACATAACAATTAAAAATAAACGTTCTAAACCTTAGCACAAGTGAGTGAAAGTGGCACCTGCCACCCCGCAAACAGAGGATGTGGCAGCAACACCACCACATCTTTCACCGTCACCAAGCATCCACACACTATACCATGAAGCGTTCAGATAAATAGAAAGAGGAAGTACCCCCCTACCCACCCGCAATCCCTGGCTCTAAATGCCAGGATTTTAAAATCCCTGGTCCTTTGAAATGCTGTCCTTCTGTCTGGTGTGGTGGAGATGGATGGAGACTTTTAAAAAACTTATGGCGGTGACTGTCCCACTGTACGAGGTTCCCAGCAGCCACTACTTTTCCAGGCGAGCTATCCCTTCCCTGCACAACCAAGTGGCGGAAAAAATCAAGTTTGCACTGCGCAACGCCATCTGTGGCAAGGTCCACATAACCACCAATATGGGGACCGGTAAGCATGGGCAGGGAAGTTATATCTCCCTAACAGCACACTGGGTAAATTTAGTGGCAGCTGGACCAGAGGCGGATAGCAGTTTGGCGCATGTCCTTCCGCCCCCAAGGATTGCAGGGCATAGCAGTCAAATCTAATTTTCATAACTTAACTCATCTATAATCATTAAACACATGTGACCCTAGTGGTAGTTGTATTAATTCAAAGGCACTGAGTTCCCTCTGTGGATGGCTGCTGTGGCCAGTCTTTTTTCATGTGAAGGGAGGCATGGAATATAGAGCTGTATTGGAGTGATTCATTACTGTATTTGTAGTGCATTACATTGCATTAATGAAGCAGTAGCACTTGTTCCTCCTTTTCTGACATGAGTTGGGTTAGGCTAATAAGGCTGTATGAGAAATTCTAAACTACTGTGTGTTTTTAGTTGAAGCACAATCAACGGGACATGCACTTGCAATGGTTATTAAAGGGGTTGTGCAGGGGATTTATATTAATGACCTAAATCAGAGGTGAAAAGTCATGTGTAGAAGCAGCACCACACGGCCCTTGTTCGATGTATCACACGATGCAACAGCCTTACCAGTGACCCACGATCCAGTAGGTCATAGTAGATAGATGAAAAATGAATGGCACCGGCAGCATCTCACATCATCGATTTTATTGTGACCTCAAGACAATAGTACAAAATGCAGCAACGTTTCGGCTGATAACCAGCCTTTGTCAAGCCTAATGACATCAATACATTTACACATATATATACCCAAAATACAAAAACCCACCCCTTCCCAGCAACCAATCACTACCGCTGGTCTTACCCTGGCCAATCGCTGTTGATTAGATGTTTGCCTAATGTTTCTTTACCTTACACCTGGGAGCAACCCTCTGATCCTATCAAGAAACAATATTCGCAATGGCGGCGTTACTCCATACGATGTGCGCATATGCGCACAGCTGAATTCACTCATGGATCGTCTCATAGTCATGATGTCTGCTGTTGACGCATAGCCGTACAGCCAATCGGCTGTTTCGCTCCCACACTGACGTGCACGGTCATGTGACATGGATCTTGAGTAACGCCGTCATTGTGAATATTGTCTTGAGGTCACAATAAAACGGATGATGTGAGATGCTGCCGGTGTTATTCGTTCTTCATCTAAACCAGCGGTGGTCTGTCTCATGGCACCGCCGCTGATCTGCTGTTTGACAAGGAGGTGGTGCTTATGCAAGTTCTGCTTACTCTTGAGGATTACACTGCATGTGGTCTCGCTTGCCCATGATCTCGACTGCAATGCCGAGAGCCTCGCCAATCTGATATTGATAATCTATCCATTAACGTAACTTAATAAATGAGTAAATATGTTGGATTTCCCCCTAAGGGGTAAAGCTCTATAGTATGAGAGAATTCTAAATTTCTTAGAACATATTTTCCTTCAGTTTTTTTTGCGGACTGTATGTGGAACCATTCATTTCAATAGGTCTGCAAAAAAAATGGAAGGTACTGCCTGTGCATTCCGTTTCCGTATTTACGTTCTGCAACATTTTGAGTCTAGTCCAATCATTGTCCGCAAATCACGTTCCGTGGCTCCATTCAAAACAATGGGTCCGCAGAAAATACTTAATGCATACGGAACACATCCGTATGTCATCCATATTTTGCAGATCCGTGCCCACTTTTCCCATGTGTTTTCTGTTTACAAACATTAAAGTACATTACAGTAATGATTACATTTTTTCTGTTTCATTTTGCGATCTGCAAAAAACGGTTTGGATACTAAACCATAAGGGGATTTTTTGCGGAAATAAAGAACGGAAACGGAAACACTACGGATACAACAAACAGAACAACGGATCCGTGAAAAACAGACCGCAAAACACATACGGTCATGAGAACAAGATCTTAGGCTGCAGACCTACTCTATGGAAGACCAGGGCTCACAGGCAGACATGAAGTTTGGCCAGAGGTTGAGGCTTAACACATCAACAGAAAGACTTTGGTCTTGTTCACACGAACATACCGTGTTTTGCAGTCCGCCCATGTGCCTTCCGCAATTTCCAGAACGGACGTCCCTTTATAGAAATGCCTATTCTTTGTCGCAAAATGGACAAGAATAGGACATGACTTATATTATATTATATTTTTGCGGGGCCACGGAACAGAGCAACTGTCCGCATCTTTTGCAGCCCCATTGAAGTGAATGGGTACCAAGCCACGGTCGTGTGAATGAGCCCTTTAACAGACTGCCAGATATTGTGAAAGGGTATGGAAAGCTGTGAAAGGGTATGAAAGCTGAAAAACTCACAGCTTCTCAGAAAACCTCCCAGCATGTTTAACTTGCTCACTCCACTTTAGTTTCGTTTCATCCCAATTACGCATTAAGGCCTCTTTCAGACGGGCATCCCGGATTGGCTCCCGATGCGTCCCTGGTGCATTGCGAGAAACTTGCTTGAGTACACACGCAATTTCAGTCAGTTTTGACTGCGATTGCATTGCGTTGTTCAGTTTTTTTCCAAGCAATGCAATGCAATTTGCAGGCGCGTGAAAAAAAACTGAATGTAGTACCCAGACCTAAACTTCTTTTCTGAAGTTCGGGTTTGGTCGGTGTTGTGTAGATTTTATTATTTTCCCTTATAACATGGTTATAAGGGAAAATAATAGCATTCTTAATACAGAATGCTTACTAAAATGTGCCTTGGGGGTTAAAAAAAAAAATCGCATTCACCACGTGATGAGCGCGATAACGTCATCAAAGGTTCTTTTGCAGGTCCTGAACCTATACCACCAAGGGCACCTTAACCAACATCTGGCAGGAGATTCCTCAACACCAGACTGTGCTCCAAATAAATCCAGTGCCTTCCTTCACGTCACTGCATGCTGGCCCAGGGAGCTACAGAAACTTGAGTTCCGAATACTAGACCCATCAGGCCACCACACTGACACATTGCCCTTGCAATCCCAGTCACTGCAAGTAGTAGTAGTAGTAGTAGTAGTAGTAGTTCACCACACTTGTCCTTGCTAGCTTCGGAAAGGTCCTGTCCCTGCTGGCTTCAACGTTATTATTGAGGTGAAAGAGGATGAGATTGTGGATTGGATGGCTCACTCCTCCTCTCTGTCGAGCAGGACAGCATGGAGGCAACTTCTGAGTCTGACACCGTGCTATGGAGCCAAAGGTCAGCATTCCCCTGCTCCTCCTCCTTGCAGCTCTAGAGAAGGCTTTCATTGGAGTCCTCTCTGCAGGGTTTAAGTCCTGGGAAAAAAAGTGTGGGAACTCACCCAAGTGCCTCTGCATGATGTCACAGCGTGCGGCGTTCGCAAAGGGCAGAGGAGGTCGGCTGGAGCAAGTAATGTATTTTTTGCCCTATTAGACACACCGGCCTATAAGACGCACCTAGGTTTTAGAGGGGGACAATAGGAAAAAAAATATTTTTCATTACACCTCACATCAGACCCCCAATGTTAATCAGACCTCAGCTAATAGCCCCAATAAGATCCCCAATGTTAATAAGACCCCAATAAGACCTCAGATCAGACCCCAATATGAATGACCCCCAATCAGACCTCAGATAATAGCCCCATGCCTCATAGCAGCCCCAAGTAGCCTCTTAGCAGCCCCCAGTGCCTCTCCATCAGCCCCCCTGTGCCTATCATCAGCCCCCCTGTGCCTCTCATCAGCCCCCCAGTGCCTCTCATCAGCCACAAGTACCTCTCATCATCCCCCAGTACCTCTCATCAGCCCCCAGTGCCTCTCATCAGCCCCCAGTGCCTCTCATCAGCCACCAGTACCTCTCATCAGCCCCCCAGTACCTCTCATTAGCCCCCCAGTGACTCTATATCAGCCCCCATCAGATCTCATCAGCCCTCAGTGCCTCTCATCGGCCCCCAGTACCTCTCATCAGCCCCCAGTACCTCTCATCAGCCCCCCAGTACCTCTCATCAGCCCCCCAGTGCCTCTATATCAGCCCCCAGCAGATCTCATCAGCCGCCAGTGCCTCTACATTAGCCCCCAGTGCCTCTCATCAGCCCCCAGTACCTCTCATCAGCCCCCAGCAGATCTCATCAGCCCTCATTGCCTCTACATTAGCCCCCAGTGCCTCTCATCAGCCCCCCAGTGCCTCTATATCATCTCCCAGCAGATCTCATCAGCCCCAGTGCCTCTAATTAGCCCCCAGTGTCTCTAATCTGCCCCTAGTGCCTCTTATCAGCCCCCAGCAGATCTCATCAGCCCCCAGAGCCTCTTACCAGCCCCCAGGGCCCCATTCACTAGCGCCCAGTGCCCCATCCACCAGCCCCCAGTGCCCCATCCACCAGCCTCCAGTCAGTGCCTCTCCATTCAGCCCATAAAATATGAAAAAAAAAAAAACACTTACCTCTCCTGCTCCTGGATGCAGACGCTCCTCTTCTACTGCTGTCGGCTGTGAAGGCTGTGCACGGAGTGACGTCACAGAGCGACTCACTCCTGTGCGCAGCCTTCACAGCTGACAGCCGAGGACCAGAAAGCGCTTTCTGGTCCTTTCACCCTGAAAGGGAACAGCGTTCCTGCCATGAAAAAGTGCAGGAACGCCGTTCCCACGCGTTCCCCCTCGACTCGACCCCTGCCTCTCTGTCTTTACTGCTCCTTTCTAATGGGGTGCCTTCATTTTTGCTAAGAAGTGGTAAGAAAACCTCATCACACCCTAAGACAGACAGTCATGAGAGTCTCTCTGATAACTACTTGTGAAAGCAATCAGTGTTTGGACTGCCCTGAAGGGGCATATGCCTACTGCTGCCACCTCAGCTGCTGCGCCTTGCTGCTAATCCCCCACTGTCACCCCTTTTATTGCTACATATTTGCCACTACTACTACTACTACCACAACCTATACACCTTCTCCCTTGCATGTTTTTTTTTTTTTTTTTTTACTTTTATAAGGTAGATAGACGAAAAAAGGCAAGTAAACAAGTCTCAACTTTCAATCTTTCTCCCACAATCTAATAAAGGCTGGAGTAACCACCAAAGCCGGGGAGCTGACACCTCTACATAACTTTGGCGGATCCACCGCCAGCGCAGGGTCTTATTAAGACCCGCGTCTAAAACTCCGATTTTAATGAATATGTCCCTATGTGTTTATCTCTTTCCCGCTTAATGTGTGCTCCAATACTAATGCATTGGCCTCTTATGTAGGCTTTATGGGCCTCCCATAGAGTTTGCGGTTTGATTTCCGGTGTCTTATTAAGGGAAAAGTAGTCCTCAATTAGTGTTGAAAGACATGCCTTTCAGAGTTACCCACAACAGATTCATTGAGACGCCACTTCATTGGTCTATTAGCCTGTTGAGGGATCAAGATAGACATGCATGTATATAAGGAAGCAGTCTAAGAGAGGAATAGAGCCTATATCTGCCTACGAACACAGCTGGAGGTGTTCTTTAAAAATAAATAGGTAATCCAGGTGCTGTTTAGAGCTGTGGACTGTGGAGAAATATGTGTAATCAGCGGCACTGGGGTACAGTGTGCACCAGACATCCAAAAGTGTCAATCCCACAGTTTTGATTTGAGAGAGTGTAGAGCTCATTACGATTGAGCAGATTTGAACCAAGTTGAGATCTCAAAGACAGTTATGGCCTTTCTAAAGGAGTTAGCACTGGTCAGAACATTTATGAGCCAGGGAACCTGTCCGACATTTGGGGCGTATGCATGATGAATGTGTAAATCTTTGAAAGAGGACATGCATTGCATCTGAAGCCTGATGCTCACTCCCCTGGAGTTCGAGGAGTTAGCCCCACAGTGGTACCATTGAGTAAGTAGAAAAGGATAGATTAGGGTAGTAATTGAATTTGAAGTGTGTTTCTTGTAAGAAAATGACAGTGGCCCGATCTCTCTTCAGTGTGGTAAATATCTGGCGATGTTTCAAGGAGGAATTAATGCCATGAACATTGTATGAGGCAACCCTTTTGTCAACAATCATTCAGCTTAAGAGAGATGGGGCCAGTTGAGGAAGTGTAAATAGAGATAGTGTGTTGAAATGAAACAATATGGTACTTATCTTCCCAAAAATGGAAGCACCGTGGCTCCAGGACACCCCCAACACAATAGATTACATATAATAAGTGAATCACTGGAGACCTGTGTTTGTCAGAAACAAAAAAATTAACAAAACAGCAATCAAGTAATGTGTCATATGCAATGAGAAGTGGGCCTCTGATCTCAATTGAGGCTACTCCCAGTAGTATTGGGAGGGGGGAATAAGGTAAAAACCATTAATGTCAGGCTCATTCGTAGCACTATGCATCCGAAGGAGGGTCCTCAAAGAACCTAGAGCCTCCAGGCATACGTTCTACTCCGGTTACATTCTATTTTAGGGCTTAGGTCTGATCAGCATTTACTTAGTAAAATACAGAGGATGGAGTAGGCAAAATAGAGTAAATGAAATAAAGAAAGGTAGTACCGAGAAGGAAAAAAATGGGAAACAGATACAAGAACATAAATACAAGTTAGGCAGCCTCTAATAAGTACTAAACAGGTAAGCAATATTAGTTCCAGCAACCAGTAATAAGAGTTGGTGAGATGGGAGCAAAGAGGCTTCCAGAGAGTAGGAACAAGTATGGTTCCATGCGGGTACGATAAGTGTCCTAAAGTTTAGCAAGTAAGTAGGGGCACATTCCAGCAGTCCCAAATGGAGAATGATAAGAACGCTAACTCAGGCAATATCTCTATTCAGGGAGCATCCACAACTATGAGTCTCAGAGTCAGTGATTAGGTCTTCTTCTTGGTACGTTGAGTCTTTGGTGTCTGTTGGAGATGAAATGGGCACATCCTAGGGATGTCTGGCATGCTGTCAGGTCTCAGACAGTCTCCCAATTAAAAATTTCCATAGTCGAGATTTCTAAGTGGTCGAACACAAGGCCTAGATCAGCATAGGTAGTTATTGTGAAGCGACGACCGTTGTAAAAAAAAAACAAAACAACAAGCCAAAAGGATACATATGTTCTGCGATACATCACTTTTTGATTCCTGAGCCAGTCGGCCAGTGGTTTTAATATCCTGCACTTTTTCAATGTAACAGGTGCCAAATCTTGATAAATATAGATCCGATGTCCATCGTACCAGACCTCTGGCACATCTATAGTGCCCTAGAGCAGGGAGTACTTTGACATTTGGACATTTGTGGACATTCGCCTATATCTCCTATGCAAAGTTAAAACTTCTTACATTATTTCTCTTAAAAGTGTTAACTTATATAGTTTAATACTGTGTACCTGCATTTTATATGCTGTAATATATATCCTGTTCATTATCACTGTATTTACATTGCTCTGTGGAAAGGGTTAATAAATGCTGAGAGACTGTTAGGGCTTTGATTGAGAAGCTGGTAATTTTCCACAGCTGCCATGGAGTTTCTAAACCATGTTTTAGAGGGAAAAACCCAGACTTGTTTACCACCAAAAGCAGACAGCCTGACTTTTTAAATGTCTGGTTTTAGCTATGTTTTTATGTCTGGAAACTTGTTTTTGTCTGGAAAACCTGCTGTGTCATTGCCATTGAGTATCATTGAAGCTTTAATGTAAGTCTATATCAGATGGGATATAACAAAAACTAAATATAAGGAGAGCAGTCAGAGCCCCTAGTGTGCTGCAGTTAGGGATTAGTGCTTGGAGGGGAGAATCATGCCAGCCTGCATGAGTGACCAGAAGAAGATGGTGATGGAGACACTGAGATGGGGATGCTGAACCCAAAATCATAGGTCACTAGCCCCGTGACCAAGGAGCCACTACTGAGACTACTGAGCTACAGACCCTGGGCCTTTGACCAGGATGCCAGCCTTCTGAGGGAGAGAGGGACAGCTCAAGCCTTTCCTCAGCATCAAACCCTTCTTCTGCCAGGGAGGAGACTCTGACAGACTATCGAGTGGCCATAAGAAGACACTGAGATGCTGCCACAGACCCTGTATCACCAGCCTTGGACCAGGGTACCAGCCTTCTGAAGAAAAAGAGGGACAGCTAGCTCAGGCCTTTCCTCAACATCAAACCCTTCTTCTTCCAGGGAGGAGACTGGAGAAGCCAGCTGAATGCCTTGTCTATATTGTTTTGTATCTGATTTCCTCATATAAAAAAGCACCCTGGTTTACTGCAGACCCTGACTCTCTGGACTTTTTTCCCATTGGGGTGCACCCCGCCTTACCATTCCTTCTGGAGAGCAGCAACACGTGGTGACACCTCGATGGTGTCCGGGGGACCCAGAGTAGCATTGGGGCCAGGGGCGGATTAAGTGCATGATAGGCCCGGGGCTGTCTACCCAACTCGGGCCCGTCCCTCCACTTTAGTTTAAAAAAAATAAATCTGTATGAAGAGGCTGCAGTGCTTCGTGACCGCCACAGTCTCTTCCTAGGCCATATGACATCACATTCATCGTTCACATGGTCTAGGTGCAGCTCTGTCCCATCTGAGTGATTGGGTCTGAGCTGCAATACCAAGCACAGTGCTATAAAATGGAAACTGCTGTGCTTGGTAAGGAGCAAAGAGGCTGTGGCGCTCACTGGAACATTGCGGTCTCCTCAAACAGCAGACTGGCGGGGGTGCCAGGTATCATACCCCCACCATCTTATTACTCTCTGAATACAGATGTCATAGACGTTACCTGCATTCCTATGTAACACCCCACATAATACAGTGAATTATTGTGTTATGTGGGGTGCTACATAGGGCTGCAGGGAAAATCTACTATGTTATCTGTACACAGAAAGTTATCACTGTTATCTGGGCTGTTACAAATTTGCCAAATTTAAAATACATATGATTATAATAAAAAAAGACTTGGAGGAGAATACAGCACCACATACCTCTTACATCCAGGGACATCTCCTGTCATGTAGACCTTCTCTTTCCTCTTCTCCTGCGTCTGACCAAGACTACCATGACAAATTCCTTCAGCCACATCTCGTCTCTACAGAGTTTGTTACACAGACACGTTAGATTTCTAAATTTTTCCATCAACCTCCCCATCCTGGTGTCCCCACAGTGTCATCCTGCTGCCACTCCCAATATTGTGCCCACTGTGCTCCCTAATGTCCCAGGTACTATACTGCTAAAAAATATACTGCCCCCACACTGTCCCCATTAAGTAATTTGCCCCCACACTGCCCCATTAAGTAATTTATCCCCACACTGCTCCTATTAAGTATTTTGCCCCCACACTGCCTCCATTAAGTAATTTGCCCCACACTGCCCCCCATTAACCACTACCCGACCGCCTAATGCAGGGATGTGTCCTGCGGGGTTAGCCGGGTTATTCCTCTTTGACGTGTCGGAGCGTCATCTCGCGAGAGGCGAGATCTCCTGTGAACGCGCGCGCGTTTACAGGATCGCGTCAGGAGGAAGTTTTACTGCAGCCTGCCAGCGCTGATCATGTGCTGGCAGGCTGTAGATGTCAGAAAAAAGCCATCAGAATCGCATATCAGACGCTGTTTTGAAAACAACGTCTGATATGCCTGCTGCCAGCTCCTCTGGTGATCCATTTTGCTTGGGACCACCAGAGGACACAGGCAGCTAAAGTAAGTGCACCAATCACTGCACCCTCCCATCACTGATTAACCCTTGATTAACCCCTGATCACCCCATGTCACCCCCTGATCACCCCGTCACCCCCACTGTCATTAATCACCCCCCTGTAGGGCTCATTTAGACGTCCGTATGTGTTTTGAAGATTCACGGATCCGCGGATCCACAAAACACGGACACCGCAATGTGCTTTCCGCATTTTGCGGATCCGCACATTGCCAGAGCTACAGTTGTGTTCAAAATTATTCAACCCCCACTGAAATTGAGTGTTTTGGCCATGTTTGACATTGATTTTGATCATTTCAGTCATCTTGTTCACAATTAAATCAAAGAGGCACTTCTAAGTCAGACAAATATAACATAACATTTATAATGAAATAACCACAAATGTCTTTTCTGTGCTCACATCATTATCAGTTTTATTCAACCCCCAAGTGACATTCAATCTTAGTACTTAGTACAACATCCTTTTCCAGTTATAACAGCTTTTAAGCGTGAAGCATAGCTTGACACAAGTGTCTTGCAGCGATCTACGGGTATCTTCGCCCATTCTTCATGGGCAAAAGCCTCCAGTTCAGTCACATTCTTAGGCTTGCGCGCTGCAACTGCTTTCTTTAAGAGATTCTCAATCGGATTTAAGTCTGGTGACTGCGATGGCCACTTCAAAATGTTCCAGCCTTTAATCTGCAACCATTCTCTAGTGGACTTGGAGGTATGCTTGGGAGCATTGTCCTGTTGAAAGGTCCAACGTCTCCCAAGCCTCAGGTTTGTGACGGACTGCATCACATTTTTATCCAATATCTCCTGGTACTGAAGAGAATTCATGGTACCTTGCACACGCTGAAGCTTCCCTGTACCTGTAGAAGCAAAACAGCCCCAAAGCATGATTGACCCCCCCGCCATGCTTCACAGTAGGCAAGGTGTTCTTTCTTCATAGGCCTTGTTCTTCCTCCTCCAAACATAGCGTTGATCCATGGGCCCAAACAGTTCTAATTTTGTTTCATCAGTCCACAGAACACTATCCCAAAACTTTTGTGGTTTGTCCACATGACCTTTGGCATACTGCAGTCGACTCTTCTTATTCTTTGGAGCCTGGGAGTTCTGGCATGTAGGCCTTCATTACACAGTGTGCGCCTTATTGTCTGAGCTGAAACTTCAGTACCCGCATCTGACAAATCTTTTTTCAGTTCCTCAGCAGTCACACGGGGACTTTTCTCCACTTTGCTCTTCAGGTAGCGCACAGCAGTCAAATTCAGCATCTTCCTTCTGCCACGACCAGGTAGCGTTTCAACAGCGCCCTTTGCCTTGAATTTGCGAATGATGCTTCCTATGGTGTCTCTTGGTATGTTTAACATCTTTGCAATCTTCTTATAGCCATTGCCCTTCCTGTGAAACAATTGATGTCATTATAGTTGCATTTGGTTCTTTAAAATGTCATTGTAAGATTTCATTCTGAACACAATTACAAATGTACACTAAATTCCCTAAAACCCTTTACAGCATTGGGGGTTGAACACAACTGTATATAGAAAATGCCTTTTAGGACATGCTCTATCTTTTGCGGAGCTGCAGCCTGATGTTTCGGGGCCGAAACCCAGAAGTTCGCGGCCGCAGCTCCGCATTTGCTGATGCGAAGAGCACATAGTGTGCTTTCCGCATCACCGCCGACCCCATTCACACTGAATGGGTCCGCATCTATCCCGCAGAATTGCGGAATAGATGCGGATATTTTTGCGGACGTGTGAATGAGGCCTTACTTCGCAAGCACTCCTATGTCCTTTACCCTCTTTTTTATTTACTTTTTTTGCACATTTTTTGGCAGAGATATTTTCATCCACATTGATTGATGAGAATGAAGAAATCTGTGCCGTTCATTTTTTTTTCAGCCCAGAGGCTAAACGGAAAAAAAAAATCTCATTACCCGTATGCTCAATATAAGGAGAATAGCAGAAACTCCAAATGCTGGCCATTCATGTAATGATTGCGGAGATTCTCAAATGCCAGTGCTGTACAAACACCTCACATGTGGCCCCATTTTAGAAACAAACCACCCCAAGGTATTCCGTGAGGGGTACGGTAAGTTCATGTAAAATTTTATTTTTTGTCACAAGTTAGTGGAATATGAGACTTTGTAAGAAAAAAAAATAAAAAGTCAATTTCCGCTAACTTGTGCCAAAAAACAAATCTTCTATCAACTGGCCATGCCCCTCACGGAATACCTTGGGGTGTCTTCTTTCCAAAATGGGGTCACATGTGGGGTATTTATACTGCACTGGGATTTTAGGGGTCCTAAAGCGTGAGAAGAAGTCTGGAATCCAAATGCATAAAAATGCCCTTCTAAAAGTTACTCATTGGAATTTGGGCCCCTTTTCGCACCTAGGCTGCAAAAAAGTGTAACACATGTGGTATCGCCGTACTCAGGAAAGTAGGGCAATGTGTTTTGGGGTGTATTTTTACATATACCCATGCTGGGTGAGAGAAATATCTCTGTAAATTGTCAACTTTGTATAAAAAAAAATAATAAAAAAAGCTGTCATGGTAAGTCGGGCTACTTTGAGAGACCTTGGCGTGGTGCCCGAGGTTAAGACATGTCCTCCTAGTAGGATATGTCGAACTAACCTCTCAATTTTACATCAGTGTGAGGGTTACCGCAGAGTGCACCTGTCTTTGCTTTTGTTTAGTCTTTGATTGTTCTTCGCATCCACATAATTGTTACCTTATGTAGGATGGTTATTGTGGTACTTGTAGTCCGTTGCTGGCATCTTCCATTGTATGCAATTTTTTGCTGTTGATTGCCATAAGCAACGGACTACAAGTGCAGGATATGCTCCCCTATATATATGCACAACCGCATGTAGGTTTGAGCATATCCTGCCTGTTTAACACCACGTTTTCTAATGGTTTGTATAGTCTTATGTATGGAGGTGTATAAACTCCTATTTAAATGTGCCTGTTTTTCATCTACAAGCTACATTCAGGTGCACCTATTTAAGCCCTGGGCCATATCAGCCAGTCTTGGGTGGGGCTCACAGGCACTTCCCCCCTCCCATTGCAGGCATGGCTACATGCTGGAGGTTACTGGTAAGCTGTCTGTGAGTCAGGCCTTATGCTCCCGTAATCCGCCCACTGGCCCCTGGTATTGCCCAAATGGCACAGGTAGGTGAGTGATAGGACCTTGGGCTACTTTGAGAGACCTTGGCGTGGTGCCCGAGCTTAAGACATGTCTTCCTAGTAGGATATGTCGAACTAACCTCTTAATTTTACATCAGTGTGAGGGTTTAGTATTACCGCAGAGTGCACCTGTCTTTGTTTTTGTTTAGTCATAGTTTTTGGACGCCCCTGATAAGGGCCAATTTTTGGAATCTTTAGAATATTAAAAAGCATAACATATGGTGAGTTGCGTTTTTAAACATGCTGTTTGTCAAACAACGTCAAACATGCTTTTACCCATAGTTATGTATAAAACGCCTATAAATAACGGACCCTATAACAATCCTCGCAGGTGCAGGAGGGAAAATATGAGAACACAGAAGGGGAAAAGTGCACTTTGTGAACACTATCTGGTTAAAAATATCAGCTTTAAAGTACATCTTAACCTCTTTCCGACCGCCTCACGCAGGATTGCGTCCTGCGGGCGGTCGGTTCATTCCTCCTTGACGCGCCCGCGCGTCATCTCGCGAGACGCGAGATGACGCGCTCCTGAGCCCGGTGGAACGCAAATGGAACGCACCGCCGGGCTCAGGACAAGTTCGTCACCAGCCTGCCAGCCAATGATCAGCGCTGGCAGGCTGGTGATTTTCAAAATCGCCTATGGAAATAGGCGATATAAGGCTTATTTACAAATATATGGCTTTTATAGGGATCTGTGCCATGTGCTGGGTCCTTTTCATCGGTTGGACCCAGCACAGAGCACAGATCCCAAGTAAGTGCACCAATCACTACATATCAGGCCCTGATCACCCCCCTGATCACCTATAATTAACCCCTTGATCACCTGTCAATAGATAGTGAAAGGGAAAAAAGTGATCAGTGTCACTTTTGTGAACTGTCACTTTTTTTTTTTCACCAGTATTGACTGTTAGGTTTAGGTTAGTTTAGGTCCCTTTGGTAGGTAGTTAGCGTTAGCGCCCAGCCCACTGCACCGCAGTCACTGATTCGCTGATTAGCGTAGTGCTAATCAGCGTTTGTACTTTTATAGTATCTGTAAGTGATCAGAACTGATCACGGTCAGATCTATAATAGTATTACTGTCACTTTAGTTCGCCCTCCACCCCAAACGCAGTGTTTGCCCAATCAGACCTGATCGGTCGCCCACACCTGCGTTCACCCACGCCTGCCCCGCCGCAGTGACAAAAAAATTTTTTTTTTTGTATCACTGCACAATCACTTCACAAGCGCTGCAGCGATAAAAAAATCAGTTTTGATCTTTTTTATCAATCGCAGCGGCTTCTGTACTTCGCTACACTCCCATTTGTAAGACAGGCTTGCTTTTTTTCTTGGGTAGTCTCAGGGAATACCCCCCAAATTTAGACGCCCAAATGTCAAACAAGGGGTATTCCTCTGAAGAGGCCTACAGAATACGAACCTGTAGAGAGCAGTGGCTCTCTGACTCAAAGTTCTGACGAGGAGGTGGAGGTCCCTGATAGAACCAGGCGTACCCGGCCCCGTGTTGCTAGACCGCAGGTTGTGCAGGATCCGCTTCAAGGGCAGCAGAGTGGGGCTGGCGCTGCCGGATTACGTGGTGAGGCATACACCAGCAGCGCAGCCCGTCCTGGACCTAGTACCAGCACTGCTGTAGAACATGGTGAAGTGGCGAGCACCAGAAGGGCAGTTGAAGCTGGTACGGTGGCACGTGCAGTAGTTTCCCCGTCGCAGCCACCGCAAAGACAGGCCCGTAGAGCCCCTAGAGTCCCTGAGGTGCTGGCAAATCCTGATTGGCAGCCCCCAACTTCAGCCGCACCAGTAGTTCCCCCTTTCACCGCCCAGTCAGGAGTTCGGTGGAAACAGCTCAGATAGGATCGGCGCTGGGGTTTTTGAGCTGTTTTTCACTGCGGAGCTCTATGACTTAGTCGTGGCAGAAACAAATCGGTATGCCACTCAATTTATCGCCGACAACCCGGGAAGCTTCTATGCCCAGCCTTTCCGGTGGAAACCAGTCCAAGTTTCCGAATTTAGAACTTTTCTGGGCCTTCTCCTCAACATGGGCATTACAAAAAACATGAATTGCGGTCATATTGGTCCACGAACCCAATTCATCACATGCCCATGTACTCTGCTGCCATGTCCAGGACACGTTTTGAGACCATCCTGCGTTTCCTGCACTTTAGTGACAACACCACCTCCCGTCCCAGAGGCCACCCAGCTTTTGACCGGCTCCACAAAATTCGGCCCCTCATAGACCATTTCAACCTGAAATTTGCAGATTTGTATACCCCTGCACAAAACATCTGCGTAGAGCGAGTCCCTAATACATTTTACCGGGCGCCTTGGCTTCAAGCAGTACATCCCAAGCAAGCGCGCCCGGTATGGGGTCAAATTGTATAAGCTCTGTGAAAGGGCCACAGGCTATACGCACAAATTTCGGATCTATGAGGGAAAAGATCAGACCCTGGAGCCGGTCGGTTGCCCTGACTACCTGGGGAGCAGTGGGAAGATAGTCTGGGACTTGGTGTCACCCTTATTCGGCAAGGGGTACCATCTTTACGTGGACAACTTTTACACAAGTGTGGCCCTCTTCAAGCATTCGTTCCTAGAACAGATTGGCTGCTGCGGCACCGCGCGACCTAGTCGCCGGGGCTACCCCCAACGGCTCCTTACCACCCGACTTGCAAGGGGGCAGAGGGCTGCACTGTGTAACGACGAACTGCTCGCGGTGAAATGGAGAGACAAGCGTGACGTTTACATGCTCTCCTCCATTCACGCAGACACGACAGTCCAAATTAAACGGGCAACCAGTGTCGTTGAAAAGCCACTCTCGGTCCACGACTATAACCTCCACATGGGAGGGGTGGACTTCAATGACCAGATGTTGGCCCTGTATTTAATTTCCCGACGCACCAGACGCTGGTATAAGAAGGTGTCTGTATATTTATTTCAATTGGCTGCCTATAATAGTTACGTTCTCTACAGTAAGGCTGGGAAAACAGGATCCTTCCTCAAATTTCAGGAAGAGATCATTTCGGAACTCCTGTATCCAGGAGGTTCCGTGGCCCCATCCACCAGTGTAGTTAGCCGTCTACACGAGCGGCACTTCCTAGCGTTGTGCCTGGTACCTCAACCCAACCGCCACCCCGAAAAAGATGTCGTGTCTGTAGCAGGAGTGGAATAAGGCGTGACACCCGTTATTTCTGTCCTGACTGTCCTGACCACCCTGCCCTATGCCTAGGGGAGTGTTTCCGGAAGTACCACACTCAGGTACAATTAGGGACCTAGGGATTGCAGGACACAGGTAGTTTTTACAATCAGGCTCAAGGGTCTCTCAGGATACTAGGTTTTGAGAGACCCTAACACATAGGGGACGGTGCTGCTGTGCTGCTGTGCTACTGCAGAAGTGTGAAACAGTAGAAACCTCTCCTTTCACTTGGGATAACGTGTATAGTGTACTTCTCACCATCTCTGTGTGATTTACACTTTACACATTGTCTCATGGGAAAGGAGAGGTTTCTGCTAGGAAAATAAAGCGTGAAATGGTTAAAAAAAGAAAAAAAAATGAAACAGGTAGCAAGAAAAAAAAAATCTTGAGTTAGTTCAGGTTTTAAAAGTTCATTTTTTTTTTCATGTTCAGGTTTTATTCATGTTTTATAAAGTTTGCAACGTTCAAGTCATGTGCCTGTTGCCTGTTTTTTCTTTTTTTTTTTTCCCCCTAACCACCCTTTATTTTCCAGGTAGATCAACGGACCAACCGATGAAAACGCCGCAGCACTGATGTGAATTCTGAGAGAAGCATTGCGCTGCTGTCAGAAGACACGTGAAGTCGGTGTATGCATTTGTGGGGTATTTTTATTGTCCCGGCATTTTAGGGGCCCCTAAAGCGTGAGAAGGAGTTTGGAATCCAAATGCGTAAAAATGCCCTGTGAAATCCTAAAGGTACTCATTGGATTTAGGGCCCCTTTGCACGTCTTGGCTGCAAAAAAGTGGCACACATGTGGTATCGCCGTACTCAGGAGAAGTAGGGCAATGTGTTTTGGGGTGTATTTTTACATATACCCATGCTAGGTGAGAGAAATATCTCTGTAAATTGACAACTTTGTATAAAAAAATGGAAAAAGTTGTCATTTACAGAGATATTTTCACACCCAGTATGGGTATATGTAAAATACACCCCAAAATACATTGCCCTACTTCTGCCGAGTACGGCGATACCACATGTGTGGCACTTTTTGCAGCCAAGATGCGCAAAGGGGCCCTAAATCCAATGAGTACCTTTAGGATTTTACAGGGCATTTCTACTCATTTGGATTCCAAACCGCTCTCATGCTTTAGGGCCCCTAAATGCCAGGGCAGTAAAATACCCCACAAGTGACCCCATTTTAGAAAGTAGACACCCCAAGGTGTTCTGTGAGGGGCATAGTGAGTCCATGTAAAATTTTATTTTTGTCACAAGTTAGTGGAATATGAGACTTTGTAAGAAAAAGAAAAAAAAAACAAAAAAACATTTCCGCTAACTTGTGACAAAAATAAAAACTTCCATGAATTCACTATGCCCATCAGCGAATACCTTAGGGTGTCTACTTTCCATAATGGGGTCACTTGTGGGGTATTTTTATTGTCCCGGCATTTTAGGGGCCCCTAAAGCGTGAGAAGGGGTTTGGAATCCAAATGCGTAAAAATGCCCAGTGAAATCCTAAAGGTACTCATTGGTTTTAGGGCCCCTTTGCGCATCTTGGCTGCAAAAAAGTGTCACTCATGTGGTATCTCCGTACTCAGGAGAAGTAGGGCAATGACTTTTGGGGTGTATTTTTATATATACCCATACTTTGTGTGATAAATACCGCTGTAAACAACAACTTTTTAAAAAATTTATACAAAGTTGTCAATTTACAGTGATATTTCTCTCACCCAGCATGGGTATATGTAAAAATACACCCCAAAACACATTGCCCTACTTCTCCTGAGTACAGCGATACCACATGTGTGCCACTTTTGCAGCCAAGATGCGCAAAGGGCCCTAATTCCAAAGAGTACCTTTAGGATTTCACAGGGCATTTTTACGCATTTGGATTCTCACGCTTTAGGGGCCCCTAAAATGCCAGGGCAGTAAAAATACCCACAAGTGACCCTACTGAAAGTAGACACCTAAGGTATTCGCTGATGGGCATAGTGAGTTCATGGAAGTTTTTATTTTTTGTCACAAGTTTGTGGAAAATGAAATTTTTAGAAAAAAAAAAAAACATTTCCGCTAACTTGTGAGAAAAATAAAAACTTCCATGAACTCACTATGCCCCTCAGTGAATACCTTAGGGTGTCTACTTTCGGAAATGGGGTCATTTATGGGGTATTTCTACTGTCTGGGCATTGTAGTACGTCAGGAAACAGGACAGGTGCTCAGAAAGTCAAAGTGCGGAAATTCACTTTTTGCACCATAGTTTGTAAACGCTATAACTTTTACCCAAACCAATAAATATACACTTATTGCATTTTTTTATCAAAGACATGTAGAACAATAAATTTTGAGAAAAATGTATATAGAAATGTAGTTTTATTTGACAAATTTTCAAACAGAAAGTGAAAAATGTCATTTTTTTGCAAAAATTTCGGTAATTTTTGATTAATAGCAAAAAAAGTAAAAATGTCAGCAAGAATGAAATAGCACCAAATGAAAGCTCTATTAGTGAGAAGAAAAGGAGGTAAAATTCATTTGGGTGGTAAGTTGTATGGCGGAGCAATAAACGGTGAAAGTAGCGCAGTGCAGAATTGTAAAAAGTGGCCTGGTCATTAAGGGTGTTTAAGCTAGGGGGGCTTAAGTGGTTAAGTAAACTTCACACATATCTGGTAAAGACAAAAACACCACATAAACTAGGGTAAAAAAAAAAACACAGTTGGAGCAAAGCAGATAGGCCATAAAATGCAGGTAGCATACGCAACCATGCCACAATGTAGAAATATAGCTATACAGACCCAGTAGGCGCCGCAAACACCAGAACAAAATGAGATAACATTCTCCTAAAAAATCTGAATCCTTGGGGACTAGAGGGTGTTATATAGAAATTTTCAGGGCAATTGGAGCAACTTTCGTTGGGGCTGCACGATTCGGGAACAAACCAAACATTTAAAAAATTTGGCAAATCTGAACGGAACCGCACCTTGACAGGTATTGCTCATCATTACCTGGTACCTCCTGACGAAGCGAAGTGCGAAACGCGCGTCGAGGGTGTTCTGTTCCACTGGTACTGACTATCCCCCGTACACCATGGCTAACGGTATGTTATCTGTGCCCTAGACTGTTTTGATTATGCTATGCATATTTTGGCTAAGTTGTTTAACTCTCTGGGGTTTATCATGACCTCTAACCTTGCCGTTGCTTTATCATTGAGTGCTTAACCATTTTTGTGGTGTGGGGGATACTCAGTGTTGGTGGTGGTTCTTGGGCATTCACTCTGTGCTCCTCCACTGCACAATCAATGTGTATGTACTTGTTATCAATTGTATATCTACTTATTTGTTAAATAAATCTTTATACTTTTGCATACTTGGGCTGTGCCTTTTCTTGCTCTTGCCGAGCAATTATTGGATGTTGTGCTTTGGTCTTTGGCCACAGCCGTTTATGAGTCAATTTGGGGCCTCTTTTGTAGGTGTAATTGCTCATCATTAGTCTGCATTTATGATATCTGATGAAATAATCAATAAGCAAATAACAAATACACATTAGTAGATTATTTTATCATTTGTTAGTAGAGATGAGCGAACACCTGGATGTTCGGGTTCGAGAGGTTCGGCCGAACTTCCGGAAAATGTCCGGGTTCGTGATCCGAACTCAACCCGAACTTCATCCTGAACCCGAACCCCATAGAAGTCAATGGGGCCCCGAACTTTTGGGCACTAAAAAGCCTGTAAAAGACTCCCGGAAAGGGCTAGAGGGCTGCAAAAGGCAGCAAAATGTAGGTAAATCCCCAGCAAACAAATGTAGATAGGGAAATGAATTAAAATAAAATAAAATAAATAAAAATTAACCAATATCAATTGGAGAGAGGTCCCACAGCAAGGAATCATGCGTCATATCATCAACCACTGGAGAAGGTCACTCTCATTTATTTGGGACCAGCACCCAGACAGAGGATACAGGTCCCACAGCAAGGAATCATGCTTCATATCAACCACCACCGGAGAAGGCCACTCTCATGTATTTTGGACCAGCACCCAGACAGAGGATACAGGTCCCACAGCAAGGAATAAGGCGTCATATCAACCACCACCGGAGAAGGCCACTCTCATGTATTTTGGACCAGCACCCAGACAGAGGATACAGGTCCCACAGCAAGGAATAAGGCGTCATATCAACCCCCACCGGAGAAGGCCACTCTCATTTATTTTGGACCAGCACCCAGACAGAGGATACAGGTCCCACAGCAAGGAATCATGCGTCATATCATCCACCACTGGAGAAGGCCACTCTCATTTATTTGGGACCAGCACCCAGACAGAGGATACAGGTCCCACAGCAAGGAATCATGCGTCATATCAACCACCACCGGAGAAGGCCACTCTCATGTATTTTGGACCAGCACCCAGACAGAGGAGAGAGGTCCCACATCAAGGAATCATGCGTCTTATCAACCCCCACCGGAGAAGGCCACTCTCATTTATTTTGGACCAGCACCCAGACAGAGGATACAGGTCCCACAGCAAGGAATCATGCCTCATATCAACCACCAACGGAGAAGGCCACTCTCATTTATTTCGGCCCAGCACCCAGACAGAGGACACAGGTCCCACAGCAAGGAATCATGCGTCATATCAACCACCACCTGAGAAGGCCACTCTCATGTATTTTGGACCAGCACCCAGACAGAGGAGAGAGGTCCCACATCAAGGAATCATGCGTCATATCAACCCCCACCGGAGAAGGCCACTCTCATTTATTTTGGACCAGCACCCAGACAGAGGATACAGGTCCCACAGCAAGGAATCATGCGTCATATCATCCACCACTGGAGAAGGCCACTCTCAATTATTTGGGACCAGCACCCAGACAGAGGATACAGGTCCCACAGCAAGGAATAAGGCGTCATATCAACCACCACCGGAGAAGGCCACTCTCATGTATTTTGGACCAGCACCCAGACAGAGGATACAGGTCCCACAGCAAGGAATCATGCGTCATATCAACCCCCACCGGAGAAGGCCACTCTCATTTATTTTGGACCAGCACCCAGACAGAGGATACAGGTCCCACAGCAAGGAATCATGCGTCATATCATCCACCACTGGAGAAGGCCACTCTCAATTATTTGGGACCAGCACCCAGACAGAGGATACAGGTCCCACAGCAAGGAATAAGGCGTCATATCAACCCCCACCGGAGAAGGCCACTCTCATTTATTTTGGACCAGCACCCAGACAGAGGATACAGGTCCCACAGCAAGGAATCATGCGTCATATCAACCACCAACGGAGAAGGCCACTCTCATGTATTTTGGACCAGCACCCAGACAGAGGAGAGAGGTCCCACATCAAGGAATCATGCGTCATATCAACCCCCACCGGAGAAGGCCACTCTCATTTATTTTGGACCAGCACCCAGACAGAGGATACAGGTCCCACAGCAAGGAATCATGCTTCATATCAACCACCACCGGAGAAGGCCACTCTCATGTATTTTGGACCAGCACATAGACAGAGGAGAGAAGTTTTCACAGCAGAGAATCATGCATTTAGATCACCCACCACAGGAGTAGGCCACCATTTAATGGGACCCCGGCAACCATGTCAGATGGCACAAACATCAGCTTCACATCACCCAGCACAAGAGAAGGCCACTTTGAGAGACTTTGACCCCTGCACCCAGGCGGAGGAGAGGGGTTTTCACAGCAGAGAATCAGGCATTTAGATCACCCACCACAGGAGTAGGCCACCATTTAATGGGACCCCGGCAACTATGTCAGATGGCACAAACATCAGCTTCACATCACCCAGCACAAGAGAAGGCCACTTTGAGAGACTTTGACCCCTGCACCCAGGCGGTGTAGAGGGGTTTTCACAGCAGAGAATCAGGCATTTAGATCACCCACCACAGGAGTAGGCCACCATTTAATGGGACCCCGGCAACCATGTCAGATGGCACAAACATCAGCTTCACATCACCCAGCACAAGAGAAGGCCACTTTGAGAGACTTTGACCTCTGCACCCAGGCGGAGGAGAGGGGTTTTCACAGCAGAGAATCAGGCATTTAGATCACCCACCACAGGAGTAGGCCACCATTTAATGGGACCCCGGCAACCATGTCAGATGGCACAAACATCAGCTTCACATCACCCAGCACAAGAGAAGGCCACTTTGAGAGACTTTTACCCCTGCACCCAGACGGAGGAGAGAGGTTTTCACAGCAGAGAATCATGCATTTAGATCACCCACCACAGGAGTAGGCCACCATTTAATGGGACCCCGGCAACCATGTCAGATGGCACAAACATCAGCTTCACATCACCCAGCACAAGAGAAGGCCACTTTGAGAGACTTTGACCCCTGCACCCAGGCAGAGGAGAGGGGTTTTCACAGCAGAGAATCAGGCATTTAGATCACCCACCACAGGAGTAGGCCACCATTTAATGGGACCCGGCAACCATGTCAGATGGCACAAACATCAGCTTCACATCACCCAGCACAAGAGAAGGCCACTTTGAGAGACTTTGACCCTGCACCCAGGCGGAGGAGAGGGGTTTTCACAGCAGAGAATCATGCATTTAGATCACCCACCACAGGAGTAGGCCACCATTTAATGGGACCCCAGCAACCATGTCAGATGGCACAAACATCAGCTTCACATCACCCAGCACAAGAGAAGGCCACTTTGAGAGACTTTTACCCCTGCACCCAGACGGAGGAGAGAGGTCCCACAGCAGAGATTCAGGCATTTATATCAGCCAGAACAGGAGAAGGCCGCTTTCAGTGACTTAGGCCTTAGCACCGACACAGAGGAGACAGGTCAGATAGCACAAGCATCAGTTTCACATCAACCACCACAGGAGAAGGGCACTTTTAGAGACTTTGACCCCTGCACCCAGAAAGAGGAGAGAGGTCCCACAGCAGAGATTCAGGCATTTATATCAGCCAGAACAGGAGAAGGCCGCTTTCAGTGACTTAGGCCTTAGCACCGACACAGAGGAGACAGGTCAGATAGCACAAGCATCAGTTTCACATCAACCACCACAGGAGAAGAAGGGCACTTTTAGAGACTTTGACCCCTGCACCCAGAAAGAGGAGAGAGGTCCCACAGCAGAGATTCAGGCATTTATATCAGCCAGCACAGGAGAAGGGCGCTTTCAGTGACTTAGGCCTTAGCACCGACACAGAGGAGACAGGTCAGATAGCACAAGCATCAGTTTCACATCAACCACCACAGGAGAAGGGCACTTTTAGAGACTTTGACCCCTGCACCCAGAAAGAGGAGAGAGGTCCCACAGCAGAGATTCAGGCATTTATATCAGCCAGAACAGGAGAAGGCCGCTTTCAGTGACTAAGGCCTTAGCACCTACACAGAGGAGACAGGTCAGATAGCACAAGCATCAGTTTCAAATCAACCACCACAGGAGAAGGGCACTTTTAGAGACTTTGACCCCTGCACCCAGAAAGAGGAGAGAGGTCCCACAGCAGAGATTCAGGCATTTATATCAGCCACCACAGGAGAAGGCCGCTTTCAGTGACTTTGGCCCCCTGCACCCACACAAAGGATACATGTCAGACAGCACAAGTATAACATTCATATCACCCAGCACAGGAGAAGGACACTTTCATGTACTTTGGCCCCGGCACCCAGACAGACGGAAGGTTCATTCAACTCTGGGTTGCACCCCAAGATCCTACTTAATTTCAAAAATTGATTTTTCAATGAAGAAGTGGCCAGGAGTACAAGACAACATGGTTTAAGGCAGTTATTAAGGACTACTCTGCACAAGGGAGGGTCAGGTCTTGTGGGATCCATGCCTGGTTCATTTTTATAAACGTCAGCTTGTCCACGTTGGCTGCGGACAGGCGCCTGCGTTTGTCAGTAATGACGCCCCCTGCCGTGCTGAATACACGTTCAGATAAAACGCTGGCTGCCGGGCATGCCAGCACCTCCAAGGCATAACATGCTAATTCTGGCCACGTGGACAATTTGGAAACCCAGAAGTTGAATGGGGCCGAACCATCCGTCAGTACGTGGAGTTGTGTGCAGATGTACTGTTCAACCATGTTAGTGAAATGTTGCCTCCTGCTAACACGTTCCGTATCAGGTGGTGGGGCAGTTAGCTGTGGCGTGGAGACAAAACTTTTCCACATTTCTGCCATGCTAACCCTGCCCTCAGAGGAGCTGGCCGTGACACTGCTGCGTGGGCGACCTCTAGATCCTCCTCTGCCTTGGCCTTGGCCTTCCACCTGTTCCCCTGTGACAGTTGGGAATGCTCTCAGGAGCGCGTCTACCAGTGTGCGCTTGTACTCGCGCATCTTCCTATCACGCTCCAGTGCAGGAAGTAAAGTGGGCACATTGTCTTTGTACCGTGGATCCAGCAGGGTGGCCACCCAGTAGTCAGCACACGTTAAAATGTGGGCAACTCTGCTGTCGTTGCGCAGGCACTGCAGCATGTAATCGTTCATGTGTGCCAGGCTCCCCAGAGGTAAGGACAAGCTGTCCTCTGTGGGAGGCATATCATCATCATCCTCTGTATCCCCCCAGCCACGCACCAGGGATGTGCCTGCGCTGTGCTGGGTGCCACCCCGCTGTGAACCTGCTTCATCCTCATCCTCCTCCACCTCCTCCTCATCCTCCTCGTCCTCCAGTAGTGGTCCCTGGCTGGCCACATTTGTACCTGCCCTCTGCTGTTGCAAAAAACCTCCCTCTGAGCCACTTCTAACAGACTGGCCTGAAAGTGCTAAAAACGACCCGTCATCCTCCTCCTCCTCCTCCTGGCCCTGGCCCACCTCCTCTTCCATCATCGCCCTAAGCGTTTTCTCTAGGAGACATAGAATTGGTATCGTCACGCTGATAACAGTGGCATCGCCACTGGCCATGTTGGTGGCGTACTCTAAACAGCGCAACAGGGCACACAGGTCTCGCATGGAGGCCCAATCATTGGTGGTGAAGTGGTGCTGTTCCGCAGTGCGACTGACCCGTGCGTGCTGCAGCTGAAACTCCACTATGGCCTGCTGCTGCTCGCACAGTCTCTCCAGCATGTGCAAGGTGGAGTTCCACCAGGTGGGCACGTCGCATATTAGGCGGTGAGCGGGAAGGCCGAGTTCCGCTGTAGCGCTGACAGGCGAGCAGCGGCAGGATGTGAATGCCGGAGCGCGCACAGACGGCCCGCACTTTATGCAGCAGCTCTGACATGTCTGGGTAGTTGTGAATGAACTTTTGCACCACCAAATTCAGCACATGCGCCAGGCAAGGGATGTGCGTCAAACCGGCTAGTCCCAGAGCTGCCACGAGATTTCGCCCATTATCGCACACCACCAGGCCGGGCTTGAGGCCCACCGGCAGCAACCACTGGTCGGTCTGTTGTTCAATACCCCGCCACAACTCCTGCACGGTGTGGGGCCTGTCCCCCAAACATATGAGTTTCAGAATGGCCTGCTGACGTTTACCCCGGGCTGTGCTGAAGTTGGTGGTGAAGGTGTGTGGCTGACTGGATGAGCTGGTGGAAGCAGAGGAGCAGGAGGAGGAAGCCGAGTAGGAGGAGAAGGCTACAGGAGGCAAAGAATGATGCCCTGTGATCCTTGGCGGCAGAAGGACGTGCGCCAAGGAACTCTCCGCCTGGGGCCCAGCCGCCACTACATTTACCCAGTGTGCAGTTAGGGAGATATAGCGTCCCTGGCCGTGCTTACTGGTCCACGTA
The DNA here is from genome assembly GCA_033119425.1 of Bufotes viridis. Taxonomy (NCBI): domain Eukaryota; kingdom Metazoa; phylum Chordata; class Amphibia; order Anura; family Bufonidae; genus Bufotes; species Bufotes viridis. Next base: position 160,183,256 of record CM065592.1, read on the forward strand.
TCTGTGGTTAGGTGGACCTTGCCACAAATGGCGTTGCGCAGTGCACACTTGATTTTATCGGACACTTGCATGTGCAGGGAAGGCACGGCTGTCTTGGAGAAGTAGTGGCGGCTGGGAACCACATACTGGGGGACAGCCATGGCCATCAGCTGTTTGAAGCTGTCTGTGTCCACCAGCCGGAATGACAGCATTTCAAAGGCCAGTAGTTTAGAAATGCTGGCATTCAGGCCAAGGGCTCGAGGGTGACTAGGTGGGAATTTGCACTTCCTCTCAAAGGTTTGAGAGATGGAGAGCTGAACGCTGCTGTGTGAAATAGTGGAGACGCTAGGTGATGGTTGCGGTGGTGGTGTTGGTGGCACATCCTCTGTTTGCTGCTCGGCAGGTGGCAAAATTCCTCTCGAGGCGGAAGCTGAGCCGGGAGCAGGGGGAGCCTGAGCGGGTTCCTTGTTTTTAAGGTGTGTACTCCACTGCAGTTCATGCTTTGCATGTAGATGCCTGATCATGCAGGTGGTGCTCAGGTTAAGAACGTTAATGCCTCGCCTCAGGGTCTGATGGCACAGCGTGCAAACCACTCTGGTCTTGTCCTCAGCACATTGTTTGAAGAAGTGCCATGCCAGGGAACTCCTTGAAGATGCCTTTGGGGTGCTGGGTCTCTGTTGGCGCTGGCCAATAGCAGGCGAACTCTCTGGACGGCGGCTGTTCTGCTTTTGCCCCCTGCTCCCTCTTTGGCTTCGCTGTTGTCTCGGTCTCACCACTGCCTCTTCCTCCGAACTATTTAAGTCAGCGGCACGACCTTCAGTCCATGTGGGGTCTAAGACCTCATCGTCCTCTGCATCGTCTTCCACCCAGTCTTTCTCCCTGACCTCCTCCTGTTCAGTCTGCACACTGCAATAAGACGCGGCAGTGGGCACCTGTGTTTCGTCATCATCAGACACTCGGTCACTCTGCTGTGGTGGTATTCCCATGTCCTCATCATCTGGATACATAAGTGGTTGTGCGTCAGTGCATGGAATGTCTTCCACCGCTGGGGAAGGGATAGGAGGACGCCCCTGGAAAACCGTGGGAGCAGAGTCTTCAAACAGAAGAAGAGACTGCTGCATAACTTGAGGCTCAGCCAGTTTCCCTGATATGCATGGGGGTGATGTGACAGACTGATGGGCTTGGTTTTCAGGTGCCATCTGTGCGCTTCCGCAGAAGACTGGGCGGAAGACAATGTGGTGAACGTGCTGGAAGCACTGTCGGCCACCCAATCGACTAATGCCTGTACCTGCTCAGGCCTTACCATCCTCATAACGGCATTGGGCCCCACCAAATATCGCTGTAAATTCTGCCGGCTACTTGAGGGAGTTGTTTCACTACTTTGTGCGCCTGAGGCCGAACGGCCACGTCCTCTGCCAGCAACAGAGGCTCCACGGACACCACCACGACCGCGTCCTCGTCCCTTAATAGAATGTTTCCTCATTGTTGCGATTCAACTCGCACCACAATAAAATATATTATTTTTAGCCCCAAAATTCCCACACTGGAAGATATAATTCCTTTTTCCGGTATTAATTTCAAGAACACTGCTGCTAATTGGACACCAGAATTTTTATAATGCTAGTTTTGGTACATAGATTCCCACACGGGAGATATAATTCCTTTTAGAGGAGTGAAAACGTGAGGCCTAGTTTTTCTGGTCTACCAAACACCAGATTGATTAAATTGGCCTTTTTTCACCAAAATTACAACACTGGACAATAATGCCTTTTGGCGGTATTAATTACAAGAACACTGCTGCTAATTGGACACCAGATTTTTATAATGCTAGTTTTGGTACATAGATTCCCACACGGGAAATATAATTCCTTTTAGAGGAGTGAAAACGTGAGGCCTAGTTTTTCTGGTCTAACAAACACCAGATTGATTAAATTGGCCTTTTTTTCACCAAAATTACAACACTGGACAATAATGCCTTTTGGCGGTATTATTTACAAGAATACTGCTGCAAATAGGACATCTGAAGTTTTAAAATGCTAGTTTGGGTACATAGATTCCCACACGGGGAGATATAATTCCTTTTTATAGGAGTAAAAACGTGAGGCCTAGTTTTTCTGGTCTACCAAACACCAGATTGATTAAATTGGCCTTTTTTTCAGCAAAATTACAACACTGGACAATAATGCCTTTTGGCGGTATTATTTACAAGAAAACTGCTGCAAAGTGGACACCAGAATTTTAAATATGCTAGTTTTGGTACATAGATTCCCACACGGGGAGATATAATTCCTTTTTACAGGAGTAAAAACGTGAGGCCTAGTTTTTCTGGTCTACCAAACACCAGATTATTTAAATTGGCCTTTTTTTCAGCAAAATTACAACACTGGACAATAATGCCTTTTGGCGGTATTATTTACAAGAACACTGCTGCTAATTGGACACCAGATTTTTTATAATGCTAGTTTTGGTACATAGATTCCCACACGGGGAGATATAATTCCTTTTTACAGGAGTAAAAACGTGAGGCCTAGTGTTTTTGGTCTACCAAACACCAGATTGATTAAATTGGCCTTTTTTTCACCATAATTACATCACTGGACGATATAATGCCTTTTGGCGGTATTAATTACAAGAGGACTGCTGGTATTTCAGAACACCGGAATTGTTAAAATGCTAGTTTTGCTAGATAAATTTCCCACACTGGGAGAAATATTGCCTAAGCCTTTTTACAGTATTAATTACAACAGGAGTGCTTCTTCTGGTCTAACACCAGAATAATTTTTTTATTACGGTGAAAGCTTTTTCTAATTTATATTTCTGGCACATAAAAAAAATATATATTTCTGGCTGACAGTATTGGACAAAGTAGTGGCACTGGCTAGCCTAGCTGGAACAGCACATTCATGGGATTTGCTATCCAAGTGGGTTACTTTCAGTTTCACCACTGATATATTAAATATCTTTGCAGTTAGTATGGGTGACACAAGCACAGCCAAACCCTGATGTAGTATATCTATGAAAAAATCGACTATTACATTAGATTAATGGACGTTGTGGCAGCTTTTGCTGTAGCACCACAAGTCCCAAAATGGCCGCCGCCTATCAGCCCAGTAACATGTGCCAGAAAACAGTCTGCCCAGCCAGAAAAAAATTGACTTTGACTGAGCAGCTGAATCGCTGTTGTTCTGATTCACAGGTGTAGATTTTTAACTTCTTTGGAGCTTTGGTTTAGACTCTGTGGCAGCAAGTGCTGGCGCACCACAAGTCCCAAAATGGCCACCGCCGGTCAGCCCAGTTACATGTGCCAGTAAAAATCGCTCTGGCCAGTCTCAACAAAATAGTGACTTTCAGTGAACAGCTCAGCTGAGTTGTTCTGATGCACAGGTGTAGAAAGGTAGATCATTCAATCACTTCTTTATCCCTGCCTATCTCGCCCTCACAGAAGCTGCATCCTCTCCCTACACTAGTCAGAGCAGTGTGACGTGCGGCGCTACGTGACTCCAGCTTAAATAGAGGCTGGGTCATATGCTGCACTTGGCCAATCACAGCCATGCCATTAGTAGGCATGGCTGTGATGGGCTCTTAGGGCAAGAAGTAAAACGCTAGCTGATTGGCTGCTGTGCAGCCCTTCAGAAAGCGGGAAGTAATCGACGAACATCGGACCCGAACCCGAACTTTTTTGAAAATGTCCGGACGATTTTCGAACTGTTCGCTCAACACTATTTGTTAGTTGTTTTTTTCAGTGTGTTTGTATTCTGGATTTAGATCCCCTTTCAGTTTGACGATAAAATGTGGCTTCCAGACAATTCCAGGTTTCTTACAACTTTTCTTTTTAAGTTTGCCAGTGTAGCTTCCATAGCCAACTGACGTCAAATTGCTTTAGGCAATGAAGGAAATTCTCTAGAAGCATGCAATAACTCTGTGCTAATCTGCGTATTTCAAAACTATGAGGCAATTTATCAGTCTTGAACATTGTCACCATATTGCCAGGGGTGTGTTCCTGAGGCAGAGGATACATAAGGCACATTGTGGATGAATGATTGATATAGGGCAAGCCTGAAAACTATAACTACTGCATAGCAGTTACTGTCAGGCAGTGATTTCCCACTGGGCATACATTCACAGAAAATAACACTTTAATGGAGGGCACTGGTGATAAAAAGCATCAGTCCATTCTTAACCAAGGAGAAGAAAATGAGATGGTGAGACTTGTTTATTGTCTTGTAAACTGTTTAATAGGGCATTTTATCGGTAAAAAAAAAATAACTATGAGTCATTCAGATGTAACAGGGCTCAACTTGACACTCAACAGGTAAATTAAGTGATGGCAGCAAACAGTGTCCATTTAAGGTTTGCTGCAGCAGAATATTTTATATGTTTAGTGTCAAGTTAATGTTTGCTGCATACACACAGGAGATAAGCATGTTATGAAATATTTAGTGCAAATCTGTGAACTTATAGGTATATAGTGTTATTGTCTTCTCTTGTGCTCTTCAGAAACATCTTGTTACCTTTATTTATTTTTTTATTATTGGCTAGAACTACTATGCTACTGACAACATAAAGCAAATGAAAAAACATAACTGTCATAGTTAATCCGTATTGTAAAAGCATATAATGTATAATAAATGTGTCCTGTATTCCATATGTATTATGTTCTATATTAAAGAGCAATAATGCCTCCTTTTCATAAGTATTAGGCATAAGCGTATAGCATGCTATTAGGTAATATAAGTACTAGCTTTAATAAATTGTCCAAAGCTGAATTGTAACCACATATATTTGTCTTATTACATCTACTTTATCTTAGCAGATATGATGCTTCTATGCCTAGATTGTCCTATCCGCCACCTCCAAAATCAATTTCAAAGCAAACATACTGCCTTGTAGGGGAGGTGCCCTGAAACATTGCTGTAAAAATCTAATTCTCTAATCCTAAGAAATGCTTCTTTCAACTTTTATTAAAGTATGGTTTTCGGTGCACCATGGGTTCAATGTTTGATGCACCAGGCTTCCCCTGTGTCATTTCTAGAGGCTCTGAAATTTTGTGCACTGTCAATCAAACAAGAGGGGAAGGATTTGCAATGTTACAGATGAGGTATGGTGCATGAAAACCCTATTTGCCTGAAAATAAAAGAAGCATTTAGCAGGATCATAGGACCAGATTTTCACAATGGTAGGTATAGTGATGTTTTGGGGCACCTACCTTACATTGCAGTATGCTTGCTTTGAAATTGTTTTTGGAGGTGACAGACTTCCTTTAAATTGCCTGATAATAGCATGATGGTGAACGTCAGTCAAGGTTTGTCTACAGCAATAGCTGTCACCTATATGGCCATTCTTACACCTGGAGCTTTGGTAGACTGTTTTGTTTACTGCATCCAATCTGTGTCACCTGTTATGCTGTATTTTCTGCCAGTTAAGGGAACTTTCACACTTGCGGCAGAGTGATCCAGCAAGCAGTTTCGTTGCCATTACGGTATTTTGAAAACCGACATTACGGTATTTTGAATGCCAGCACTAAAACATTCCAATGGGAAAAAATGCCGGAATGCGGCATGTGTTCCGGAATTTTGGACGGAGATAATACCGCAGCATGCTACGGTATTATCTCCGTCCTGAAATGTCAAAAAGACTGAACTGATGACAGTCTGATGCAACCTGAACAGATTTCTCTCCATTCAGAATATTTAATGTTTTAATTTTTATTTTACACTATAATATTGCTATCAGATGCTGCGATCAGCTATGAAAGCGGGATCTGAGGAGTACAATGGGGGGCAGCGCAATTGCTGATCCTAGTCATTGCACCCACTACTTACAAAGAAATGCACATCATGACAAAGTTATTGATAAATGTTTGTTGGGGGATAACAAACATTTTGTTCCTTTACCTGTTGACATTAGCAATATTCTCTGATGTTTTTTATGTTAAATATTGGCATTTATCTCTTTCAAATAAATAAGAAGGAAACATATTTGTGGAAATGCTTTATAGAATACTTGTGTACTATGACAACAATACATCTAATTTGTGGTGGGGCAAACAGGGAATTGTTCATCTGTCTAACTTACATCACAATCTCTTACTTAAAGTGATACTCTGGGCAAAAAACCCAAAGTCCTGTCCCCACTGTCCAAGAATGTCTTCTGGTGGGCTCCTTCTGCAGCTTGCCTGCACACTCAGATCCCATGTAGCAGTTTCCATTACCCACGTGGAAACCTGAATAGTGAATAACTGGCCCTTGTGTAAACATTGCAGACCTATGGAAACTAGGTTCAAAACAGAATAGTCATTCCAATATTAGTTTTACCCATTTTGAACAACCATTGAAATGTCATTTTATCTATTCAATATATTTTATCCATTATGAGATCATTAAGAAACGTTTAGAGACATTTTATAATGTGGCACAAATTGATTTTTATAGGAAATATTTGGGTATAGAGAACAACCATACAGAAGATTCCTCTGTGTTCTTGGATATATATTTACCTGTGGGTTGCTTTGGTTGATTTTCTACTGGAAACCTGAATGGCATGTATGGGCACATTGTATTCCATGCTGCTTGGAAGATGCTGACGCTATGTTGCTGAAAACAACAGTAAGTAATGTTTATATAAGTAGCACCCCATAGGGAGTAGTAGTAACCCATATTTGTGTATTGAAAGGAACAGCTACAAATATTCATTCTTGAGGTTTGTTTTGTTAAGAAGACAATAAAATAAAAAAGAGCCTGTAAACTGAATACCAAAAATATGTTAGCAAATATGCTAGAAATATATTGTTGTCAATGTTATACAATAATTGTTTCTTACTCACACAGGATGAATTTGAAAAATATTTTAGGAAGAGGGTGACATGGATTCAACTTCAGAATCTGAACATATCACTGAATACTACTGCACAGCCACTGATTGCTGATGGAAAGTCTATCATTAACAAGGCTATTCGAAAGACAGATCTGAAGGTAATGCACTATTTTTGTGATCTTGTATGTTATTATTAGTATATAAAATATTGTGACTATCTATTTATAATATTGTATTGATCATACTATTTTAATACTGTGTTCCTTATACCTATGCACAGCTACAGTACCACTGTAGCAGCCATAGTGGCTGTTACAGTGCCTGCAATATAAAGGTACATTCACACAATGGAATATATGTTGCGGTCAGCAAAAAGCAGATTCGCAAAAAATACGGATGACGTCTGTGTGACATCCATTTTTTTAAGTTGCACCATTGTAATAATGTCTATTCTTGTCTGCAAAAGGGATAAGAATAGGACATGTTCTATCTTTTTCTGTGGGACCGCGGAACGGACATATGAATACAGCACAAGGTGTGCTGTCCTCATTTTTTGCAGCCACAGTGAAATGAATGAGTCTGCATCTGATCCACAAAAAATACGGTTGTGTGAATGGGGCCTTAAGACGACCTAGCGAGGCAATCATTTTTCTTTTAGTAGCTGAGACCATAGTACAAACAGAGCAATTTGCTCCAAATAGAGAACAATAAATGAGGTAAAGCTTTTTTACTTTTAATGAAAAATATTTAAAATACACAAATGTATATCCAATAATAAAAAAGACTAATACACAAATAGATGTATCTCTATATCACAAAAACAATGAACCAAATATGACAAGAGAGAATCCAGTGCATATACCTGAAGGAACTGTGTTACCAGGTCTGGCAGATCTAAGCCTTGAGGTAAATGTTCGGTATCTCCAGAGTGGGTCACGACAAGAATGGGTAACATTCCGTAGTTGTTTCTTCTTTGCCTAACTAACCTTTATGTTCAGGTTGTAGAACATCCATCCTAAAAAGAGCAACTCCTCTGGATCTTCCCCATCAACTAGTAAAATACCCTAGATACAATCCTAGGCAGATGGTACCTACCAACCCAGGAAAAGGGCAAATAAACAAATAGGGAGCAAAATTGTGGTGTCCAATCTCATTAGGGCATTAAAATACAAAAACATACTGTATAGATGACTGACAATGTATGAAAAGATATATCAGATGACAGTGGTCTCTCTCAACCTGACTGGCTCCTAATACCATTTGTACAAAGCATATGGCCTGAGACAGCAGATAGGAACACAGGATAGGCGTGCATGCAGTGGTCAGCAAGAACGACACTTCACATTCGTCTGTAAACAGCATATCATCAGAAACTTCCTTTTCAGGTGAAGCTTTCATCTTGTGGAGCTCTGCTCTTACTGACCACAGCATGCATGTCTAGTCTGTCTCTAAATACTTATTGGGAAAGGATATACACAAAACACCTATTTTACCCTAATTAAAATATTAAGTAGGAATTATACATGCTCTGACTAATTTTGAACCAATCATTTTTAGTATAGTGGATAAAATGATTCTTACTGATTATAAAATTCTTTTGTCAGAATTATTTCTCATTGACATTTACAGGTTAAGCTGATCAAAGTTCAGAAAATCTGTTATGTCTGGGATGGAGACGAGCAACAGTTTCATAGAGCAGGGTGAGTAAAAAGTCAGGCACATCTCCAATATCAGCCAACAAATTATCTTAACGAGTCTTCTCCTTGTAAACCATGTACTTTTAGGGTTCTTGAGGACAACCTTACCTGCTATGATATTCATACAAAATTTGCTTCTGGGTTAACAACTGGAGAGCAGAGCATCAGGTAACTATACACGTTTGCCCATTGCCATGTACTATGTACAGCAGAAAAACTGAAATATACTGTACTTTATAAGGAAACAGAAGTGATGATAATTATTATTTAGTCTTTAGACATATTAGCTTTCTTTTATATTATGATATTAGAGATGAGTGAACTTAGAAATAAATTCTATACAAATCAAATGTTCTCTAATTGGCCTGAAAGTAGGTAAATGATACTCTGGGGGCTCAGTCAGTTTTTTTTATATCTTGTTCTCTTTTTTTAATTTCTTTTTCAGAATTTTAGCTCCCTCCCCATCTTATAAGCTCTTGAACGCAATGACAGCAGTAGCAAATAATGTCAGAGTGACACTGACATATATAACTGTGGGTAAAGGCACACATGGTGTTATAGGAAAAAACAGTGGTTTGATGTGACCAAGCGTCCAAAAATTATTCCTTACAGGACATCTGTCAGCAGATTTATAACTATGAAACTGGCTGACCTGTACTTCAATTGATAGAGCCAGGCAGTGAAAACATCATAATGCCTGGCCCTGTCAATCAAAGTGGAGAAAGGGTGGCAGTTGCACAGAGAGCAGAGCCTCTAGGTGTAACTGCAATGCTCCTGAGGCTCCAGCCTCACACTAGAGGTTGGACAAGACAGTTCCAGTCTGCCTGCCCAGAAATCCATGGGGTCAGGGAATGCAGTATGTGCCAGACAAAGGCCCGGTTGTTCAGGCGGTATGGCTCTGTTTGCCGTTTTGCATTATTGCATGCTTCATCATGTTCATGAGACGAAAATGGCTGCTGCTGTGACTCCTGCTGTTTGTGATAGCGACGGCGGAAGGTGAGTGACTAGGCGGGGAGGTGGAGAGGGACCTCCTGATCCCACATGCGAGTGCCCGTGTCTTCTTGCTGAAGGCTGTGGAAAGTTGCGTACACAGTGTACCAAGGTAATAAAGCAACTTGGCGCTCCTTTTGAAAACATTCTCTCATTTTGCTTTGATAACGAGAGTCTAAAAGGATGACCATCCAGTAATCATCAGATTGCTTGATGGTAAGGATATTGCTGTCAGTACATAAGTAAGCATACAGATTGCTATGCTCGCCAGCATGCCCAGTTCTTTCCAGCAACACCCCCTCCACTGAGATGATTGGTCATAATGGCCAGTGTCATTGTCATCATTATCATTAGCCTTGTCCTTCTGCACCACTAACTCCTCCTCCAGTGGAAGCTCTTTATCCTCATTCTCCACGTCTACCTCCATGGGACTTTTTCTGTGTAGTCCCCAACAGCTACAGTGCAGTCATCAAAATGTGGAAGCTGTTCTTTTTCCGCCATCTCTTGTTCCATCAGTGTCAGAATCTTCTCTAAGAGAAGAATTAGAGGGATGACCTTGTTGATGCTGCACTAAGTACGTGACAGATGTCTTTGTAGACTTGCCACTGCCTGACCTCAAAACAAAACATGCTCCCTGCTGAGGTGGTCTGTTGTATGAGGAAATCATTCACCACTTTAAGCTGCTCATTCAGATGCTCTAGCATATACAAGTTAGAATTCCAGTGTGCTGGAATGTCATGGGTAAAGGGGTGCAAATGGCAGACCATTCTGCCTCTGCAAGTCCAGGAGGCAGTTTCTTGCCAGATAAGAATGGCCGAAATTTGAGGAGAGTCTCCTGGACATGGCCTTAACTTTAAGCAAGCCATGATACTTTTTCAAAAAGCATGGCACAAGTAAACTGTTCTATTTCCCCAAAATGCAGCACAGCCTTGGTCACTGACCCCCTTGACCAGCTGGAGTTGGTGGGGAGACAGTGAGGCATTGGGACTTTTTCACTCTTCCATTTAACAAACATTTTATGATAAGGCCTATATAACTATAAGGCCTATATATTTGTACACAGATTGTTAAATGGAAGAAAAATTGCAAGTTATTTTCTGTAATTTAAAGACAGAGGCGCAATTAAATGTCCCTTCTCTTTTACATACACAGTGCACCCTGATATTGACAAGTTACAATTGTAATATTGCAGTTTTTCGTGTAAAATGTGTTTGCTGTGACTACTTGAAGTAATATAACACTAAAACGGGTGTAATAAATGCTGTTTTTACAGTAATACACATTCACTAATACGGGTCTGCTAATGCACTGTTTGCAGTAAATGCGTTCAATAATGTTGGATATATATGTGCACTGAAATATGCTGAAAATGCCTAATTATAAAGGATGAATTGAAAATTTTGGAGGGCAATTGCTCATCATTTGCAACAGAATGTATACTAGCAAAAGTGCTGGCAATAAGCCTATTAACTATTTTAACACCAATCTCCACAATATAATGGCACTTGCACCATTTTTGTCGGATTCGAAAGAATCGCCAAAACATTGGATTTGTTTGGTGAATCTGATTAGTTCAGAATCAGTTCGCTCATCTCTAAATCCTATGCATTTAAAAGTTTGCAAGTTAATGACCTAGTAGTAGAAATGTTCTTTTCAGATGGAAATTATACGTATTTTGTTAAGTGGGAAAAAATATGCCCATTGAAGGGGTTTTATGGGTGTTTAATATTGATGACTTATCCTCAGCAGATCGGCATATTTTATTATTTATTGCATACGAATAATTTCAATATCTCTTTTGTTATTATTATATTTTTCTATCTTTACTAATATAATTACATTATATTTTTCAATTTAGACGATCTATTTGTGGACCCAATGCAATTGAAGTTGACATTGAACCAATCTGGAAATTACTGTTCAAAGAGGTAATTTTATTTCATAACCCGTTTTTGCTAAACAGGATTATGAACAGTTAGAATGGGTCTACACAGCAACTTTGGTTGTGACAAAATCAGGCCACTAAAGGTCAGTAAGCAGCAGGACAGCAATTGAACTGAATTGGGTCTTGGCATAGTATAACTCACGAGTTGCTGTAAAAGCAACCCCAGCATCACAGAAAATCCAACACTGCTGGATTTTTCAGCGATTCTGGGTTTGCAGTAACTTCAGTTCATTGGTTGTACTGCCACACAGTGATCTTTGTTCATATAGTGGTTGTCAATATGGTCAGGATCACTATGTACCCCCAGCCTTACAGTTTAAAAAAAACTCTTAATAATTAGTAATTGGTATAGACTCAAAAGCACAGAAAATATTTATAAAGAAAAGCAGCAAAATATATGAAAAATATCTCTTGGAAACTTGATCAAACGCAGATGTATTTTAAGTCATCTTACCGCTTATGAATATTACCATACAAAATCAAGGTGGTAAAGGTGCTTGTCTGGATGACTCTATGCCTTGGTTGACCTTGGCTCTTAATTGTAACAGTCATCAGTCATCTGTTTGGCAGTGTTCTAATAACAATAAAAAAATCCAAATGATAATAATGAAACCATTTACAAAAGAAGAGGTTGAATTAGCCAAAGCACAATATGCTCTGTGAACTGGAAAACATTCCAGCACTTTAGGTTGTTGTACGAGAAGCTATTACTGAGAATCGTGGTAACACACAAGTTTGGCTGATCTACCATAATTCTGTGACAGTCCGAACATTGTTTGAGCAGCACAGTCTTACTCACGGTTGGATGAAGGACCTTTGGTGACGTCACAGGATCACATGGGTCACATGGTCCACTCAAATGCTTCTATGATTGGACCATGTGACCCTGTGACGTCACCACAGGTCCTCAAGCATCAAAACTATCAAGAGAGAAGACGTTCTGGGGCTCTGCGCGTACAATGGGAGAAGGTAAGTTAACTCTTTATTATGTTTAACCCTTTAAAGCCCGGGGAACATTGCATTCTGTAATTAGAATGCGATTATTTTCCCTTATAACTATGTTATAAAGGAAAATAATTACACATACAGAATACTCATCCCGAAACCAGACTTCAGTGATGAAGTCTGACTTCGGGTCTGGGTACCAAGCATGCAGATTTTTTCACACGCGTGCTCAACGCACTACAAACGTTAGCACACGCGCGGAAAAATCGCGGCGATTCCCGCAACGCACCCGCATCTTATCCGGGCGTCAAACATGACGCCCGTGTGCAAGAGGCCAAAGTGTCCCTCCATAGGTGACAACTGCTAAAGTCCCTGATTGTATAGTCTTTAAACAATAGCCTACACAAGCTGTCTCATGTAGGATGCACACTGGTAGGATGCACACTGGTCACTGCCTACATTGTTGCTCTTCAATTCCCCCCCATGGGTGCATTTAAGGTCTGGTATAAAATGAACACTGAATACAAATATGGAGTCAAAAAGATCACATTAAAATATCACAAACTACTTTGACATCTGGCTTGACCAATTATATAAAACAAATCTGCCCTTCAAAATCTGTTACCTATAGCCCCTTTCCTAGCAACCACTGACATCCCATAATCAACTCTTTGTTTAAGACACATCAGCCACAATACTATAAATCGCACAAATGGTCAATGATGAGAACAGAAACAAAATAGCTAAGAGCTGTAGAGACCCTGTTTGTGGCCTAATATGGTAAAAAATGACATTTATTTGAAGGGGTTCTCCGGGAAATAAGAGAATGAAAATACCTAAATATTACTTCATTATAAGTATATTGCCAAATACCTTTCATTAATTATAATGGCCGGTTTTGTCTGGGGAGCAATAATTAGGAAAAACTAAATGGCCGCTGTCCTATTAGTACACACAAAACCTGTCCTAATCACACAGGAGGACAAGTTACGCTGAGCTAAAGAGCTGCCTCATCCTCCTCTCTGCTCCACTTGTCAGGGATTATGATCCTAAATACAGTTTAATATGGTCATCAGCTGAATCTCTGTAGGAATAGAGTTAATGAGCAGATGTGGCTAATGAGCAGCAGCACTTGCATACAGTCTGTCCTGTCCCTTCTCTCTCTACTTCATGTCTCCTCATGAACTCCATTCCTACAGAGATTCAGCTGAAGATTTTCTCACCTATATTCAAGTAATATTTACATATTTTAATTTTCCTAATTCCTGGAGAATCCCTTTAAGGCTGGGCTATCTTATATTAAAGTTGCCACCACTGTGCTGAAAAATTTGCAACCTAAGGGCTTATTCAGATGACTGTGCCATGTTTTGTGGACCACAAAACATGGATGCCACCTGTGTATGTCCCGCAATTTGAGGAACAGAACAGGCGGCCCATTAACCACTTAAGGACCACAGGTTTATACCCCCTTAGTGACCATGCCCTTTTTTACAAATCGGCACTTCACAACTTTAACGGTTTATTGCTCGGTCATGCAACTTTGCAACCAAATGAATTTTACCTCCTTTTCTTCTCACAAATACAGCTTTCTTTTGGTGGTACTTGATTACTGCTGAGATTTTTTGTTTTTATGATATTAACCATTAGAAAACGTGGTGTTAAACAGGCAGGATATGCTCAAACCCACATCCGGTTGTGCATATATATAGGGGAGCATATCCTGCACTTGTAGTCCGTTGCTTATGGCAATCAACAGCAAAAAATTGCATACAATGGAAGATGCCAGCAACGGACTACAAGTACCACAATAACCATCCTACATAAGGTAACAATTATTTGGATGTGAAGAACAATCAAAGACTAAACAAAAGCAAAGACAGGTGCACTTTGTGATAATACTAAACCCTCACACTGATATAAAATGACCCCATTTTGGAAAGAAGACACCCCAAAGTATTCGCTGAGGGGCATGGTGAGTTCATGTATGATTTAATTTTTTTTTCACAAGTTAGCAGAAAATGACACTTTCTGAGGAAAAAAAAATAATAAAAAAGTTTCCATTTCTGCTAACTTCTGGCAAAAAAAAACCTTGGGGTGTCTACTTTCCAAAATGGGGTCATTTGTGGGGTGTGTTTACTATTCTGGCATTTTGGGTGGGGCTAAATTGTGAGCAACCCTGTAAAGCCTAAAGGTACTCGTTGGACTTTCGGCCCCTTTACGCACCTAGACTGCAAAAAATTGTCACACATGTGGTATCGCCGTACTCAGAAGAAGTAGGGTAATGTGTTTTGGGGTGTATTTTTACATATACCCATGCTGGGTGAGAGAAATGTCTCTGTAAATTGACAACTTTGTATAAAAAAAATTAAAAAGTTGTCATTTACAGAGATATTTCTCACACACAGTATGGGTATATGTAAAAATACACCCCAAAACACATTTCCCTTCTTCTCCTGAGTACGGCGATACCACATGTGTGACGCTTTTTTGCAGCCAAGATGCACAAAGGGGCCCAAATTCCAATGAGTTATTTTAGGATTTCACAGGGCATTTTTACGCATTTGGATTCCAAACTACTTCTGACGCTTTAGGGCCCCTAAAATGCCAGGGCAGTATAAATACCCCACAAGTGACCCCATTTTGGAAAGAAGACACCCAAGGTATTACATGAGGGGTATGGCAAGTTCATAGAAGATTTTTTTTTTTTGGCACAAGTTTGTGGAAATTGTTTTTTTTTTGCTTTTTGTTTTTTCTTACAAAGACTCATACTCCACTAACTTATGAAAAAAAAAAAATCTTATATGAACTCACCATACCCCTGACAGAATGCCTTGGGGTGTCTTCCTTATAAAATGGGGTCACTTGTGGGGTATTTATACTGCCCTGGCATTTTAGGGTATACCTATTTCATTGGTTGTTTTAAACATCTACAGCCTGCCAGCCAATAACAAGCGCGCGCGTTCACAGCAAGTCTCAGGTCTCACGAGATAGGCGTCCCTGAGACCGCTGCCGTCCAGACGCCTATCGGCATTAGTGTGACGGCAAGCGGTTAAAGAAATGCCTATTCTTGTCCTCAAAACAGACAAGAATAGGACATGTTCTATCTTTTTGGCGGGACCATGGAACGGAGCAATGGATGCAGACAGCATACAGTGTGCTGCCCACAGGGACTTTGCTAGGTGAAAACATTTGAGGCCTGGGCTTCTGATGTTTTGTTCCAGGCCCAAATGTCCTACCTGCCATCCTCAGCATGGCAATACAATTAAATCTAATGCACTGGAAGAGCTGAAGGACCTGTGATGACATCACATGTAATGTGACCAGTAAAACAGACAGTGGTTGAGAAGGACTTGCAATGATGTCATCATCATTTGACCAGTGCAGGAGAGGACGGCAGTGAAGAGAAGAAGAATGTGATGTCTGCTACATGAGGAGAGGTAAATGAAGGAAAAGGCAGAAGAATGCTGGGAGTTGTGGTTATTTAACAGGGACTGTATTTTATGGCTGAAGGGAGGGATGTTATGTGTATGGAACTATGTGTTGGAGGTGGCTGGGGAGCAGGTCATGTTATTTACATGGGACTGTACGTTGATGGTGGCTGTAAGAGCGAGTGATGTTATTTACATGGGACTGTATGTTGGAGGGGGCTGGGGTAGTGATGTTATTTACATGGGACTGTATGTTGATGGCGGCTGTGGGAAGTAGTGATGTTATTTAAATGGGACTGAATGTTGAGGGGTGATATTTACATGGGATTGCATGTTGGAGGTGGCTGGGGAGGGGGTGATAGTATTAACTTGGGACTCTATGGCAGAAGGCAGAAAGGGATAAGGTGATGTTAGTTACATGGGACTGCATATTGGAGGGGGCTGGAGAGATCGTGTGATGTTATTTACATGGGACTCTATGGCAGAGGGAGGGAAATAGTGTTATTTACATAGGTCTATATATTGGAGGGGTTGAAAGAAGGGGATTGATGTTATTTACATGGGACTGTATGGTGGATGGAGGAATATAACTACAGGTGGCACTGCAGGGGGAATTATAAATACTAGGGACACTTCAGGGTGACCATTATAACAGTAAGGAGCAGTATAAATACTTCGGAAACTGTAGGGGTATTATACATCAAGGGGACATTATAGGCATTTTTATTACTACTGGGGGCTCTATAGGAGTGACTTATAGATCTTATATTACTACTGAGGGGTCTGTAGACAGCGTTATTACCACTGGGGAGACAATAGGGGGGACTTATTGTTACTGGGGGCTTTGTGAGGGTATTATTAATACTGGAGGACTCATCTACTAATGAGGGTACTCTTGGGGAGTGCTAACATGGTTGGGGGCACTGTAGGGGGCAGTATTACTAATGAGTGCATTCTAGAATAGAATTACTGTTGGTGGGACTTAGAGAACTGGGCCATATTCATTTGGGTTTGGGCCTCGGATCTTCTGAGACCCTAGCAACACCCCTGGCTGCCCGCATCTTTTGCGGCCCCATTGAAATGAATTGGCCTGCACCCGTCCCGCAAAATTGCAGAACAGATGCAGACCCATTAATGCGGTCGTCTGAATGAGCCCTTACACTGGGTTTAGACCTGAGTGTTTCTGAGACGCGCGTTTTCCACGCGTTTTTGTCGCGTGATTTCTGCGCGTTTTTGTGAGTGTTTTTGGCAATAGTAAACGCGTGTTTTACGCGCGTTTGTGTGATAGATTGCATTGTTGTCCAATGACCAAATATCCCTGTCTATATGAAGTTTGGCCAATCAGAGCTGGGGTTTGACCTTTTCATCATGTTGCAAATTCATAAACGCGCATTTGATTCAAAAACGCGCAAAATACAAGCGTTGCGCGTTCCCATTGAAGTCTATGGGCCAAAACGCGCAACAAACGCCCCAAAAAAGCTCAAGTACTTGTTTATGCGTCGGGTGTTTTTCAGCGCGTTCGAACGCGCTGTAAATCGCGAGAATGTGAACCAGTCCCATAGGGAAGCATTGGTTTGCATCGGTTATGTGTTTTACAGCGCGTTCGAATGCGCTGTAAAACGCGCATGTTTGAACTGAGGGAATACTGGCATTAACCATCTCAGCCCCCCTAGCTTAAACACCCTTAATGACCAGGCCACTTTTTACAATTCTGCACTACACTACTTTCACCGTTTATTGCTCGGCCATACAACTTACCACCCAAATGAATTTTACCTCCTTTTCTTCTCACTAATAGAGCTTTCATTTGGTGGTATTTCATTCTTGCTGACATTTTTACTTTTTTTGATATTTTGCTTTTTTTGATGAAATTTTTGCAAAAAAATGACATTTTTTACTTTCTGTTGGAAAATTTGTCAAATAAAACTAAATTTTGTCTATAATTTTTTCTCTAAATGTATTGTTCTACATGTCTTTGATAAAAAAAAATGCAATAAGTGTATATTTATTGGTTTGGGTAAAAGTTATAGCTTTTACAAACTATGGTGCAAAAAAGTCAATTTCCATACTTTGACTTTCTGAGCACCTGTCCTGTTTCCTGACGTACTACAATGCCCAGACAGTAGAAACACCCCATAAATGACCCCATTTCGGAAAGTAGACACCCTAAGGTATTCACTGAGGGGCATAGTGAGTTCATGGAAGTTTTTATTTTTTGTCACAAGTTAGCGGAAATGGATTTTTATTTATTTTTTCCAAAAATTTCATTTTCCGCTAACTTGTGACAAAAAATAAAAACTTCCATGAACTCACTATGCCCCTCAACGAATACCTTAGGGTGTCTTCTTTCCGGAATGGGGTCACTTGTGGGGTATTTTTACTGCCCTGGCATTTTAGGGGCCCCTAAAGCGTGAGAATCCAAATGTGTAAAAATGCCCTGTGAAATCCTAAAGGTACTCATTGGATTTAGGGCCCCTTTGTGCATCTTGGCTGCAAAAAAGTGCCACACATGTGGTATCGCCGTACTCGGGAGAAGTAGGGCAATGTGTTTTGGGGTATACCCATACTTTGTGTGAGAAATATCTCTGTAAATGACAACTTGTTCCATTTTTTTATACAAAGTTGTCAATTTACAGAGATATTTCTCTCACTCAGCAGCGCCGCATACACCGATTTCAAGTGTCTTCTGACAGCAGCGCAATGCTTCTCTCAGAATTCACATCAGTGCTGCAGCGTTTTCGTTGGTTGGTCCATTGGTCTACCTAGAAAATAAAGGGTGGTTAGGGGAAAAAAAAAAAAAGAAGAAAAAACAGGCAGCAGGCTCATAAACTTGAACATTACAAACTTTATAAAACGTGAACATAAAACTTTTTTTATCAAACCTTATCAAAACTTTTAAAACCTGTCACACGACGACATTTGTCGCGCAACAAAAAGTCGCACTATTGTCGCGCGACAATTTTTATAATGGGAGTCTATGGTGTCGCATTGCGACATGCGACATGCTGCGACTGCGACACGACAGTTGGAAAAAATCCATCCCGGATGGGTTTTTCTGCAACTGTCGTGTCGCAGTCACAGCATGTCGCATGTTGCAATGCGACACCATAGACTCCCATTATAAAAATTGTCGCGCGACAATAGTGCGACTTTTTGTCGCGCGACAAATGTTGCAGTGAAGTTGTGCCCTATTTGTCGCGCGACTTTTGTCGCGCGACAATTGTCGTCGTGTGAACGTAGCCTAACTCAAAAATTTTTTTCTTGCTACCTGTTTAATATATATTTTTTTTTAACCATTTCACCCTTTATTTTCCTAGCAGAAACCTCTCCCTTCGCATGGGACAATGTGTAAAGTGTAAATCAAACAGAGATGGTGCGAAGTACATTATGCACTTTATCCCAAGTGAAAGGAGACATTTCTACCATTTCACATTTCTGCTGTAGCACACCAGCACCCCTATGTGTTAGGGTCTCTGAAAACCTAGTATCCTGAGAGACCCTAGAGCCTGAGTGGATAAACTACCTGTGTTGCGCTGTCCCTATGTCCCTAAGTGTACCTGAGTGTGGTACTTTCGGAAACACTCCCCTAGGCATAGGGCAGGGTGGTCAGGACAGTCAGGACAGAAATAGCGGGTGTCACGCCATATTCCACTCCTGCTACAGACACGACATCTTTTTCGGGGTGACGGTTGGGTTGAGGTACCAGCAACGATATTGGGGAAATGTCGCTCGTGTAGACGGCTCACTACACTGGTGGTTGGGGCCACGGAACCTCCTGGATACAGGAGGTTCTCCATGATCTCTTTCTGAAATTTGAGGAAGGATCCTGTCCTCCCAGCCTTACTGTATTGAACAAAACTATTATATATAGCCAACTGAATTAAATATACAGACACCTTCTTATACCAGCGTCTGGTCCTGCGGGAAAGCAAATACGGGGCCAACATCTGGTCATTGAAGTCCACCCCTCCCATGAGCAAATTATAGTCGTGGACCGAGAGGGGCTTTTCAATGACACTGGTTGCCCGTTCAATTTGGACTGTTGTGTCTGCGGGAATGGAGGAGAGCATGTAAACGTCACACTTGTCTCTCCATTTCACCGCGAGCAGTTCTTGGTTACACAAGGCAGCCCTCTCCCCCCTTGCGAGACGGGTGGTAAGGAGCCGTTGGGGGAAGCCCCGCCGACTAGGTCGCGCGGTGCCACAGCAGCCAATCTGTTCTAGGAACAAATGCCTGAAGAGGGGCACACTTGTGTAAAAATTGTCCACATAAAGATGGTACCCCTTGCCGAATAAGGGTGACACCAAGTCCCAGACTATCTTCCCACTGCTCCCCAGGTAGTCAGGGCAACCGACCGGCTCCAGGGTCTGATCTTTTCCCTTATAGATCCGAAATTTGTGCGTATAGCCTGTGGCCCTTTCACAGAGCTTATACAATTTGACCCCATACCGGGCACGCTTGCTTGGGATGTACTGTTTGAAGCCAAGGAGCCTGGTGAAATGTACTAGGGACTCGTGTACGCAGATGTTTTGTGCGGGGGTATACAAATCTGCAAATTTCTGGTTGAAGTGGTCTATGAGGGGCCGAATTTTGTGCAGTCGGTCAAAAGCTGGGTGGCCTCTGGGACGGGAGGTGGTGTTGTCGCTATAGTGCAGGAAACGCAGGATGGTCCAAAAATGTGTCCTGGACATGGCAGCAGAGTACATGGGCATGTGATGAATTGGGTTCGTGGACCAATATGACCGCAATTCATGCTTTTTGGTTAGGCCCATGTTGAGGAGAAGGCCCAGAAAAGTTTTAAATTCGGAAACTTGGACTGGTTTCCACCGGAAAGGCTGGGCATAAGAGCTTCCCGGGTTGGCGTTTATAAATTGAGTGGCATACCGATTTGTTTCTGCCACGACTAAGTCATAGAGCTCCGCAGTGAAGAATAGCTAAAAAAAACCCAGCGCCGATCCTATCTGAGCTGTCTCCACCCGAACTCCTGACTGGGCGGTGAAAGGGGGAACTACTGGTGCGGCTAAAGTTGGGGGCTGCCAATCAGGGTTTGCCAGCACCTCAGGGAATCTAAGGGCTCTACGGGCCTGTCTGCGCGGTGGCTGCGACGGGGGAATTACTGCACGTGCCACCGTACCAGCTTCAACTGCACTCCTGGTGCTTGCCACTTCACCATGTTGTACGGCAGTGCTGGTAGAAGGTCCAGGATGGGCTGCTGGTGTATGCCTCACCACGTAATCCGGCAGCGCCAGACCCACTCTGCTGCCCTTGAAACGGATCCTGCGCTACCTGCGGTCTAGCGACACGGGGCCGGGTACGCCTGGTGCTATCAGGGACCTCAACCTCCTCGTCCGAACTTTGGGTCAGACTGCCACTGCTTTCTACAGGTTCGTATTCTGACCCACTAGATTCGTCAGATGAGGGTTCCCATTCCTCATCCGACTGGGTCAGAATCCTTTAGGCCTCTTCAGGAGAATACCCCTTATTTGACATTTAGGCGACTAAATTTAGGGGTATTCCCTGAGACTACCCAAGAAAAAGAGCAAGCCTGTCTTACAAATGGGAGGGTAGACGAAGTACATTGATAAAAAAGATCAAAACTGATTTTTTTTATCGCCGCAGCGCTTGTGAAGTGATTGTGCAGTAATAAAATAAAAATAAAATTTTTGTCACTGCGGCGGGGTGGGCGTGGGTGAACGCACTTGTGGGCGACCGATCAGGCCTGATCGGACAAACACTGCGTTTTGGGTGGGGGGTGAGCTAAAGTGACAGTAATGCTATTATAGATCTGACCGTGATAAGTTCTGATCACTTACAGATACTATAACAGTACAAATGCTGATTAGCGCTATGCTAATCAGTGAATCAGTGACTGCGGTGCGGTGGGCTGGGCGCTAACGGAAGCTAACTACCTACCAAAGGGACCTAAACTAACCTAAACCTAGCAGTCAATACTAGTGAAAAAAAAAGTGACAGTTTGCACTGATCACTTTTTTCCCTTTCACTAGTGATTGACAGGTGATTGAAAGGGGTGATCAAGGGGTTAATTGGGGTGATGGGGGGTGATCAGGGCCTGAAGTGTGGTGCTTGGTGTACTTACAGTAGATGTGTGCTCTCTCCTGGGTCCAACCGACGAAAAGGACCCAGGAAAGGGCACAGATTGACAGAAGCCATTTAACACATTATATTTATAAATATAATGTGCTAAATGGCTTGTGATTCGTTTTTTAAAAAAATCATCAGCCTGCCAGCGATGATCATTGGCTGGCAGGCTGATGACCTGTACTTCAACTTCTTCTCTAACTTTTCACCGCCGTGCAGTGCGCATGCGCTGCGGCATCAGCGCGAAATCTCGCGAGATGACGCGCCGATGCGTCCACTCAGAGCTATAGGACCGCCCGCCGGACGCATCCGTGCGTTAGGCGGTACTGTAGTGGTTAATATATTAAATTGTCATTGTCGCAGGGCTAAACTCCTGGTATCTAGCTTGCAGCTATAAATTAGCCTTGTGCTTTTATAGTTAGGCTCCCTTCCTGAAGCTAAATGGCAACATTGTATTCACAGTTTTGCCAAGATGTTGAAACAATGTATCTCCACTTAGCTAAACAGCTATCAGATCCACCAGTAGACTTGTATTTGTATCGAGCAGACAGCAGCTATTTCATTCAGCTATACTGTCATGTGGAACTAAAAACCCAGCTGCCGATCCTATCTGAGCTGTCTCCACCCGAACTCCTGACTGGGCGGTGAAAGGGGAACTACTGGTGCGGATAGAGTTGGGGGCTGCCAATCAGGGTTTGCCAGCACCTCAGGGAATCTAAGGGCTCTCACGGGCCTGTCTGCGCGGTGGCTGCGACGGGGAATTACTGCACGTGCCACCGCACCAGCTTCAACTGCACTCCTGGTGCTTGCCACTTCACCATGTTGTACGGCAGTGCTGGTAGAAGGTCCAGGATGGGCTGCTGGTGTATGCCTCACCACGTAATCCGGCAGCGCCAGACCCACTCTGCTGCCCTTGAAACGGATCCTGCGCTACCTGCGGTCTAGCGACACGGGGCCGGGTACGCCTGGTGCTATCAGGGACCTCAACCTCCTCGTCCGAACTTTGGGTCAGACTGCCACTGCTTTCTACAGGTTCGTATTCTGACCCACTAGATTCGTCAGATGAGGGTTCCCATTCCTCATCCGACTGGGTCAGAATCCTTTAGGCCTCTTCAGGAGAATACCCCTTATTTGACATTTAGGCGACTAAATTTAGGGGGTATTCCCTGAGACTACCCAAGAAAAAGAGCAAGCCTGTCTTACAAATGGGAGGGTAGCGAAGTACATTGATAAAAAAGATCAAAACTGATTTTTTTTATCGCCGCAGCGCTTGTGAAGTGATTGTGCAGTAATAAAATAAAAATAAAATTTTTGTCACTGCGGCGGGGTGGGCGTGGGTGAACGCACTTGTGGGCGACCGATCAGGCCTGATCGGACAAACACTGCGTTTTGGGTGGGGGGTGAGCTAAAGTGACAGTAATGCTATTATAGATCTGACCGTGATAAGTTCTGATCACTTACAGATACTATAACAGTACAAATGCTGATTAGCGCTATGCTAATCAGTGAATCAGTGACTGCGGTGCGGTGGGCTGGGCGCTAACGGAAGCTAACTACCTACCAAAGGGACCTAAACTAACCTAAACCTAGCAGTCAATACTAGTGAAAAAAAAAGTGACAGTTTGCACTGATCACTTTTTTCCCTTTCACTAGTGATTGACAGGTGATTGAAAGGGGTGATCAAGGGGTTAATTGGGGTGATGGGGGTGATCAGGGCCTGAAGTGTGGTGCTTGGTGTACTTACAGTAGATGTGTGCTCTCTCCTGGGTCCAACCGACGAAAAGGACCCAGGAGAGGGCACAGATTGACAAGTTATTTAACACATTATATTTATAAATATAATGTGCTAAATGGCTTGTGATTCGTTTTTTAAAATCATCAGCCTGCCAGCGATGATCATTGGCTGGCAGGCTGATGACCTGTACTTCAACTTCTTCTCTAACTTTTCACCGCCGTGCAGTACGCATGCGCTGCGGCATCAGCGCGAAATCTCGCGAGATGACGCGCCGATGCGTCCACTCAGAGCTATAGGACCGCCCGCCGGACGCATCCGTGCGTTAGGCGGTACTGTAGTGGTTAATATATTAAATTGTCATTGTCGCAGGGCTAAACTCCTGGTATCTAGCTTGCAGCTATAAATTAGCCTTGTGCTTTTATAGTTAGGCTCCCTTCCTGAAGCTAAATGGCAACATTGTATTCACAGTTTTGCCAAGATGTTGAAACAATGTATCTCCACTTAGCTAAACAGCTATCAGATCCACTAGTAGACTTGTATTTGTATCGAGCAGACAGCAGCTATTTCATTCAGCTATACTGTCATGTGGAACTATGAACCTGTGTCACAGCAGATACCAAGCCTGTCCCTGATTAACCCTATATTTTTTAATTGATTTAGGAGGACTGTAGCAAGAAATCAAGGGCAGTGTGTCTGCAGTACACACTGTCTGTTCGTACAGGCGGAGAGATAAGATTTCAAACCAGAGACAGCGTAGTTCCCCCAATTTTTTTTGCAGTAGGAACGGCTTTATCAGGGTTGGAGCTGGGCCATGATGGCCACCTTAAACCCACATTGATTCAGCAGATTCTGCTTAGCAGGAATTTGTTGTGTAACCTTGGCCTAACTTTAGGAAAAGAGATTAACACCTTCTCTTTATGGCGTGACAGGTGGTCTTTGAGAATATCAGGATTAAAAATAAAATCCGTTAGGGTAAACAATGTTTTGAAAAGTTTGCTACTTACGGTAAATTGTTACCTCTGTTTAGTTTTGTATTTTTAGATAATGTTGTATTAAGGGATATACATTACAATATATCTTTCCAGTTAGGGTAAAAGTTTATAAAAATAATTGTATGGAATGTAGATTTTTGGGTATAGCAATAACAAAAGAGCATACACGGATTAAATAAATTATGAGCATTCATATAATTAAAGGACCACTCCAGTTAAAAATGAAAAATCAACGATTTTATGGTATTTATATATTTTTCCAACATCCAAGACCAGTGACTCAGCTGTATAGCCCAGTTAGGGGTTAATCCCTGCACAATCTGACTCTGTCCAATCAGTGCTAACATTTTTAGTCTGTGCAGGGGCACACCCCCAACTGGTTATTACCAGCCCTTTGTACCCTTACTGCAGACTGCTAGCAATTAATTCATAATTTCTAGTAGAAATCAAACAGGAATGGTACAACATAGAGCCATAAGAATAGATGTTCCAGAATTGTTATTACATGGGGAATGCATGAAGCTATTAAAACAGGCATATCAGGAGTAGTGACAGGTCCTCTTTAAGTATAACCTGTGTGTAGGCAAAGTCCTTAACTTTCTACAAAATCAGAGCAAAATTGTACTATTTCTTTCTTACCAGACATGAGACTTCCTTGCAGAACAGTAAAGACTCACAGTGCACTTTCTAATTGTTCTTTTATTTTAAATTTTTTTGTTTTTTGTTTTTTGCAGGTGTTAAATCCTTTCTATGCCTTTGAAATGTGTAGTTTGGCCGTTTGGTTGGCTGTAGGCTTTATAGAATATTCCATTGCTGTTATTATCATGACCCTTGTGTCCATCATTTTTACAGTGCATGATCTTAGAAAGGTATGTAATCCTATATAAACGGTGTTAAAAAGTTTTTACGTGAGCTGAGGAAACTTTACATGCTGTGATTGTCGATTAATTACACATATTTTACAGTATGCTCTAGGTTATCATCAGGTTCAATCATTCAGAACAATGGTAACTAAATAGACAACAAATATTGCACAAAGATATACGGAGAGCATTTATTAAGACTGGTGTATTACACACTGTCACAACTCTGCTGGTTCATGCACCAAAACAGAAATGGAGTTGATATAGATCACAACTATAATCATCATCAGTTTTCTGATGTAGATTATAATGAAAGTGCCGGCTGGCTATGGACACTGCTACACCAACATTTCTGCTCCCTCAGTCTACTTTTTGGAAAAGTGACAAGCGGTGTTCTTAACCCTCAAGAAATGCTAAATATTGCATAAATATTGTATGTGCCCAACTTTATGACTTTGACATTTTTCTGACACAAAGGATAATAAATGTCCCCCAATAGGTTTTACTAGAAATGGTCTCTGCAACCTTCCCCCTTCTGTACCCTACCCGGCGATGATACTTGAAAAAGGTCACTTAACCGAAATGTTGTCGTCTTCATTAGAGTTGAGCGAACCTGAACTGTAAAGTTGGGGTTTGTACCGAACTTGACGCTTTCTTGACGCTTTTTGAAAGGCTGCAGGGCAGCCATTCAACAAGCGTTTTACTACTTTGCCCTAAGAAACCATCACAGCCATGCCTACTAATGGAATAGCTGTGATTGGCCAGTGCAGCATGTGACCCAGCCTCTATTTAAGCCGGAGTCACATAGCACCGCCCATCACTCTGCTCTTCTCAGTGTAGGGATAGGTTGCTGCTGCTGTGAGGGAGAGATTAGGGAAGAATTCTATTGAACTTGGTGGTGTTAAATATTAAAACTACAGCAATTATTGATTATTATTGCTATGCTACATATTTGTACCCAGCCCTGAGCCCAGTGATGCTCCAAAATAATTTTTAATCCATCTGTTATTGAGGTGGGGTCAGCGGCCATTTTAGCAACTTCAGTGTCCTTGGAACTGCATGTGACCTGCATGTGTGCCAGGGACAATAGTCGTATTATTTTATGGTAGCTCAGTGGTGGAAAAATTCCTTTTTTCTGGCAGGTCAAGTGCCCCTACAGCCTGCAGTGCATACCTGGCATTGAAAATTATCACACACTGTCACACATTTTTGCGACCTAAAGTGAATTATTTATCTGTCTGCCACAGGCACTGCATATCTGACAGTCCAATAAAACCGTAAAATACTGCAGTTACCTTGCCGCTGTAAAAAAGCACAATTTGTGTGCTAGATAGCACTTTTGTGTACAACGCTGCATTACCTATCTTATAATTTACCAGTGACATAATGCATTTCTATAGTTGGTTGCAAAAACCCCCATTGTAGTGCCACAGAGCACTTTTGCGTACAACGCCGCATTACCAATTTTATAATTTACTAGTGACATACTGCATTTCTATAGTTGGTTGCCAAAACCCCTATTGTAGTGCCACAGAGCACTTTTGCATGTAATGCTGCATTACCTATTTTATAATTTACCAGTGACATACTGCATTTCTATAGTTGGTTGCAAAAAACACTGGTTTTATGCTAGATTGCACATTTGTGGCCTAGTCTGCACTTTTGATATTCCAATAAAACCGTAAACTACTGCATGTACATTGTTGTTTGCAAAAAACACTGGTTTTGTGTTAGATTGTACATTTGTGGCCTAGTCTGCACTTCTGATATTCCAATAAAACTGTAAACTACTGCATTTACATAGTTGTTAAAAAAACACTGGTTTTGTGCTAGATTGCATATTTGTGGCATACTCTGCGTTTCAGACTGTCAAATTAAACCGGTAACTTCTGCTGTTACATTGTTGGTGGGAAAAATCCAATTTTTGGTGATAGTGAAATATAAATAGTGAAATTGTATTGAATTGCTCCGTTACACTGTTGTGTGACCTAAAGAAATGTATTCTGTTTATGACACGTGCACTGCCTTACTGTTAGTAAACTTAATTGTCGACTATTAGAAGTAAAATTGACACCTGAGATAAACCATCTGTTAGTTTGGTGGGTAAACGCAAATAATGAGGAGAACATCAAATAAGGGAGGTAGACATGGTCATGGTGGTGTTGGTGGAGCTCCTGTTGCTGGGAGAGGACTTGGCTGTTCTGCGCCAGCTACACGTCCAATTAAAACACATTCCTCAGGTACGAGTAGGCGACAGAACCTGCAGCGTTATTTGGTAGGCCCGAATGCCGTTCTATGGATTGTGAGGCCAGAACAAGTACAGGCGATAGTAGATTGGGTGGCTGACAATGGCTCCAGTTCCTTCACATTATCTCCCACCCAGTCCTCTGCAGAAAGCTCAGAGTTGGCACCAGGGCTGGGACAAGGTCCACCACCAACAGAGGCTGAGCTGCCCAAGTGCGCCCCCCCCCCCTCCAACTTGTGGATGACACTGCTATGGGGGATCTGTGATGGATGATACTGTTATTGGGGAATCTGTGGATGACACATATGTGTCATCCACAGATCCCCCCTCCCCATAACAGGGTCCATGTAGGAATGACCCCCAATACAAGGGGTGAGGCTGTGGGGTTGTATCTGCTTTTTTGATGACAGCGCCAGTGGGGCCCGTGCAGTGACTGTATTCTACTACACACCCACACACTGTATATAATCTTAACTATATAACTGTAGTGATTTACTACAGTTATATAGTTAATAAGATTATATCCAGTGAGCGGGGGATGGGGGTGTAGTAGAATACAGTCACTGCACGGGTCCTGCTGTCATTATGAAATAGCATATGTGACCCCCACCTCTTTTATTGGTTGCCATTCAGTAAATTAACCCTGTTTTGGGGGAGGGGGTGTCTGTGGGACAAATATGTGTCATCCACAGATTCTCCCCATAACAGGGTTCATTTAGTGATTGACCACCCAAATTGTGGTGACCCAATACATGGGAGTTGCATCTGCAGAGCTTTTGTATAATGCCACCCCACACTGTAGTGTCCCCCACACAGTAATGTCCGCCACACTGCCCCCACACAGTAATGTCCGCCACACTGCCCCCACACAGTAATGTCCGCCACACTGCCCCCACACAGTAATGTCCGCCACACTGCCCCCGCACAGTAATGTCCGCCACACTGCCCCCCACACAGTAATGTCCGCCACACTGCCCCCACACAGTAATGTCCGCCACACTGCCCCCACACAGTAATGTCTGCCACACTGCCCCCCGCACAGTAATGTCCGCCACACTGCCCCCACACAGTAATGTCCGCCACACTGCCCCCCACACAGTAATGTCCGCCACACTGCCCCCACACAGTAATGTCAGCCACACTGCCCCCACACAGTAATGTCCCCACACCCCCTCAACCACACAGCAGTGCCCCTACATAGTAATTTGTCATGCCCCCTCTTGTCATTCTCCCCCTCTTGTCATAATCCCCTCTTCTTGTCATGCTTTTTCTGCCCCCTGTCATTCTCCCCCATCTTTTCATGCTCTTTTACCCCCCATGTTGTCATGCACTTTCTGCCCCCCATGTTGTCACAGACTTAATGAAAGGGGGCCCGGCATTTTCACTGTACTTAATGCCGGGCCTCATCAGAGCGCTCCTCTCACCTCCATTATGGTCACTTCTCCAGGCTTCCAGGATCAGACCCCAGCGCTGCCTCACATTAGCAGGTGGGCGGAGCCTAACGGAGGTCCGTTAGGCTCCGCCCACCTGCTTACTCTGTTTCTAGTTAGAGCCTGAGGCAGCGGGGCCTGATGCTGGGGGCCTGAAGCAGCATAATGGAGGTGAGAGGAGCGCTCTGACAGGGCCTGGCTCAGGGAATGACAGGAGGGAGCGCTGAGCGGTTCCCCCCTGTCAGTCCCTCTCCCTCTCGCCGGCCCCTGCCTGCGCCCTGAGGCTGGAGCGCCCTGAGGCTGGAGCCTCCCCAGCCTCTGTGTCGGCCCGGCCCTGGTTGGCACTTGCCATCCATGCCCATCAGTCTTTCCCCTCACGCAAATTAGCCAAGCAGTCTGAGCTCCAAGTTATGCAGCAGACTCTTATGCTTTTTGATGACTCTGCTGGCAGGGTTTCCCCCGAGCCATCCACATAGTCCTGACCCAGAAGAGGAAGACATTGAATGCACTGATGCCCAACCACTTATGTTGCAGGATGAGGACATGGGAATACCACCGCAGCACGTCTCTGATGATGACGAAACACATGTGCCAACTGCTGCAGCTTTCTGCAGTGTGCAGACCGACAAGGAGGGCAGCGGTCAAGAATGGGTGTAAGATGATGTGGAGGATGTTGAGGTCCTAGCTGGACTCAAGGTCATGCTAGTGACGTGTGCAGTTCTGAGGAAGAGGCCCACCGCCTCGCACAGAGGCAACAGCACAGCAAAAGAGGGAGCAGGGTGCAAAAGTGGAGCGGCCATCCCCGAGACAGTATGCCTGCTACTGCCCACCGCACCCAGGGACCAAGCACACCAAAGCCAGCTCCAAGGAGTTCATTGGCGTGGCAGTTCTTCAGACAATGTCCTAATGACAAGACACAAGTGGTTTGCATGTTGTGCCATCAGAGCCTGAAGCGAGGCATAAAAGTTCTAAACCTTAGCACAACCTGCATGACCAGGCATCTACATGCAAATCATGAACTGCATTGGAGTAAATACATTAAAAACCAAGAAAGGTCTCAGACTCCTCCTGCTTCCTCTTCTGCTGCTGTCTCTGCCTCTTCCTCCACCTCTGAAGTCACAGTGGCACCTGCCACCCAGCAAACAGAGGAATATGCCACCAACACCACCATCTCCATCACCATCATCAAACATCTCCCCCATGTCACACGCAAGTATTCAGCTGTCCATCTCCCAAACACTGGAGAGAAAGAGGAAATACCGATCTACCCACCCTCAATCCCTGGCCCTGAATGCCAGCATTTCAAAATTACTGGCCTTTGAAATGCTGTCATTCCATCTGGTGGAGGTAGACGGTTTTAAACAGCTGATGACGGTGGCTGTCCCACAGTACGTTGTTCCCAGCCACCACTACTTTTCCAGGCAAGCCATCCATTCGCTGCACAACCAAGTGGAGGATAAAATCAAGTGTGCACTGCGCAACGCTATCTGTGGCAAGATTCACATAACCACAGATACATGGACCAGTAAGCACGGGCAGGGACGCTATATCTCCCTAACTACACAATGGGTAAATGTAGTGGCGGCTGGGCCCGAGGAAGATAGCGGTTTGGTGCATGTCCTTCCACCACCGAGAATCGCAGGGCATTATTCTTTGTCTCCTGTTGTCTCCTCCTCCTACTCCACTTCCTCCTCCTCCTCTTCTACCACCTCCTCATTTGGTTAGCGGAAGATTCTTCACCACCAACTTCAGCACAGCCAGGGGTAAATGTCAGCAGACGGTTTTAAAACTCATGTGTTTGGGGGACAAACCCTACACCGCACATGAGCTGTAGAAGGGCATAGAAGAACAGACGATGAGTGGTTGCTGCCAGTGAGCTTCAAGCCCGGCCTGGTGGTGTGCGATAATAGGCGAAATCTCGTAGCAGCTCTGGGACTAGACGGTTTGACGCACATCCTTTGCCTGGTGCATGTGCTGAATTTGGTGGTGCAGAAATTCCTTAAAAACTACTCAGACATGTCAAAGCTGCTGCAGAAAGTGCGGTCCGTCTGTGCGCACTTTCGGCGTTCTCACCCTGCTGCTGCTCGCCTATCTGCGCTACAGCGTAACTTCGGCCTTCCCGCTCACCGCCTCATATGCGACATGCCCACCAGGTGGAACTCCACCTTGCATGTGCTAAAGAGACTGTGCAAGCAGTAGCAGGCGATAGTGGAGTTTCAGCTACAGCACCCACGGGTCAATCGCTCTGCGGAATAGCACCACTTCACCACCAATGAGTGGGCCTCCGTGCGAGACCTGTGTGCCTTGTTGCAGTGTTTCGAATATGCATCCTACATGGCCAGTGGTGATGACACCGTTATCAGTGTTACAATACCACTTCTATGTCTGCTTGAAAAAACACTTAGGGCGATGATGGAAGAGGATGTGGCACAGGAGGAAGAGGAGGAGGAAGAGGCGGCATTTCAAAAGGTTTCAGGCCAGTCATTTAGAAGTGGCTCAGAGGGTAGGATCCACGAACAGAGGCCAGGTACACATTTGGCCAGCCAGGGCACAGTTCTGAAGGAGGAGGAGGAGGAGGAGGAGGAGGTAGAGGAGGACGAACCGGGTTCACACCAGGGTGGCACCTAACACAGCTCATGGTCATCAATGGAGCATGGCTGGGGGGATACGGAGGACACAGACGATACACCACCCACAGAGGACAGCTTATCCTTACCTCTGGGCAGCCTGGCACACATGAGCGACTTTAT
The DNA here is from genome assembly GCA_033119425.1 of Bufotes viridis. Lineage (NCBI taxonomy): Eukaryota > Metazoa > Chordata > Amphibia > Anura > Bufonidae > Bufotes > Bufotes viridis. The sequence goes on from CM065592.1 coordinate 160,215,167, forward strand.
GCTGCAGTGCCTGCGCAACGATCTCAGATTTGCCCACATTTTAACTTGTGCTGACTACTGGGTCGCCACCCTGCTTGATCGATGTCACAAAGACAACGTGCCGTCCTTAATTCCCTCACTGGAGCGTTATAGGAAGATGCACGACCACAAGCACACGCGTGCATTCCCAACTGACATCAGGGGACAAGTGGAAGCACAAGGTGAAAGCAGAGGAGGAGGAGGAAGAGGTCGCCAATGAAGCTGGGTCACGGCCAGCCCCTCAGAAGGAAGGTTTAGCATGGCCGACATGTGGAAAAGCTTTGTAACCATACCACAGCAACCGGCACCACCAGCTGACTGATGGTTCTGCCCCATTCAACTTCTGGGTTTCCAAATTGTTCACATGGCCTGAGCTTGCCCTTTATGACCTTGTAGGTGCTGGCCTGCCCTGCAGCCAGTGTTTTGTCTGAACGTGTATTTAGCACAGCAGGGGGCGTCATTACAGACAAACGCAGCCGCCTGTCCACAGCCAACGTGGACAAGCTCACGTTCTTTAAAACGAACCAGGCTTGGATCCCACAATACTTGTTTGCACCTTGTGCAGAATAGACATTTATACCGGCCTCAACCATGCATTCTTGTACTCAAGTGCACTTATTCTTTGTTTTCTTTTTTTAATTTGTCCCATTATTTTAGGGGCTACCCCAATAAATAAATAAAAAAACATTGTTGGCTACCTCCTCCTCCTCCTCCATCGGCGCTTCTATCTACAACACTACATTCACCGCCTCCTCAACCTACGACTCCACATTCACCTCCTCCTCCAAGTTGTAGGTTAATAATTTTAAATTTGTATTTATTTTATTTTATTTTAAGTTATTTCACTTGCCACGCTCTTAAGCACATTTTGCAGCCCTCTAGTCCTTTCCAGGACTTTTTTACAGTCATTTTAGTGCCCACAAGTTCGGGTCCCCATTGACTCAATAGGGTTCAGGTTTGGGTCCCGAACCCGAAACTTTTTTGCGAAGTTCTGCCGAACCCGTCGAACTAGAACTTCCAGGTGTCCGCTCAACTCTAGTCGTCATCATCATCTCACTAGGAAATAATATCTAAAACTAGGAATGTTTTTCTTTTTTGCTGAGCCAATGGAAGTTATGTACAAATATTTTGTCCAAGATTAAATAAAGAATCAACTTAGACCCACATTGGCGTGTACTCTGAATCTTTTCAATATTTATACTGGGTTGGAGAACCCCTTCCGGCTCCATCCTACCCTACATGGTGGGCTTCTCTAAAACATCTGCACGGTTCACTAGAATGTCATTTTTTTTTTCAGATGGCAAAATACTTACAAAGGAAATGCATTCATCATCAGTCAATGTGAATGATACAAAAAACTGGTCTTTTTAACTGGAATGTCCAGGATTAGAGATACAGATCTGCTACTTCTAGAAACAGCACCTTTCTTGTCAAAGGGCTTAAATTTAGGTTACTTTCACACTCGCATTTTGTGTGGATCCGTCATGTTCAGGTAATACAGCCGTCTGCATCCATTCAGAAGGAATCCGTTTGCCATGGCGGATCCGTCTTGAACATCATTAAAAGTCAATGGAGGACGGATACGTTTTCTTTTGTGCCAGATTGTGTCAGTAAAAACGGATACGTCCCCATTGACTTACATTGTGTGCCAGGACGGATCCGTTTGACTCAGTTTCATTAGACGGACACCAAAACTTTTTTGGTGTCCATCTCCAAAGCAGAATGGAGACTGAACTGATGTAATCTGATGCATTCTGAGCGGATTCTTTTCCATTTAGAATGCATTAGAATGCAAACTGATCCATTTTGGACCGCTTGTCAGAGCACTGAACGGATCTCACACATAGAAAGCCAAAACACGAGTGTGAAAGTAGACTTAGAGCAAACAGAAGATGTGCCAATTTATTACAGTGGTGTGTGCGTGCCTGGCTCAAGGTTACCTATCCTTTCATCATTAGTAATTACCATTCATAAATGTCATGTACTTTCTGGATCCACCTAGCCACGGCCCCATTTCTAGAAAACCGAATTGAAGAGTTTCTTTAGCAGAGAGAAATAGTGATGAACAGGGCAATTCGAAGTACAAAAAGGACAAAAATAATCAGCTTCCACTCACACATTAATTAATACTCTCGTCTAATGGAGAAATGCACTGTATATTTTATAATCAAGGATTGTATGTAAGAAAATGTGATCTGAAACTGAAAATATTAATAATATATTGTATCCAAAGGAATCTGTAAAGCTCCATAACCTGGTGGAATCCAACAACAGTATCAAGGTGACCACACGGCAAAAAAACGGAGGTATGTTCCTTTAAGTATTACATAGTGGTAGAAATATTGATACAAGAGGACCTATTACTACTCCTGACATGTCTGTCTTAGTAAATACTTGTATTTCCCATAAAGCAACAATGCTGGAACAGTCTTGTGCTGTTCCTCATTTATTTCTCCTAGAAATGTATACATGGCCTGAGCTTGCCCTTTATGCCTTGTAGGTGCTGGCCTGCCCTGCATGTACTTTTGCCAAAGGATGTGTCCCTACAAAGTCTGACACTAGAAACACTGATTGGACAATCATTTAAAATTATTTACTAAAACAGATATGTCAGATGAGCTGGTGTGTCATATTTAAATAAAATGGGTAGAAAATAAGAAATATTTTCTTACGGTGTATAATTCTTTATTAAACATAGATTAACATGCTCTGTAAATGAGTACTCAAAATAATTTAAAAGTGACCAGTAAATATGGATCTATGAGTTGTCTTTTTCTCAGTTGTTAAAAAAATAATTTTCTATAGTTTCTTAGACTTCATGCACATGGCCATATTAAGGATCTGTGCTGTATGAATCCTAGATACAGCACCGATTGTTTGGTCTGCCTCCAAGGCACATGGTATATTTTCTCCTAGAACCACTACTATTAGGAGAAAATATGTAGCCTAAAAGAAGCACCACACGGCGGCACACAGATTGCCTAACAAACAAAGATTTAATGGGAACCAGTCATCAACTTACTGCAGACCTCACTGAGGGCAGCATAAAATAGTGACAGAAATGCTAATTTCAGCGGTGTGTCACTCATCAGCTAAAAGTAAGTGGTTGCTAAAAAGAGTAAAATCTACCTGAGAAGAGTCATGGTTATTCATAATCTCCTGCTCTCTCACCCATCTGCTGATGATTGGCAGTTTTCTCCTAGAGAGAAAGGGAGAAAACTAGGTAGAAGACTGTCCGTCATCAGCAGGTGGGCAGGGAGAGCAGGAATTCATGAATAACCAGGACTCTTCTCAGGTGGCCGGGACTCTTCTCCAGTGGCCGTGTCTGCAATGATTGTGATGTTGGTTCTCGGCAACCACTTACTTTTAACTTATAAATGACAGACCGCCGAAATCAACTCACCTGTCTCTACTTTATTCTGCCTTTAGTATGGGCAGCATAAAATTGATGACAGGTTCCCTTTAATAAAAAAATAATAGATATTACATCATTAACCCTTTCAAGCCCAGAGTTTTTTTTTTTTTTGTTTGGCGTTTTTGTTTTGCGCTCCCTGCCTTCCCAGAGCCATAACTTATTTATTTGTCTCTTCACATAGCCATATGAGGGCTTGTTTTTTGCAGGACAAGTTGTACGTTCTAACGCCACCATTTAATATTGCAAACGGGGAAGCAGGAATAAAACTCCAAATGGGGTGAAATTGCAAAAAAAAAAAGCGATTCCACCCCAGTTTTACAGGTTTTTAAATTACGACGTTCGATGTACGATAAAACTGACCAGTTACTTTTATTCTACAGGTCAGTACGAATCCGGAGATACCTTATATGTGTAGTTTTTCTTGCGTTCAGATAGTGATAAAAAAAATTAAAAAGTGGGAAAAAAATCAGTTTTACTTTTTTGTCGCCATATTTTGACCCCTATAACTTTTTTGTATTTATGTGTACGGAGCTGAATGGGGGCTCATTTTTTGCGGGGCAATCTGAAATTTGCATTGATACCATGTTAGGGTGTGCATGACTTTTTGATAACTTTTTATTGAATTTTTTGTAGAAAATGAAGCGACCAAAAAACGTTGAATCGGCCATTTGGACTCTTTTTTCCGTTTTGCTGTTTGCCGTATGGGGATTTTAATATTTTTATACTATGGGTGTTTTCGCACATTGCGACACCCATGATGTGTAATTTTTTAATTTCTTCAGTTTTTTTATTTATATTTTGGGAAACGTTTTTTTTTATTTATTTTTTATTATTAACCCTTTTTTTTAGTTCCCATAGGGAACGATAACATGCAATAATCTGTTTGGTATCATCATAGACTCCAATGCACTTGCATTGGAATCTATGATGATTTTGCTACTTTCCTATGGAGCCCAATTACAGGCAAGGGCTCCATAGGAAATACTATGCAGCAGCCTTGTGTCATTGATAAAGACACGGGCTGCTGCATACACGCTTCGGCTCCTCCGATCGCCGCACAGGGGAGCCGGAGCACAACCGAAAGCTTTCGCTTTCGGGTTTTCAGCGCACTCAGATGCCATGGTCAGGATTGATCACTGCATCTGATGGGTTTAATGTCCGCGATCAGAATCACTGCCAGTTGCGGACATTAGCCGCGGGTGTCTGCTAAAAGAAGCAGATGGCCACCCGTGGCTATGGCGCCTGCAATGGGCAGAAGTGGGCGCCATCTTTAAACTCCCGCCTAGTGCCATACATGTACGGCGCTGGGTGTGAAGGGGTTAAAAGTTCATATTATTATGGGGGTCAATGCAAGGACAGCATGTATTTATAATGTACAGTATATTCTGAATAGCAGGGTAAAGATGTCATTGTTAATATTAATTTTCCAATGTAACTTTTTTGCAGAATGTAAGGAAGTAGAATCCCGCTGTTTGGTACCTGGTGATGTAATTGTTCTTACGAGGAAGAAACTTTTCCTTCCATGCGATGCCATTCTCATCACTGGAGGATGCATTGTGAATGAAAGCATGCTGACAGGTATCATATAAAGGGGGCAGGGGGAGAACCGGGAGGCGAGGAGTGGTAGTTGTGGCACTGATAGGAATGGTGGTGGTTCACTGGGGTCGTTCTCATTCCAGCGCTCCCTGGGGCTCTGCAGTGAATGGAGGGGTGCAAAATTCTTCCCCTCAGAGCACACCCTGGTATTGTGGCTCCTGTCTGATGGTGGCTGGTGTGCCCTTGATGTTAGATGTTTGTGGTGAAGGGGTGCAAGGCAGGTGTCCTGGACTCAATAGCAGCTGATGGTAATGCAAGACAATAACCAGGCAGTATTTGGAAGGGGGATACAAGGAACTTTACTGAGGTAGTTTTAGCAGTCCATAAACAAAGACACTGGTAGTACGTTTTCTCCAGAGTACATACAAAATATTTCCAATGCTAAATATGGGATAGCAGGCTTTAAGATGGCTGACTCTGAGACTCTTTCTCTCTATCTTATCCAAACAACTTCCTAAATTGGACAAAGGGGTGCAAAATGTATTTCACAATATGTGCTGTAGTTCTCAGGCTACAGGGTGAAGATCCTCAAATGGATGGCTAGTCAGTTATAGAAGTGTGGTGGGCGCCAAAGCAATGTACCCTCTCCACAAGCAGCAAGGTCTATTGCCATACACGAGTGATTACCTTTACTGGCTGTCCTTTCACCAGTCCTTTGTCAAGGCCCTCAAAAGTCTGTAAATTATTTGCTACTTTCTTTTCAAGGTTTAACACATGTCCTAAGCATGCAGGGATAGAAGATTATTTGTAGTAGACCTCACACTACACACTGTGCAGCAACGCACATTCCTGCTGCCAAGAACAGACTACTCTGCACTTCTGACTCAGAGGGGGCAGAATCAGCCTTCCTCATGTTGAGGAGGGCTAGCTAACTAAGCTGCTTTCTGATGTTCAGCTCTTGGGTTGACACAAATGGCATAGAGGACATTACCCTTTAGCAGAGATTTAACTCTTTAGCAGTGATCCTCTGGGTCACTGACTACTGTGTTTATATTTATGTAATATATAATATAATTATACTGACCAGAAGCATACCAGAAAAATAACATTGTTATGTCACTTTTACCACATAACAAACATTTTTAAAATGAAATCCAAAAATCAATGTCGGAATCGCGTTTATCCCTACTCCACCCTACAATTTTTTTTTACACTTTCTCAATACATGATATGGAATGTTAAATGTAAATGGTGCCATTAAAATTAAGTCATTGTGTAGCTATGTCAACAGAAAAATAAAAAGATGATTGCTCTTTAAAAGCAAGGAGGGAAAAATGAAAATGTTGACTCCAAAATTGTCTTTAATGAGTTAAATTTAATTAAATTTAAATAACTTTAAAATGTTGTACCAAAATAGTTTTTATGGATATTTTTTAATAGGTGAAAGCATCCCTGTCTCCAAAACACCCCTGCCTCATAATGATCATACTATGCCATGGAAAATGCACAGTGGAGAAGACTTCAAAAGACATGTACTTTTTTGTGGAACGGAAGTGATTCAGACCAAGACCACAGGTCAGGAACAAGTAAAGGCTGTTGTCCTACGAACCGGTAAGTAAGATCTCATAATTTCTTACACAATTGAATATATATAATTAAAGGGATTATCCCATGACATGAGAAAAATGAAAATCAGACATCATATGGTACATGAAAACAGAATTAGAATCAGCCCTGTACCACATATGGATGCAGAGCTCCTCCATTCAATGCTCTGCTCATATTGCTCTGCCATTTCTTCTTCAGGCTGGCAGCTCAGGGGCGTGTCCTTTGTGTCCGGCAGGTCTCCCCGTGTAACTGTCAGAGCTTCTAACAGTAAATAGGGTTGGTGGCAGTTGAAGGATGGAACTGACCATAGGCGAACAACTCAGGAGCTGGACCTGCACATTAGTATACAGATTAAAAGTATATATACAAATATAAAAGTGGAAAGAATATCTCACAACATGTTTGTAATAGAAAGAAAATTTCAAAAGTAACTCGTTTTTAATGCAGAATTATATTAAAATAACATTTAGGCCTCAACAGTCATGTGCATGAGGCCTTACTGGTGGCACAACCCCTCTTATGTTATACAGGGAAAGCAGCTGCTATCAACCATGGTTCAATTGATGGTTGGAGTGTTATTACAAAATTGTTAAACTTGAAATTACAATATTATATTTGTATTTCTAAACCACTTAAAATAGGCAAACATGTATATGATGTACAGCCACTATAGTTACAATAAATGTTTGCAATACTCAGCATAAAAACTATACTTATTTTGTCTACATTTTTTTTTATCTATAGGATTTAATACTGCTAAAGGTGATTTGGTTAGATCCATCTTGTATCCAAAACCAATGAATTTTAAATTATACCGGGATGCCTTCAGATTTCTTATGGTTCTTGCAACTGTAGCCATTATTGGAACAATCTACACAGTGGCTGTTTTTGTCCTGCAAGGGGTAAGAATAAATAGTTCCCATCATTTCCCAATTTCTAGTTTTCTTAACAAGCATCTTATGTAACATTTCATTACACAATATATGTATATACAGACAAGGAACAAAGTGCAGTAATACAATTCTATATAATGTCCTGCTGATGTGATAGAAGTAAGAAGAACAGATCTGTAATGTTGATCAAGTTCTAAACAGATTGACCACTTTAATATAAGCAGCGACAAAAGGTATGCTCAACCTGCGGCCCTCCAGCTGTTGCAAAACTACAACTCCCAGCATCCCCAAATAGCTGTAGGTTGTCCAGGCATACTGGGAGTTTTAGTTTTGCAACAGCTGTAGGGCGCCGCAGGTTGGGCTTCCCTGTTCTAGGCAAAATCAACGGGGAGTCTTAACTGTTTAGCTTGCAGTGGATTACTTAGGCTGGATACATTGTAGCAAGTCCACAGCTGCAAGAAGTATTAGGGTGCCTTCACACAAGGCAGAGTTTATTGCAGAAAATTATTGCCACTGAAAATCAGTTCCATTTATCTGAATGAGGTTGTTTGGAGGGATGGATATCTGAAAAACCACTTGAATCCATGAGTAGGCTTAGGCTACTAAGAAAACGAAAATATAAAAATGTGCCTTCATTATGACTGATGCTCTTGTTACAGTGCTAAGCTGCCTTCTCTTCCTCTACATGCGCGTCACTGCTACAAATGGTTTGGCGGCATGTCACATGACTCGTCACACTTCTGGAAGGAGGGACCAGAAGTGGAGGAAAAGGAAGCTCTGTGCTGGAGCCAGAATGGCAGTGATGGCTGATTTTTAAATCCCTGTACACTGATGACAATATCTCAGTTTTGGAGAACCCCTTTTTATTATGTCTGTATATGTTTAATGATAAGTATAGCAATAGAATTATATTTGTTATACTCCACTAAGTCTGCTATTTAATTGCTGAACATATTGACTGAAATGTTATCTACTGAAGGATTTTTGGGGAGTTCACTATTGATGACTTATCCCTACTATAGCTCATCAATTTCAGTTTGGCGGGGCGGACAGGAGTTTGCAGTGCAGTCATACAAACTAGATAAAACAGTCAAAATACAGGCATTCAGCACAAACCTGTTATATATAAGGCATTTCTGATTCCAAAACCTAATTACATTATTTGCACATCATGACTAAAGATCCGCACCGATAGTGATCCGAAACTGGTCGATTTCTTGCATTTCTGTACGTTGGTTTTTATCTGCACGGGATTTAATAAAGCTTCAAGTTTTCCAGTGAAGCTGGACTGTTTTTCTCTTCATTCTGGGACTTGTTGTGCGCCAAGGTTCAGGGCGAGGTCCGGGCTCCTGATTTCCTGTGGACGAGCGCGACATTCTCCAGTGCTAATTACATTATGGATGTGATGGAATTTGCCATCTTTACCAATTTGAAAAACTTTTTTTTATTGTGTATACAGCAAAAGACATGCATTATGATAAATCAATGTACTTGTTTTGACTGCAGGAATCTCCCACGGAAGTTTTGATAAAAGCCTTGATCATTATCACTACAGCTGTGCCTCCAGCCCTGTCAGCAGCCCTATCTACAGGGATCATGTACGCTCAGCGAAGGCTCAAAAGCAAGGGGATTTTCTGCATCAGCCCTCAAAGAATAAATGTGTGTGGAAGGTTAAATATTGTCTGTTTTGATAAGGTGAGGACATCATAATTTCTAATTTATTACCTTAGTTCCTTTATTTACTACAGAGAAGAATCGCGAGGGCACACTCATTTGTATTGCCTTTTAATATAGCTTAAAGGTGGTTTTCCATCCTAACATTTTTTGCCAGATAGACAGGAGAGCATAAGTGTCTAATAGATGCAGGTCCTACCTCGCTTTCCAGGAAAATAGGGGTTGGTTGACCCCTGTTCTGGAGAATAGGTCTGTGAATATGCTATAAATATCTGACATGTGAAAACCTTTTAAGTGATGCAAAATGTGGATTTTAAGTGTGTGTATTTATTTTATTATAGACAGGAACGTTGACTGAAGATGGATTGGATGTTTGGGGTGTTCTTCCTTCCCATGGAAACTGGTATGATTCCTCACCAGAGTAAAATTTTAATCTTTTTATATAAAAATGAGAAGCTTGAGAGCAGGGCTACATACAAGTTATGTAAGAAAAATAGCCACAAAAAAATTCACAGATGTTTATAATTCTGCATACAAAAAATATGGGGTTAGGTACACAATGAGTATATACCCTCCCCAAAGTGCAAACCTCAAGACCCAGAACAATCCAAAAACAATAATAAGGAATGAGCAATATTGATTATAATTTTCAAAACTAATCAAATTTGCTACCAATTTCTCAAACTATTTGGATTCTAGCAAATACAAAAAAAAATTGTTTCGGATGAATCACTCAAAATGAAGGCCAACAATTTAAAGGTTAGAAGACAGAGAAAAAAAAAAAATCTGGCACCAATAATTGCTAGTAGAGACGGCCCGAACTATTCGCCGGCGAACAGTTCCCGGCGAACATAGCTTGTTCGTGTCTGCCGTGGTGGGCGAACATATTCGATGTTCGTGTTTGCCCCTATACTTTATCATTAAGTAAACTTTGACCCTGTACCTCACAGTCAGCAGAAACATTCCAGCCAATCAGCATACCCAGACATTCCCACCTCCTATCTAAACGCAATGACAGCATCCATCTTAGATTCATTCTGAAGCTGCAGTGTTAGTAATTGTAAATCGCAATGCGATAAATATAACCTGTATTATTCGCAATGCGATTACAACTTAGATTACAACAGTCTTAGTGAGAGGAGGGACAGTGTAGTTGCTGCTGATTTAATAGGAAAATCGATAGCTAGGCTAGTGTATTCAGTGTCCACTCCAGTCCTGAAAGACTCATCAGATCTCTGCTGTAATGACAGCGTCCTGACAGTACCCCAAAAAGCCCTTTTTATGGCTAGTACATCAGTCTCCCTCCCAGACCCTCCCACCTCCTATCAAAAAGCAAGGATGGCATCCATCTTAGATTCATTCTGAAGCTGCAGTGTTAGTAGTTGTAATCGCAATGCGATTAATATAACCTGTATTAATCGCATTGCGAATTCAATTTAGAGCTTGGTTCCTAATTGTTGTATTGCTAGAATATAACGAAGATTGAGAATATAGCGCTATATTCTCAATCGCTATATTCTATTAATCGTATTGCGAATTAAACTTAGATCTGAGTTCCTAATGGTTGTATTGCTAGAATATAACGAAGATTGAGAATATAGAGCTATATTCTCAATCTTTGTTATATTCAAGCAATACAACTATTAGGAACCCAGCTCTAAGTTTCATTCGAAATGCGATTAATATAACCTGTATTAATCACATTGCGATTACAACTTACCACACTCTACGTCAACTACGTAATTTTCCATGAGAGTTTTGCCATGGATCCCCCTCCGGCATGCCACAGTCCAGGTGTTAGTCCCCTTGAATCAACTTTTCCATCACTATTGTGGCCAGAAAGAGTCCCTGTGTGTTTTAAAAATCGCCTGTCTATTGAAGTCTATGGCGGTTCACACTGTTCGCATGTTCGCGAACATTTGCAGAAGTTCGCGTTCGCCGTTCGCGAACAGAAAAATTTGTGTTCGCGACATCACTAATTGCTAGTTTTTGTGGAGTTTTTTTTCTTTTTACAGTGCAGTGTGTTATTAGAAATAACTGTTTTCACCAGCTTCCATCCACTTACCCATAATTTACCCATAATACGCATATATGTCACTGTCATTGTGACATTAATAATGCTCTTTTGGGTTTAAAAGCTTGACAGGGTTGGATACAGCATATGTACTGGGAAATACTCCAGCCAGAAATTCCAGCCTGATGCACCTTCCTATACAGTGAAGACCATAAAATGGCCTATGGTATACCACTCAGTATGCATCTTGTTCACACAGCATTCTATTAATGATGTATAGCATGAGGTTTCATATATTGGGATTTATGTCAGATTTATCAATCTGGAGATATTCTTGACATATGTGTTAAATTTGAAAATTTAACTAAGTGTGAAAAGACCCTGATATTGAATGTATAGCTGCCATACCATACATACATTCTGTGAACAAACAGTAACATTACACATTCTATTCTACAGTTTCCTGGAGGTGCACAGTTTCACATCTGGTAGCACTTTGCCGTGGGGACCATTGGTTGGAGCTTTGACAAGTTGTCACTCATTGGTTGCTATTGATGGAACAATCCAAGGAGATCCATTGGATCTGAAGATGTTTGAAGCTACACACTGGGTAAGATTAAGAATGTAAATGAAAATCTTAAAAAAAAATGTAATATACATTGTTGACTATTAAGAGTAGCTAGTGTACGCCAAATTGTGATGAGCCAGGCTCAAGTGGTCCGTGTGCTGTCTACACAATAATGGAGAATGTAATATTTTGGTGCCAAAATATAGTTAACTAAATGTACCCCCAACATGTACATTAGTCACCAGTCAGTACATCATTATACCATTTGGGTATGCTGATTAGTGTTGGGCGCGAATATTCGTCGCGAATATCAGCACTTCACAAATTCGCGAATATTTAGAATATAGTGCTATATATTTGTAATTTCGAAAGTTCTACATTTTTTTCATCAGCAACCTCCCTCTTGCTTGTGGGGCCAATGAAAAGGCTGCAATGTCTTTGTCTGAGCTTAGCAACATCCCTAGCAACCGATATGAAAGTTGACAACCCCTTACTATATAAGGAACCTCCCCAGTAGCCATTTTCTGTAGTGTAATGGAGTTCTGTGAGAGACAGCAGTGTTTTCTGTGTTCTGTGCTTTGTTGTATATACAATAGACAGTTAACTTAGATATAATTCAGATAGTTAGGGGGAGATAGTCAGTGTAGGTTACATTGATTTATAGTGTAGCTGATAGGTTCGAGTGCAGGCTGTTTGGTAGAGTGATAGGTTTGGCTGTTCATACATACATACATAGTGTTGTGATGTTACCCAGTTGCACATATTGCGCAAAAATATGTCATTAATATATCATTAATTGCTAATTTTCACAATCGCGAATATATATGGGAGCACTCTACCTTTATATATAAAGCTATTGTAATGCTCTGCCGTGCCAACCATTATCTCTAGTCTCAGTAAACTTCTAGCAGCTTGAAAAATGTACCCAAAGTGACCCACGCCTGTATTGCGTGCGCATTATGCGAATATTACATTGCCAATTTTTCGCAATCAGTTAAATAACCGCGAATTCACGAATATATGGCGAATATTTGCCCATATATTCGTGAAATATCGCAAATTCAAATATAGCCCCGCCACTTATCACTAATGCCGATGTGTTTTGGCTATGTCATGATCTTCGAAAAATTGTTGCAAGGTTACAATAAACAAAACAGTGACATATAAGCACAGCCAATAGTGGGCTACCAGCTTTTTTCAGGTAATTAATTTTATTTATGACACTTCTTTTGCAGTAGAGTGTCATATAATAAATGATCTGTCCTTTTTATGTCTTTTTCTTTTATACACTATCTTACATTTTATTTAATCTCTGTTTAGGAGATGGCACAGTTAGCTACAGAATATAATGAAATTTCCTCATCCAGCCTTATTGTTAAGCCAGGAAAAGGATCAAGCGTGGTGAGACTTAATTATCAGTATTTTAAAGCAAATAATATTTTTCTTAATTTCTTAAAGTTATATTTTAATATGAAATCATTCTAGCACTGACCGCTCATCTAGCATAACAGTTTAGACCAGGGTCATATCTAGTGATTATGCTGCCCTAGGAACTTATAGTTGTATACTAAAAATGCACCACAATTGCATTGAATAACCAAGAGTAAGTGAAACATTAATACATGTGGTATCAAATTCAAAGATCCTGAGCTAATCTCATCCGTTCCCCCTTCCCTCATGTAAGATAAAACTCCTGAACTGGTCTTATCTGCCCTTTTTCCCAATTAACCTGTTCCTGACGTCAACCATATATATACCACGGATGTTGGGTCTTTAAAGATGGCACCTGCTCCGGAGCAGAGCCATAGCTACAAGTTGCCTGCTGTTTCACATAGCAGACACCAGCAGCTAATGTTAACTATTGGCGGTAATGCTGATCATGGACATTTAAGTCCTCAGTTGCTGTGATCACATTTGAAAAGAAAAAAAAAAACGGACGGGCATGCTTTTCGGGCTGGAACGCCTCCTCCTGGCTGAGATCTTGTAAGGCGTTCCATTAAACTAATAGGCCAGAACTGTGCTAGGCTTCTAGGCTTATTACTGGTATATTCCAATTCAGGCCTGTAAGTGGTATCACAGCATTAGAATATACGTATCTTTGTATTCTGCAATAGTCTATTGATTGCATGTTGGGTTCCACTTGAGAGCCTAAAAAAGGCTTTTAAAAACATAGAGAAAAAGATTTATTCTCAAAACGAAAATAAAAATAAACAATCAAACAAATAAACATCATAGGCATTGTTGCATCCTGCAAAAATCAAGCCCCCATAGGGCTATGTGAATGGAAAAATAAAAAAAGTTATGGCTGCGGGAAGGACGAGAGTAATAAAAAAGAAAATGCAAAAACTGCAAGGAGTTCATTTCAAGACTCCAGAGTTTGTAATCTATTGTCTCCCATAATAACGCCCCTAAATGAAACCAAACTGACAGCACCTGGATTGATCAAGTAATTCCCCCAATTAAATTAAATATCATGAATATCAGATAAAAAATAGTCCCCCTCTAGTATACATACAAACATTACATGCATACTAACAATACATTACATTACACAGGTACAAGCCTTGTTATACAGCTGGAAAACTGCTGTCCCTGCCAGGCTCAAAGTCATCTCCAATCCCGGCAGTTTAGCTCCTTAGTCAATTGTGTCTATAATTTAAAAAAATAACATTGTGCTTTAGTTACACCAGTTTCATCAAACTTTTTCTCCTCTAGGGTCCAGCTGAAGGAATCGCAATTGTCCACCAGTTTCCATTTTCTTCCAGCCTGCAGAGAATGTCTGTAATCACTCAAGAAGTTGGTCAGGAGAAGCATGTTGTGTTTATGAAAGGAGCGCCTGAGATGGTGATGAAGTTTTGCAAAGAGGAAAGTGGTAAGCTAATTGATCTGTGATTTATGTAGGTTTCACAGAATGTAAAGGATAAAAAAAAAAAAAATGATGTACATACAAATATGTACAATAATACAATTTTAAAAGAGAACCTTAGTGCTCTTGCACACAACAGAGCTATTGGTTTTTCAAGTTGACTCCACATGACATCATATTATGGTGCCATGTGGAGGCCACATAAAGCATTTTTTTTTTCGTTAAAGGGGTTGACCTTAGCAAATGGCATTTATCATGTAGACAAAGTCGCCGTGCTTGCATACTATAGGAAAAGGTTTTTTCCTATAGTGTATGAGCACGGTCACAGGCAGATGCTGCATTACAGGGTAGTTGTAATTATGGAAATGAGCAGTGTATAATGCGATGGAAAAATGTATTCACCCAGCAAAGGATGCAATATGGACAATTACAATACATTAGTAAGTGCCTTTTATTTACTTTGTCTACATGATAAATAATACCATTTGCTGATGTGAGACAACTTCTTTAATAAAGCATATCATTAAGTATGTCACATTATTGTTTGTAGGATTCTGCATAAATATGAAATAAATCCTCTAAATGAAATTGGAACATAGTAAAGAATGGCTGCAGTTTTATGGCTCAATACATCTTAATGCGTGAACAGACCAATAATACTGCCTTTTGCCCTTCTTTTAACATGAAAACTGACACACACTATACATAATTAAGGCAATTTTAGTATTTAAAACTAAAATTTGTATTTTTTTAATATAGTTCCTAAAGGCTTTATCCATGAACTTCAATATTATACAATGAAAGGTTTTCGTGTTATTGGCCTTGCCTACAAAACTTTAGATCAGAAGATTGCAGCAGATGGCAACTTTAATAGGTATGGTATACCAAGATGTCATTCTATATGGTTTCAATGGGTTTTCTAGGAGTTCAATGTTGAAGACCTATCCTCAGGATATGTCATGAATATCTGATTGGTGATGGCCTGTCTCCCAGAAACCCTGCCGATCACCTACTTGAAAAGGCTGCAGTGCTCTGATGAAATCCACGGACTCTTCCTGGGCCAGGGACATCACATTCATTGGCCAATTTGCAGCTCTTTCCCATTAAATGCTTTGCTGATATGCTTACTTGAGTGCCAGCATTGTACCCCCACCAATAAGATATTGATGACTTATAATCAGGATAGGCCATCAATACTCCCATAAAGTACCTTTGCTATAAAGACTGTGCTGTCCATTGTAGATCAAGCAGAAAAAAAAGTGTCAGACGTACAGTAATGCTTGAAAGTTTGTGAACCCTTCAAAATTTTCTAGATTTCTGCATAAAAGTGACTTAAAACATTCTCTTGAGATTCAGCTCACAGACAAATATCTTGACATTTTCCTCTAACCCCTTCAGGACCCTGCCATTTTTCACTTTATAGACCAGGCCATTTTTTGAAGACCTGACATGTGTCACTTTATGTGGTGATAACTTTAAAATGCTTTTACTTATCCAAACCATTCTGAGACTGTTTTCTTGTCACATATTGTACTTCATGAAAGTGGTAAATTTGAGTCAAAATATTTCATTTTTATTCATTAAAAGATCCCAAATTTACAACAAATTTTGAAAAATTCTGAATTTTCTAAATTTCTATTTCTCTGCATTTAAAACACATAGTGATACCTCCTAAAATAGTTATTACTTTACGTTTCCCATATGTTTACTTCATGTTTAGATTATTTTGTAAATGACACTTTTCTTTTTTTGGGATGTTAGAAGGCTTAGAAGTTTAGAAGCAAATCTTAAAATTTTTTAGAAAATCCAAAACCCACTTTTTAAGAACCAGTTCAGGTCTGAAGTCACTTTATGAGGCTTACATAATATAAACCTCGCATAAATGGCCCCATTTTAGAAACTACACCCCTCAAGGTATTCAAAACTGATTTTATAAACTTTCGTAACCCTTTAGGTGTTCCAAAATAATTAAGGGAAAATGTAGATGACATTTTAGAATTTCACTTTTTGGCAGATTTTCCATTTTAATCCATTTTTTCCGCTAACAACGCATGGGTTAATAGCTAAACAAAACTCAATATGTATTACCCTGATTCTTTAGTTTACAGAAACACCACATATGTGGTCGTACACTGCTGTACGGGCACACGGCAGGACGCAGAAGGAAAGCAATGCCATATGATTTTTGGAAGGCAGATTTCTCTGGGATAATCATAAGTTGCCATGTCACATTTGAAGACCCCCTGATGCACCCCTAGAGTAGAAACTCCAAAAAAGTGACCCCATTTTGTAAAATATACCCCTTAAAGTATTCATAACTGATTTTACAAAAGGTGGTAACCCTTTAGGTGTTCCACAAGAATTAAAGAAAAATGTAGATGAAATTTCAGAATTTCAGTTTTTTGGCAGATTTTTTATTTTAATCTATTTTTTTCCAGTAACAAAGCAAGGGTTAACAGTAGAGATGAGCGAACCTTAAAAAATAGTTCGGCGTTCGGGTTGTGGTAATCTCCGCATCCCGTTATGGATTCCACTACCGCAAACTATCCCGGCATATGGGATCAAATCCAGTGCTGAGCCACGCCCCCTGCACTGATCACATGACGTCACCCCAGGTCCTTCGGGTATTCAACAGTTCGGGTTCGTGGAAGCCGCCCCTTATGGATTCCATATGCCGGGATAGTCCGCGGTAGTGGAATCTAAAACGGGATGCTGCGATTACCACAACCCGAACGCCGAACACCGAACTATTTTTTAAAGTTCGCTAATCTCTAGTTAACAGCCAAACAAAACTCAATATTTATTTCCCTGATTCTGTAGTTTACTGAAACACCCCATTTGTGGTCATGAGCCACTGTACGGGCACACGGCAGGGCGCAGAAGGAAAGGAGCACCATATGGTTTTTGGAGGGCAGGTTTCACTGGGATAATTTTAAGTTGCCATGTCACATTTGAAGACCCCCTGATGCACCCCTAGAGTAGAAACTCAAAAAATGGCCCCATTTTGGAAACTACAGGATAAGGTGGCAGTTTTGTTGGTACTATTTTAAGGTACATATGATTTTTGGTTGTTCTATATTACACTTTTTGTGAGGCAATGTAACAAAAAATAGCTGTTTTGGCACCATTTTTATTTTTTGTTATTTACAATGTTCATCTGACTGTCTTCAATGTTCCTTGGTCTTCATGATGCTCTCTGCGCTTTAAACTGACCTCTGAGACTATCACAGTGCAGGTGCATTTATTCAGAGACTTGATTACACACACGTGGATTCTATTTATCATCATCAGTCATTTAGGTTAACATTGGATCATTCAGAGATCCTTACTGAACTTCTGGAGAGAGTTTGCTGCACTGAAAGTAAAGGGGCTGAATAATTTTGCACACCCAATTTTTCAGTTTTTTATTTGTTAACAAACTTTGAAATATCCAAAAAATTTCATTCCACTTCATAATTGTGTCCCACTTGTTGCTGATTCTTCACAAAAAATTACAGTTTTATATCTTTATGTTTGAAGCCTAAAATGTGGCAAAAGGTCGAAAAGTTCAAGGGGGCCAAATACTTTCACAAGGCATTGTATCTAATCCTAAAGGTTCACTTTTTTTTGTCAAATACAGACGTGATATTGGATCAATTCCCTCAATAAATAAATTACCAAGTGTAATATTTTCAACTCATTTGTTTGATTTAGTTATCTTTATCTACTCTTAAGACTTCCTTAACAATCTGATGCATTTTTAGCTCAAATTTATGAAGATATATAAAATTCTGGAGGGTTTACAAATTTTCAAGCACCATTTTAGTTATATGTAAAAATGAAGTATTAATGAGATGATTTGAATAATGTCTTACATTAAAATAAGGTAACATGCCCAGAAAATATACATTAAATATTTTAAGCTGATCATAATTAATCTGTGTATTTACGTAACAGACACATTAGGATATAATTGAATGATTTAAGGAAAATCAAACAATTGCAATTTACAGGGAGGATATTGAATCAGATCTGGAATTCCTTGGCTTGCTTATATTAGAAAACCGACTGAAACCAGAAACAAAACCTGTTTTGCAAGAGTTGAGCGCTGCCAACATCAGGACAGTCATGATTACAGGTAATCCTGTGTTCCAGCATCCTGGGAATGTTCTGAAATGGGTCTTCATTATATTATCTAATATGAATTCAGTAATCCAATATGCAAATATAGAATATCTTAATTTTAAAGTGTAGGACAAATGAAGAAACTAAAGTCAGTATAATTTACCGAAACAAAACAATTGTCTGAATAGTTTTCCTTATATCAAGTGTCATAACAATTTACCAGTGGCAAATATATGTACAAACTACAGTATATTTTGTTCAAATGTGACTCTCCATGCCATTGGTACTCCAGCCAGAGTGGGGAGGCACTAATACCTGTAACCAATGTTACTTGGGTTCAGATGGGTAGCATTTTATAGATCTACTTATTTAAATCAAAATGCAAGGTAAACCCAGCTTCCAGAAATGTTCCAACTGCCTTATTTAGATGTTATTTAAATTTTTAAGTTACTATATTATTGTATGCTGGCCATGAAAATGAATGTAATGCATGCATGGCCTGAGTCCATCGCAGTTGATCTATGCCCTGGCTTATATAGTTAGAGTGACTTCCATATTCTTTATAAGATGCTTAAAGGAGTTGTTCGGGCTTTTAATATTGACGACTTATCCTCAGAATAGGTCATAAATATCAGATCGGTGGGGTCTGACACCCAGCACCCCTGCCCATCAGCGCGGGCAGTGTGCATGTGCCATCCGTCTTCCTGCTCACCGCTGCTGTCTATGACAAAGCAGCAGTGAACAGGAAGAGAGAAGGGAGATGGCACGTGTGCACTGGGCACTGTCACCTCATACAGCTGATCTGCGGGGGTGCTAGGTGTTGGATCCCTGCCCATCTGAGATTAATGACCTATTATACGGATCATTTCATATTTGGCATAAGAATAAGTAAAATTTATTCTAAGTTATAATTGAGATTTTCTTGACTTCACAATCCAGTTTTACTTCTACAGGGGACAACTTACAAACAGCCATAACAGTAGCTAGAACATCCAGCTTAATTCCAGCAAACAGCAATGTAATTCTTGTAGAAGCTGAAGAACCAAGTGGAGTGAGTTCAGCAAAGATTTCCTGGCATCCAGTAGAAGGACTTGATCAAAGTTCAGAGGATATGACAGTAAGGTGTTTTTATTTTGCACTATACGATTTGTTTGTTTCTGTAGCTTCACTGAAAATATTTTTTATATATTGAATGAAATATTTTACAACTTTATATTATTATATATTCACGTTACAGGTATCTGTTAACATTGACATTGAAGGTAGAACAATTCTAGAGGAGGCCCAGGGGAACTATCACTTTGCTATGAGTGGAAAAACCTATCAAGTTGTTTTACATCATTTCCAGAGTTTATTGCCAAAAGTAAGGAGGTTTCGGATATATTATTTAAAGTATAGTAGATTTTGATCAAATACTTGTTTTGTTAAAATAAAATGTAAGTTTTGCCAAATATCTTATCAATGAAATCGGTGAAATATTTTTCATTTTACTAATTGTGACTTCAAAATCTGATAACTTGACATCGCATAAGATGATATTTTTTTCATATGTACAGTATGTCTCTCAACACAGTAGAATATCTGGTAATTGCCCTTCAATAAGTTAATGAATGCAGGGTGGGGAACTAGTCAATATAAAGGCAAATAAAATTTGAATGTTCGGTGCTGTGACTCCATGTTAAAGAACCAGTCCCATATAATGCCTTTGTTATGCCTTTGGTCCCAGGATAAGATGGCTATGGTTGATATCTACTATCTATCTCTATCCCCAAGAGGTGTGATTCTGTGCTTTGTGCATGCTCAGAAACAAATTTCCCTTGCACCAACAGAGGTTTTCTCTGCTTATTATTGCACATGGTTGTCCGTATCCAAGGCTTCCACATGCTCCACTGACCTATATAGAACCCATAGCAATGAATATGTAAAGCACAGTGATTTAAACAATAGGTCATTTTCTGGTGATATAGATTTTAATACAATGTACACGTGTTTTATTGCAGCTTCTGGTGAATGGAGCCATCTTTGCAAGAATGTCACCAGGACAAAAATCCAGCCTGATCGAGGAATTCCAAAAACTAGAGTATGTTTCCTACAGTCTTAAATATAACTGCATTATCCATATGAACCATAGTACTAAATAACATTTTAAACATACATTTTTGAAAATTAACCCCTTATCGATATGCGTTATATATGTACAATGCAAGTTGTCTCTTTAAAGTGGAGTGGGAGCCATAGCCACCTGTACCTGCTGTGTAAAACTCATTTGAGAAGGCTCTGTCTGGGAGAGCTATGCTCCCAGGGCCGCAAACAGCTCCCCCTAACAATGATTGAGAGAGATGTTCGGGTTCCTATGGCAGCCTTAGACCCTCTGAGGGTTCCAAGGTCTGCCACAGCAATTTTCCTATGGAGCCTCCATGTTAAAAAATACAAAAATATTAAAAGCAAAAAAGTAAAAAAAAAAAAAGATCAAAGGTAGTGTTGAGCCAATCAAAGTTAAAAAAGTGGATCAGAAGTTGATCAGAATTTCAGGAAAAATTCAATTTGTCAATGTTACTATGAGATGATGCGATCAGCGTTGAATGGCGCATCTGAGGGGTTCAATGACAGATGGTGGGGGACAATTGCCGTTCCCCATCATTGCGCCCGCTACATACAATGGAATGGGATTCGTGATTAAGTAATTCGTAACAAATCAAATTTCTTTGTGAACTTTGGCAAAGTAGCCAAATTGAATTTTTAATAACTTAGTTCATCTCACGTTAATAGTATGGTGAACACTATAATGGGAAAATATTGGCCAATTCACCATTTTTTGTAACTTCATCTCCCAAAAAATTGAATGCGCTCTTAAACAGCTCTGAAAACTTAAATAAAACACTGGGTCTCAGAATATAGTGATGGAAAGAATAAAAGTCAGTTGTTTTTTTTAAGTTGTAAAATAGAAGAAAAATTATAAGTGTGGTATCACTGTAATTATACTGACCAGGATAATGAAGGTAACCGATCAGTTTTATTGTGTAGGGAATGCCATAAAAAGGAAACCCATAAAACTATGGTGTAATTGCAGTTTTTTTTTCTAATTCCACCCCATTTGGAAATTTTTCCATCTTCCTACTAAATCAGTATAGCATGGTGCAATTAGAAAGTACAACTTGTCCTCCAAAAAACAATCCTTTATACAACTACATATGTGAAGGGAAAAATAAAAAGGAAAAGCTATGGCTTCTGGAAAGCAGGGAGTAAAAAACAAAAACTGAAAATGTATCGGTCTTTAAGGGGTTAATATAAGACTTCTGTTTGTAAGTTAGTGAACTTAGTTATGATAAATAAGGAGCCACGGTGTTAGTTTGCTAGGTGGATATATTGTGTCGGTATTTACAGTACAAGTATTCATTAATAAGCTATAGTATATGATTGGTCTGAGCTAAAAGCACTTAAAGTGACCCTCTAGTTCCAGAAAAAAAAAATCACATTAACTGTGGAATAAACAGAATAGTTATATGGTGACCTCTTTTTCATTTTTTAGCTGCAGATTCAAAGATTTACGGCCTCCTCTTTGGCAAAATGGCTTCATCAATTAACGAAACTGACCCAGAAATTTGCTAAGGAGACCTGTCAATTGTTTATATTGCCCTTCGTTAGGACTAGAGATGAGCGAACATTAAAAAAAAAGTCCGTTGTTCGGCGTTCGGGTGGTGGTAAGTCGCGCATCCCGTTATGGATTCCACTATAGCGGCATATGGAATCCATAAGGGGCGGCTGCCACCAACCCGAACTGTTGAACAGCCGAAGGACCTGGGGTGATGTCACTGTCATGTGATCAGTGCAGGGGGCGTGGCTCAGCACTGGATTTGATCTAGTGGAATCCATAACGGGATGCGCGACTTACCACCACCCGAACGCCGAACAACTGACTTTTTTTTATGTTTGCTCATCTCTAGTTAGGACACCGTAAAAATGGTGATAGATTCCCTTTGAAGGGACCATCTGGATCAAATAAAAAAGTTCACATCAACCGGAGAACAAAAATGGCTCTAATTTGGTGCCCTCCTGTCCATCTTTTCAGCTGCATATACAACAAATCCTGGATTTCTCTTCTGCCATTCAAGATAACCACACTGCTTCTCGGACTACCTGATGGACATTGTGCATTTCATTGTCCAAGATCCTTCCTGATTTTCCAGCTCTGCTCTTGGATTGGCCGACACTGTTCATATGAACAATTCTGGACAATTCAAGAGTAGCAGAAAGTATCTTGGTCTACCACATACACAGTGTAGTCTGCGAAACAGTGTGGCCACGATGGATGGCAGAAGAGAAATCCAGGAATTAGTGGATATATAACTGAAAAGATGGATAGGAGGGCATCAAATAAGAGCTCTGCTTGTTCCCCAGTTGATTTAAATGTTTTTTATTTGATCCAGATGGTCACTTTAAAGGGAATCTGTCACCAGTTTTATGGTGTCCAAACTAAGGGCAATATAAACAAGTGACAAGTTGCCTTAGCAAAATGCTGAGTCACTTTTGTTAATTGATGAAGCCAAAAATCTTTTATTGAATAGCTCCAGCACATGCCGATGAGTCTCGAATATCTATGATATCTTGACTTTGCCCACCCACCTGCTGCTGATTCAGTTAAAAAGCCATGAGCTCATGAATATGGGGACTCATTGGCATGTGCTAGAGATGTTAGGATTAAAAATTGAGGGCAGCAGAACATTGGTGTTAGATTCCCTTTAATCTTTTTACCACCTTTATACCTGTGTGTCACAGTGCTGAAGGAATTTATGGAGCGGGATGGTCAGCACATCCTGATGTTACCGTTTCCTCCTCCCTGTACCGATGGATTTACATACAGGGTGGGAAATTTAGAACTGGGAGCACAACAGTGGAACGGAGCAGCCCATCAGAAAAAAATAAGCGATATCACATGTCATCAATATGCCCTACACTGCCAGATACTTATACAGTAATGTCAGGACTGGTGAAAGGTCCTCTTTAAGCTCATGTATATAGTATACATTATTATATATTTATAAATGCGAATAATTAAAAAACACTTTGTAAATGCAATGTTTGTGTTGAATTCAGCAAACTCTAATTTATTCTCACCTAAATAAAAATTACATTTCTTATGACTACCATATGTGACCATATGAAATTTGAACTTAACACACTAAGAACATTACTATGGGGGTTGGTCCCTCTGCCTTACTTATGCATGAGGCACAGCTTCAGTGTAAAGCAGGGATCAGCAAACTCCAGCACTCCAGCTGTTCTGAAACTACGACTCCCAGAATCCTCCATTCACTTCTATAGGTATAGTAACAGCCAAGCAAGTGTGCATGCTGGGTAGTTTCACAGCAGCTGGAGTGCCGAAGGTTGCTGACCCCTGGTGTATAGCACACGAGGGCAGAACAGCAGCCTGAGCTCTGAATGAGGCGGCAGGTGGATTTCAGGCTAGTGCAGACTCCCAGGGAAAATGTAGCCAAGCTGGACGCATTGATCACAATTCCTTGATATAAGAGAGATGCAGAGCAGGGCGGCCACGCATCTAAACTTTAAGCTTTTAAAGAGTTGCTGTACTTTCACACAATTACATTTCATTTAATAGAGAATGGTGTAAATAGCGAATTTCTAAATCATTTCATTTGAAAAATCTTCCTGCATCCACCTGAAACAAAAAGCTGTAAAGTCATGGCCACTAGGGGTCTCCCTTCCACCTACACTAATTTGCAGTCCACTGCCTATTGTCAAATGTCAACAAATCTGTCCCTAGTAATGAAGACACAGAAGACGGCTCAAAATAAGTGATGTGCAGCATTTTATACACTAATTGTGTTTTTCCTTCAATAGTTACTATGTGTGCATGTGTGGTGATGGAGCCAACGATTGTGGAGTAAGTAAAATTTATATTTTTCCTGATTGTTATTGTAAAATGAGTTCTGTACTCTGCAGTCCGATGGAGAGTTAATGGAGCGTTAGTCATACATGTACACTAACCCTCTATTCACACAGGGCATGTGGGTATTTCCATTCTCATGATGGGTTCCAGTGTTCGGATTCCTAGTGCTCATACATATATTACAAGCATCTTGTCTAAGCTTACATGGTTGTTGCTGCAGTTTGCTGTTATGATCTAATGAGAACACAGCACTTTTCCTAGCATGCACTGTTTGCAAGTGATTTCACTGGGTGAACAATATAGGGATAGGCCATGCTACTTTGTAAAAAGGAAAAAAAAACTGAGGAGAACGCATTAAAACTGGCTTTTCTAAAACCAATGTTAATAACAAAGTCCCCTGGCATACAATGCACGATAAATATTAAAGAGTTAATAATTCTAGTGTACCTTGGGCACTTCTTTGCACCATAAAATGATCTGATGTAGAATTCTGCTGTAATATGTAAAAGGGCCAATTTTGGCATAAAATGGCACTTGCACCTAAATTTTAAGCTTTTGTTTGCCAAAAGCCACTGGCATTCAAGAATTATACAATCCACCATAATGTCCTGAATGTATTACAACATCTGGCTAAAAGTAGGAAAAACAACCAGGTAACATAAAGCCGCAAAATAATAAAGCTTTTTAATCGCATATAATTTTTTCTTCTTAGGCACTAAAAGTGGCCCATGCTGGTATATCTCTTTCTGAGCAAGAAGCATCTGTTGCCTCTCCATTCACATCACATACTCCTAACATAGGATGTATTCCACAATTGATCAAGTAGGTCAAATAGCTTTTGCTTCATTTTATGTTTTAAATAATATGGCAGCAAAATAAGCTAACAAAATTGTACTGTTTCTTTATTACCTTCACTCTATCTATCTATCTATCTATCTATCTATCTATCTATCTATCTATATCGGATTATTTACTAATTTCACAAAATTTCTGTGGGCTCAGACTCAAAATGTACCAGAGCAGCTAGGCTTGGTTGCTTCTAGATCTGTGCAAGCAACTCCTTGATGGCAGTTTTTCCCCTACATGGCCGACACTCAAAACCAGAGCCATGTGCAATATCTGCAGGGTTAAAATAAGCCATGGGCATTCAAACACAAACCAGGGCAAATCTGTCCTCCCTCTCCTGGTCCTCTCTGTGGAGGATCCAAGTTTTAAAAGGGTTTTCAGTTTAAAAATCAAATACCGAAGTTATTCACCAAAGTCTTGTGAGACTTCGGGAAGAAACTCACTTCGCCTGATTGGAGTCCAGACATTTTAATGCTGTATCGAGACGGATCTCCATACAGCATTAAACCGAAGTTTTGAGCGAAGCGAATTTGGATCTAGGATACGAAGCTTGCTTCGTTCATCCCTAAGAATGAGAGCTGTATCCTTGCTCTCAATCAATATAACGATTACTGGATAGCCATGCTTTCAGAATTTTACTATCAAAGCAAAATGGGGGAATGTTTTCTTGTTGTCGAAAAGGCGTCAAAATTCCTTTTTTACCAGGATACGTTGTATACACAGCTTGCCACAAGTTTTGGCGAGCAGGCGTCTGCCATCCACACGTCTGAGCACCCTCTCAATTCCCCGCAAAATAATCAACCTCCCTCCTTCTCCACTACAACTAGCAACAGAATCCGCAGGAACCAGTTCACTAATACTAGGATGGAGACATTTTTCCATGTGCTGATGCAAATCAGCAAATGGAGACGTAATGTCTGAGCTCTCAGGTTCAGTCCTACCTTGATTCTGACCTTTGTTAAGCACATACCATGTTCCGTGACCCCATTGACTTCTGGGCAGCTAGCATAGAACAGTGTCCGGAACTGGCCCAGTATGCTATGCTCTCTCTGTACTGTCTTGTTCAGCCTCCAGTGTAATTTCAGAGAGGGTTTTCAGCGAGGCTTCCTGACACCCAGACGGATAAAGTTGTTCTCCACCAGTGTAGAACATGTCACTTTTGCCAAAATGAATGAGGCATAGATTTGTGAACATTTTTTTAGACACCTCCAGCTGAGGTGATAAATGGATCCATCCTAGGCTACTGCAGTCTGTCTGCCTACTATCATGTTTCGTACCGTATGGCTACTGCTGTTTGTCTGCCTACCAACATGTTTCGCATCATATGGCTGCTGCCATTGCCACCACTAAAAGAGAGAATTTTTCGTGCATTGTACAGAACAAGCCACTATTTCTTCTGACAATTAACACTTGTGTGTGTATAAATACGAGCAGGCATCCTGCCTATGTTAAGGCATCATTTTTGGACATTTAGTCCCAACAAGCCACTTTTTTTACAATAACACCATGTGTGTTTAAACACCACCTGCCACCGATAAGGGACAATTTTTGGAAGCTTTTTAATATGAAAAAGTATAACACATGCAGCGGTGAATTGTATTTTTCACAAAACTCTTTGTTAACTTCATCAACTATGAGTTTAACTATGGGATGTAGTAGAGTTAACACACATGCTTTATGAGACATGCTATCTAAACTAAATGTGTTAGGGTCCATTCATCAATGGGGACAGATGATGTCCCGGCCGGGTCCGCAATTGCGGATCCGCACTTCCGGGTCCGCAATCGCGTTCCCGAAAAAAATAGAACATGTCCTATTCTTGTCTGCAATTGCGGACAAGAAAAGGCATTTTCTATGAGAGTGCCAGCGATGTGCGGTCCGCAAAATGCGGAATGCACATTGCAGATTTCCATGTTTTGCGGATCCGCGGATTCGTGGATCCGCAAAACACACACGGACGTGTGAATGGACCCTTAAGCCAACACCTGCAATTGCTTTCAATGGCTTTTGTTTCAAGATAACGCGATGAGTAAAGAAATTTGAGTAAGGGGTTTGTGTGTTAATCCTGCTACATCTGTACTTGTATATATGTCAGTGTCACTCTGACATTATTTGATACTGTCTGATGAGCTGTGTATCTAATCCTTACTGAGCTGTGTATCTAATTCTATCCTGTGTGATACTGTCTGCTGAGCTGTGTATCTAATCCTATCCTGTCTCATACTGTCTGCTGAAATACTCAAACCTGTGATCAGTTGTTCTGACAACCTGGAGTAGGACCTGTGATCTTCTATTGGCTGATAAGGGACATGTGACCGTGTGTATGGCAGTTTTCCTCCTCCTCCCTAGCTTTGAGGCCTAGTTGTTTGTCCTCTCCATCTGTTTGGTTGTCTGTTTGGTGTTTCTTCCCATACCTCATCCATGACATTATCTACAGCCGAAAAACCGCCATTTTATTCAGGTCAGTGCAGCTTTGGATCCCTTGTCTCCACCGGTCGAACAGCTGCAGGGACTGTCATTGGAGATAGCAGACCTCCGCACAACAGTCTTACAGATTCAGAGACACAGGCAGCTGGTTCCGATGGTGGTTACCAGGCCTGCCCTGAACCGAAGATGCCTCTCCCGGACAGATTTTCTGGGGGTAGTGACAATTTCATTCGGTTCGGGGAATCATGTAAGTTGTACTTTAAGCTGCGCCCATACTCTTCTGGGGATACGAGTCAACGTGTGGGCATGATTATTTCTCTGCTTAAAGATGGGGCTTTTTCTCTGCCGACCGGATCACTCTCCCTCCAGTCGGTAGATTAATATTTAGGGTCTGATTTATGATGACCCGGATCAGATCTCTCAGGCTGAGACCAAGTTACGTGGTTTATGGCAGGGAGAGTGCTCCGCGGAAATTTATTGCGCTGGATTTAGGAGATGGGCAACGGATATGGAGTGGAATGATCCTGCTCTCCGTAGCCAGTTCTGTCAGGGTCTATCTGAAAGGCTGCAGGACACGTTGGCCTTTCATGAAAACCTGAGTCATTGGAAACAGCTATGTCCCTGCTGTACATCTGGATAGATGCCTGAGGGGGAGATCTAAGACTCCTCACCCTCAGGACGGCTGTCAAATAAGGTGGTGGCTTCCTTTGACACTTATAGTAAAGAGACACCTGTGGTTACGCCTTGTGAGGAGCCTATGTAGTTGGGGGGAGCTACTCCTAGGACTGTTGGTAAGAACTCTCGTCATATGAATGGAGTCTGTTTTTGTTGTGGAAAAAAGGGACATTTTGTGAATATTTGTCCGTACATTCAGCATCAAGGGGTAAACAAAAAGAAAATGCTTAATCCCCAAATGACTATTAGTGGTGTGGGTGGGGAGCAAGAAAACTTACTTTTGTCATTTACTGGTAGTACCCAATTTCTCCTGTCTGCCGATGTGGCACTAGAGTCCAAAACAGTGGAGATCGAGGTATTTATCGACAATGGGGCAGGGGTTCACCTGATTGATGGACAGTTTGTCCGTATTCATGGGTTGATGACTAGTGCTCTAGAGAAAAGTATTTCTGTCTTTGCAATTGATTCTGCACCTCTTTCCCAAAAATGCCTGTCGCAAGTGGTAAATGACATCCATTGAAGAGTGGGTGATGTCCATCAGGAATCCATTTAATGTTATGTGTTGGAGGGTCTGCCTGCTCCGATGGTTTTGGACTTACCATGGTTAAGCAAACATAACCCGACCATCGACTGGCAAGCGAGACAGATTCTCGATTGGAGTGATTTTTGCATGGACAACTGTCTTAATACATCTTTCTCTGTGGTCACCACTAAAACTGTACCTGCGTACATTTCTGAATTTTCTGATGTGTTTTCTGAGAGTGGTAACCAGGAGTTACTCCGGCGTCGGAAATATGTTGTTCCGTCAATTTCATTCCTTGGGCTAAACTGCCCAAATCTCGGTTGTATAATCTTTCGGAACCCGAAAGAAAGGCTATGTGAGAGTATATCACCCAGAGTTTGGCGAAAGGACATATCAGATCACCCAAATCCCCAGTGGCTGCTGGGTTTTTCTTTGTAAAAAAGAAAGATGGTACTCTTAGTCCATGTCTGGACTTCTAAATTGGATCTGAGGGGGGCATATAATTTGGTTAGGATCAAGGAGGGGGACGAATGGAATACGGCTTTTAATAACCCAGAGGGTCAGTTTGAGAATCTGGTCATGCCCTTTGGGCTAACCAATGCTCCAGCAGTTTTTCAACACTTTGTCAATGACATCTTTCATCATTTGGTGGGGAGATTGTTGTATATCTGGATAACATACTCATTTATTCTCCAGACATGGAGACTCATCAGGATCATGTGAGACAGGTGTTACAGTTCCTAAGAGAGAATAAATTCTATGCTAAGATGGAAAAATTTGTTTTTGCTGTTCAGGAAGTGCCATTTCTGGGTTACCTGCTCTCAGCCTCAGGTTTTTGTATGGATCCCGAGAAAGTCCGTGTGGTGTTGGACTGGGATCAACCCGAAAATCTGAAAGCGCTTATGCGTTTTTTGGGATTCACCAACTACTACAGTAAATTAATCTTGAACTATTCGTCCATGGTTAACCCTTTAACAGACATGACTAGGAAGGGCGCCAATTTCTCTGTTTGGTCTGTTTTGCTTCAGGCCATATCTGGTGCAACCAGACGTGTAACAGCCATTCATTGTAGAGGTTGATGCATCAGAGGTAGAGGTGGGAGCAGTTTTGTCGCAAGGTCTTTCAGCTAGTAAATGCCGCCCATGTGCTTTTTTTTCTAAAAAAACTCTCGAAAGCTGAAATAAATTATGACGTGTTGGCCATTAAGTTGGCTTTTGAAGAATGGCACCATTGGTTGGAAGGAGCAATTCATCCTATTACGTTAATCACTGATCACCTTGAGTCGGCTAAATGGCAGGCCAGATGGTCGCTGTTTTTCACCAGATTTAACTTCATTGTCACCTACCGCCCTGGGGTTAAGAACGTCAAGGTGGATGCTTTGTCGCGCAGAATCCCTGGGGGAGGTGATTCTAAAGATCTTAGTCCTATTTTTTCTGAAGGGGAAGTCATATCTGCTCTGTATCCTGATCTTGAGGCTAAGGTGTTGGAGGCCCAGGAGGATGCACCGCAATCTTGTCCTCCAGGGAAATTGTTTGTTCCCTCAGCCTTACGTCACAAGGTATTTGAGGAACATCACTGTACTGTCTTGGCTGAAGACCCTGGGAGTAGATCCACTGTCGATCTCATTTTGAACAGATTTTGGTGGCCGGAGGTTGCATAAGTGTGTTGAGAACTATGTGTTAGCCTGTTCTACCGGTGCTCGTGCTAAGGTGACACATACTCAGCCTTCTGGATCTCTTCTTCCAGTACCCATCCCATGCAGACCTTGGATGCATTTGTCCATGTACTTCATCACAGATTTACCTAATTCTTTGGGAAAAAACGTCCTGGTGGTAGTTGATCGGTTTAGCAAAATGGCGCATTTTATAGCGTTGCCTGTTCTACCAAAACTCTTGCACAGGTGTTTGTTGCTAACATTGGGAAACTACATGGCATTCCCTTTGATGTGGTGTCTGATCGGGGGACTTCTTGAAAGCGTTCTGTACGTGACTGGGGATACAATTGTCCTTTTCTTTGGCTTTTCATCACCAGTCGAACGGACAGTCGGAGCGCACAAATCAGAATCTGGAGACTTACTTTAAATGTTTTGTTTCGGAGACCCAGGAGGAGTGGTCTTCATTCTTGTCTTAAGTTGAGTTTGTCATTAATAAACGTAGACAGGAGTCTACTGATAAGTCGCCGTTTTTTGGGGCATATGGATTCCATCTGCAGTTTGGCACATTTTCTGGTTCTCAAACTTCCAGTATACCTGAGGAGGATTGGTTTTCATCTTCTTTGTCTTCGATTTGGTGGAAAATTCAAAATAACCTGAAAAAGATGGGCAACAGGTACAAGCGTGTGGCTGACAGGAGACGTATGAATGGTCCGGACCTGAGAGTGGGTGATTTTGTGTGGCTGTCCACATTAAGCTCAAGGTACCTTCTTGGAAGTTGGACCCAAGATTTATTGGTCCATATTAGATCACTGCCATTGTTAACCCTGTAGCCTTCGGTCTTGAACTTTCTTAAGCTTTGAAAATTAATAACGCATTTCATAAGTCGTTGTTGAAGAAATGTGTCGAACCTACTTGCCACCCGCTCCTGTCATGGTTGACAGTAAGTTGGACTTTCAAATCAGCAGGATTGTGGACTCCCGAGTTCTCCGTAGATCCCTCCAGTATCTTGTCCACTGAGAGGGTTATGGACCAGAAAAGAGGATGTGGGTTCCAGCGGCCGAAGGTCATTGTGAATCGTCTGGTGAAGGCCTTTCACAGAGCCCATCCTAATAAGGTCGGTCCTGGGTGCCCGGAGGTCACCCGTAGAAGGGGGGGGGGGCTACTGTCATGGTCCTTCAGGTGACTGATATCAGGAGATCAAGGAGATTGGCTGAGTGTAGAGGAATCTAACAGCCTCCTCGATTTCTCTTGATTCAGTATTCATAGGGTTAATGACCACTTCGTTTATCTCAGCTGTTGCTCAGTGGTCATCGCTTCTACCCTTTATAGTCTGACCCCACCCTTCTGACTATGCGGTAGATAGCTTTTTTGGGGGTTTGGAATAAATGGTGTGAGGTCGTCTCTGGTGTTGATGCTCGTCCATCACTGAACTTAAGAGTTGCTTTTGTTTGTATTTGGTTGTTCCCTTGTGCTTGTTTACTAGGCCTCAGGGAGACGCTGGTTTATTCACCTGGGAAGGAACAGTAGTCTCTTTTTCTTTTCACTACCTCTAGGGCATATCAGGGCTCCTAGCGTGTTTAGGTTTTGGCGTATGTATTTTCCCACCTTCGGGGTCTATACATACTGACAGGAGTCAGGGCCAGTTCTAGGGGTTTCCTAGGAGGTGACCTTTTCCTTCTCCCTAGCTTTGAGGCCTAGTTGTTTGTCCTCTCCCTCCTGGTTGTCTGTTTGGTGTTTCCTCCCATACCTCACCCGTGACAACTACACTTAAACGCCATGTCGATCAAATTATTTGCTGGGATCTGAGCTCCCTCCAATCGCAGCTGTACAGTAAATGGCTGCTCAAAGAACCAGAGCCGTTGGTAACAGATTGTTTTTAAATCAGGAGTATTGACTGAAGAACTCTGCTCCTTCTATTTCAGCAATGCTAAAACATGTCACTGCAGACTGAAAACCTGTAGACTAGGGGTCTGCCTATCATACAGGCAGACCACACGACTGCTATGAGCACATGGAGCAGGGGGTCCAGTTGTGAACTGATTTATCTGTTCCCAAAATAGATTAACTGCATTTCCAGCCTTTACAAGGAGTAGATTATTTTCAGCTTTCATTCAAGTCAATAGTGTCTGTATGCATTCCTATGCATTAAGCTTCCACTAGTGGTCGGCTGTAGGGCAGAAAGTTTTGTTATATACTGTGTGAAGGAAATTAATTTATGCCAGTTGTCTGGTGTAAATACATTGAGCGATATGGTGGTCAGAATGAGCATCATATTTATTAAGCACTTGTTCTACTTTTCCTTACACTATTCTTTCCAATTACTCAATAAAAAACTGAAAATTCATCAGAAATTTGAGGTGCTGCATTTTGTGTGGCCTGGAAGTGTTTGACACACACATACTTGAAAACTGGTTGGAGCAGGGTAGCCATACTATGTTTTTCCATGGGGCCCTATAAAATCTGTACACACATCTATTCTAGATACGAAAAAACAACAGCTAAAATGTTTTCGTAGATAGTCCTCTTCCTGTCTCAAAACAATGCATTTTCAGAATATAAATCCTCTCCTAGGAACTTTCTATGTGGAATTAGAGATTAGTGTATGTATGTGGAATTAGATTATTGATTGCTCAGTGTCCTGATTTACTGACTTATTTTTTTTCTGTTTAGGGAAGGACGAGCGGCCTTGATCACCTCTTTCTGTGTTTTCAAGTACATGACACTTTATGCCATGATACAATTTGTTTGTCTACTTCTACTATATTGGGTAAAGTCATTTATTAATAATCAATGGCTTGTCAGCATTTTGTTGATTTATTATAAATTTTACATTTTTCAGTTTCTAAAAAGAAAATATAAAAATGGTAAATGGCAGAGAATCCAGCACAGATATAATATAAAACCTTTGGATGTCAATGTAAAATCTGTACCAAGGCCCCAACAATCATGTACTATTTATTTTACTGGTGTCTTCTTATGTGTTAGGCCTCTTTCACACTTGTGTTGTGAAGATCCGGCGTGCACTTCCATCGCCGGAAGTGCACGCCGGATCCAGCACAACGCAAGTGAACTGAAAGCATTTGAAGACTGATCAGTCTTCAAAATGCTTTCAGTGTTACTATGGCAGCCAGGACGCTACTGGCGTCCTGGTTGCCATAGTAGCAGTGAGGCGGGGAGCGTACATGCATTCCGTGCGGCTCCCGGGGCGCTCCTGAATGACATCAGAGCGCCCCGCACGCATGGATCACGTGATCCATGCGATCACGTGATCTATGCACTGGGGCGCTCTGACGTAATCCTATAGCGTCCCGGGAGCCGCACGGAATGTAAGTATGCCGCTCCCCCGCTCCCCCTACTCTTTACTATGGCAACCAGGACTTTAGCGTCCTGGCTGCCATAGTAACCATTGACAAAAAGCTAAACGTCGGATCCAGCGATGCGCCGGAACGACGTTTAGCTTAAGGCCGGATCCGGATTAATGCACTTCAATGGGCATTAATTCCGGATCCGGCGTTACGGCATGTCTTCCGGATTTTTGGACGGAGACAAATCTGCAGCATGCTGCGCTTTTGTCAACGTCCAAAAAACGTTCACATACTGAACGGAAGACATCCTGATGCATCCTGAACGGATTTCTCTCCATTCAGGATGCATGGGGATAATCCTGATCAGTAGCTTTCCGTCCTAGAGACCCGAGGACGGATCTCTAGGACGGAAAGCTAAAACGCTAGTGTGAAAGAGGCCTTAGAAGGGCAGTTCAGTCCCCACAGGTGCTATGGCTTTTCTGTAACCTAATAAATCAAGCTTTAATGTTATTTATAAAACATATTTATTAAAGGGGTTCTCTTGGAATTAAGAAAATAAAATTACTGAAAATACTTAAATATTACTCTGTTATAAATGTATTCTCAAATACCTTTTTATTAGTTATAATGGCTCATTTTGTGTAGGAAGCAATCATCAGGGGAAATAAAATGTCTGCCATCTTATTAGTACATACAACACCTGTCCTAATCACACAGCAGGGCAAGTTACTTCACAGCACTGAGCTAAAGAGCTGTCTCATCCTCCTCTCTGCTCTGCTTGGATCTCTGTAGGAATGGAGTTCATGAAGAGACATGAAGTTAAGTACACAGAGGAGGTGGGAATGTGGCTGATGAGCAGCAGCACTTGTATGCAGTCTCTATTACCACAGCGCCACATTACCACAGTCTGTCCTGTCTGTCCTCTATGTACTTCATGTCTCCTCATGAACTCCATTCCCACAGAGATTCAGCTGTAGATTATATCACCTGTATTCAGGATCATAACCACTGACAAGTAGAGCAGACAGGAGGATGAGGCAGCTCTTTAGTGCAAGTGCTCTTAAGTAACTTGTCCTCCTGTGTGATTATGACAGGTTTTGTGCATACTAATAGTACAGTGGCCATTTTATTTCCATGATGATTGCTCCCCAGACAAAACAAGCCATTTAAGTAATACCTGAATAGGCTACCCTATAAAATGAAATAAATATTTTTGTAAGGATTGAGTTTGAAACATTGTTTACATGCTATAGTCTATAATCATCACTGGCATATCATCCAGAGGAAAAAAAAAAAAAACATCGGGCAGTGAAAATCCAACTTACCCAATCCTTAACTCCTGTGACACCTGCCACTAGAGAGAGTTGGGAAGCCCAAATACACATTTGATGGTAACTTGTTCCCCACAAAATTGTCACCTTCAGTTTACGTATCTTTAGAGTATATAAGCAGCTTTAACATTAGTAAATGTTTAAGATTCAGTATCTTATTACAACTGTACATACCTAAACATAATATATGTTTTTTTTATCATTTTAAATAACATTTTTTCCCTTTTTGCAGCAAATTAATATTCTTTCCAACTATCAGCTCCTTGTTCAGGATGTGGCTGTGACTATAGTTGTCTGCTTAACAAGTAAGAAACATGCATAATTGTAATGTAATCCCTATGTTCATTTTACACATTTTCTATAAGAGGGGCTCTAAAGCCTATATATATCTTTGGGGCATATTTTATGATTGCATTTTACTCGTTTTTGGCTTAAAAAATGTTTTTAAAATTGGTCTTTCGAAACAAACACAGAACCAGAGATAGGTGCACGCTGCCGTCACACTAAACCCTCACACTGATGTTAAAAATTGAGAGTTAGTTCGACATATCCTACTAGGAGGACGTGTCTTAAGCCTCGGGCACCAGCGTCAAGGTCTCTCAAGTAGCCCGTGGGCCCTAACACTCACCTACCTGCGCCATATGGGCGATATCAGGGGCCAGTGGGCAATTACAGGAGCATTAGGACGACTCACAAACATCTCCTCTGTTACCTCCAGCATGTGGCCATGCTTGCAATGGGAGGTGGGAGGTGTCTATGAGCCCTACCCAAGACTGACTGATATAGCCCAAGGCCAAACAGGTGCACCCAAATGTGACCTGAAGATGAAAAACAGGCACATTTAAAATGGAGTTTATACACCTCCATACATATATATATAAACCATCAAAAAATGTGGTGATAAGGAAGCAGGATGCGCTCATACCCATATGCAGTTGTGCATTTCTGTAGGGGAGCACATCCTGCACTTGTAGTGCGTTGCTAATGGCAATCACCAGCAAAAAATGCATACAATGGATGATGCCAGCAACGGACTACAAGTACCACAATGGACATCCTACATAAGATGAAATTTATGTGGATGTGGCAAGAATTCAGAACAAACACAGAACCAGAGATAGGTGCACGCTGCCGTCACACTAAACCCTCACACTGATGTTAAAAATTGAGAGTTAGTTCGACATATCCAACTAGGAGGACGTGTCTTAAGCCTCGGGCACCAGCGTCAAGGTCTCTCAAGTAGCCCGTGGGCCCTAACACTCACCTACCTGCGCCATATGGGCGATATCAGGGGCCAGTGGGCAATTACAGGAGCATTAGGACGACTCACAAACATCTCCTCTGTTACCTCCAGCATGTGGCCATGCTTGCAATGGGAGGTGGGAGGTGTCTATGAGCCCTACCCAAGACTGACTGATATAGCCCAAGGACAAACAGGTGCACCCAAATGTGACCTGAAGATGAAAAACAGGCACATTTAAAATTTCATCTTATGTAGGATGTCCATTGTGGTACTTGTAGTCCGTTGCTGGCATCATCCATTGTATGCATTTTTTGCTGGTGATTGCCATTAGCAACGCACTACAAGTGCAGGATGTGCTCCCCTACAGAAATGCACAACTGCATATGGGTATGAGCGCATCCTGCTTCCTTATCACCACATTTTTTGATGGTTTAAAATTGGTCTTTCCTAAAAATGTTTAGCTATTTCTGAGATACAAGGGTAAGTAATCAGTCAGTTTGCAAGTTGCCACAGTTAGTTTTCTTTTACTCATGACAGCTCATATGTAGCTCTTACCTCTGATCTCCTGACCTAATAAAAACGTATTATAGCTTAATTCTTATCAAACTGTTAAGAATATGGTTTAAATAAGTGTTTATGTGGTCAGGAGATCAGAGATAAGAGGTACACATGAGCCACCAGACGATGGGATTCACAAAAAAACAGACTGTGACAACTTGCAGACAGATTTTTAACCTGTGAATTTCAGAAATGGCTGAAAATTTTTAATAAAGACTAATTGAAAACATTATTTTAAGCCCAAAATGTGATGAATGCAACCATAAGAAATGTCCCCAAAGTTGTACATAGCCTTTAAGGGTAACTCCTATAATAAGGAGTGATGGCAAATCTGATGATGCATATCCACCTACTAGTACCTCCACTAATTTTCAGAATAAAGGAATCACAGTGCTAGTGCAATGAACCCCCATGGGAGCCAGTGTAGAGAATGAGAGTGGTAGTAACCCTGATGTAGTGTTATAGTGTCAAGGTATATTCCCTCCAGCCGTTGCTCCCTGGGGTCTGTTGCAATGAAAGTTATAGCACTGAAGAATGAGGCCAGAGTTGAATGTAACAAAGTCCTTTTTACTAAGTGCAATGTAAAAAGGAGATGGTGATGGTGAGTACAATAAAGGAATTCAAGAGGGGACTGGATATATTTCTGGAGTGTAATAATATTACAGGTTATAGCTACTAGAGAGGGGTCATTGATCCAGGGAGTTATTCTGATTGCCTGATTGGAGTCGGGAAGGAATTTTTTCCCCTTAAGTGGGGAAAATTGGCTTCTGCCTCACAGGTTTTTTTTGCCTTCCTCTGGATCAACTTGTAGGAAACAGGCCGAACTGGATGGACAAATGTCTTTTTTCGGTCTTATATACTATGTTACTATGTTACCTACAGTAGAAGCAAGCTTTTGTGCAATTCTTCTCTGTATCCAGTTTAGGAGGTATGATGGCTAGTTGGATGGCTGCAGTTCTGCACTTAGATGTTGTTGCCCTAGTGGTATTCTGGTGATGGGTGTCTTTAGCAGTATCACAGAAGTTTAAATGAGTGGGTGTGCGTCTTCTATTAAAGATAGATCACTGCCTGTGTAAGACGCTAAAAAAGAAAAAAAAAATCTTTATTTAGAATATCCGTAAAAGGGGGAAACACCCAATAAACAGGCCTGTATCCGAGTACAGTAAACTCCCTACACCTAGCTCCAATGCCAATATAGGCGTTATGTACAGTATGGGACT
The DNA here is from genome assembly GCA_033119425.1 of Bufotes viridis. NCBI lineage: Eukaryota > Metazoa > Chordata > Amphibia > Anura > Bufonidae > Bufotes > Bufotes viridis. The sequence goes on from CM065592.1 coordinate 160,253,553, forward strand.
AAGTGTATGTATAGAGAAAAGTGGTGCTACACAAGAGCACTCAAAGTCACATCCGAAGTGTCTGCCACCCAGTATTTGTTATGTGGTAGGGGTTACCAGGTGATCCCAGCTACAAGAATGCCTGGTATGAAATAGGAAGGATAATCCTATCCACCTATATAACAGTCTCGGCTAGTATTAACACCGGGACCCAGACGTTCCCCCCTGCCTAATATGAGCACTCCCGACTAGTATCAGATTAACATGTATAAAATGTCCGATACTGCTGAGGTTGCAATGTGCTCTTTACCCCAGGACACCAGCATACAAGCCGGTCTAATACTGGGGCACTAAAGCATCAGTAAAACAGGTGCTGGCTTGACGCGTTTCTTACAACAGTATCATCAGGAGCCTAGTATAATTCATCTATACACCAACTGAATGATGTGACCGCAAGTGTGTCCGGCGCTGTGATGGCCGCATGGGTGTCTTTAACCATAGTCCCTTACCTCGCAGAGGTCTGTAGAAGCAATGTTGCAGTTCACTCTGCTGTCTGGGATCTCAATATTTCATTTACGTCTTTCCTTCATTTATTACACACAGCCTTGGTGAAAGTCAAGCCATCTTCGGGCTGTGCTTGTGGTCTCCTCCTGGTAGTCTTACATCAGATGCCCGAGGCTGCAATTATCTCTGACCCCCTTCTATTGCTGTGAAGAGACCAGGTTCAGGACATAAGTTCTCATACAACAAAACAATGTCTAGGCTAGCAATTCTAACTATCAGGGGTACATAATAAGCCAGAGTCCCAAGGAACATGCCATGCTAGATATCTAGACTAAAATGGATAAAAATGTCCACTTAAAGTGCAAACATAAGTAAATCCTGGACTTGCAGCTATTAAAATGGAAGAAACAAGAGTCCCAGAAAAACAAAGCCAGGTCACACTGCTGCTCAGATCCATTAGAGTTCATGGCAGAGGGTACATTCCTTAAAAATTTTGCAAAAACATCTCAAGGAGCGCAGGTGATATTTGAGTCTTTTCCTTTAGGCACATGACTTAGAATGTTGCATAACAGATCTCATGTTTTTTATTTTGCTTAACCTGAGAAGGTAAGGCGCAACAGGCACCAACTTGAAATAGATAAAGGGAAACGCTTTTGTAGGCAAGAGGCGGGAGGGTGGTTGTGTACGCCACAAACTAACAGACAAACAGGAGCCAGTCTCATGTTATATCACCCTCCTGAAGCTCATTGGGCTCATAGGTCTTCCGGTTTTACTGTAGAACTTCTGGCCTGGTTGGAACCCATGGCCATTTTTGCAGCAGCTGTAAATCCAGTGGAGATTTCATCTGTGATTCTCTGGTGGTCTCCAGTGGCCACAGATGGAACTGCCTGCTTGAGTTAATAAAGAGGGTTCAAGTGGTCCAGATAATTCTGCTGTAGCTTGAGGATAGAGTATCTCTAGTCCCAGAGATGATGTCAGAAAGGTCTTATAGTGACAGGGGTCATAGCATAGGCCAACACACATGCATAGATTCTTAGATCCTGCCCTACCTCCATAGGCACGGCTCTGCGCAGTGGGGCAGGAGCTTCAGTTGTGTTCATCACATCAGGCGATGCATTCAGGGCGTGATGAAGTTGCCGAAGGCTGTGGTTTCTCCTCGGCATACTGCATTTCCCGGATAATCTCTTGCACTTCGGGCTCGTTGCCCCACATCATAGCTCCACAATCTGGGTTCTTTTTAGCCATTTGTGGTAGTACTTGGTCTGCTCCCATGACCAGAAAAACTAGGCCTCTAGAGGTAGAATTCTCTATTGCAGTTCGTGAACAGGGTGGAATATTTTTTTCCCGCACGCAAGGCACAATTTCAATTTCGACAATTAACCCCTCTTATTCTGGAGCGCCGCTTGTAGGTCCCTTTTCTACAGTTCCACAGCAATAAAGTTATTTCTAAAGGTGCTTAAAAATTTTTTTGTCCAAGAGTAATAGGGTGCGAAAGCTGTTTGTGACATCAATTTTATGCATGCAAGCCCAAGTGGGAGCTGGAGTAGAGGGAGTGGTAGTGGCCCTGATGTAGAGTTGTAGTGTCACGCTATACTCCCTCAGGCCGTTGCTCCCTGGGGTCCATTGCAGTGTAAGTTATTTAGGCTTTGGTGCAATTCTTCTTTGGCACCAGCTTAGGAAGTATGATGGCTAGTTGGATGGCTGCAGTTCTGCACTTAGATGTTGCTGTCCTAGTGGTAATCTGGTAAAGGGTGTCTTTAACCATTGTCCCTCACCTTACAGCAGTGTCTGTAGAAGTAATGTCACAGTTTACTGTACTGTCTGGGATCTCAAGGCTTCCCTTGAGTGAAATAGTTTCACTGGAGTGGGTGCTCTACCTACTTCCCAACTGTATAGCAGGAGAGGGATAATTTGGGTCCTGAACTTCCCTCAGAGGGTGAACAATATGGTACTTGGAAGCTGCTTCCTCAATTCACCAGTATTTGGACAGGACCTCTCCTGCTAATGCCTCATTCACACATCAGTGTTTTGGTCAGTGATTTCCATCTGTGATTGTGAGTCAAAACTGGAAGTGGAGCCTCCACAGACATCATATCAGAAGGTGTAAGGGAAAGATCTGCACCTTTTCTGTGTTTAGAGCCGCACAGAGTTTTGGTTCACAATCACTGATGGAAATCACTGACCAAAACACTGATTTGTGAATGAGGCATAACTCTGACTCTAGATTACTGAACTACACTAGACTTCCCACTCCTTGCAGGATGTCGGGCCATCCCACTTTACCAGTAGAGGTGGAACAGGGTGGTTAGGCCCTGTTACAGCCAGCCACTGCCATCACGGACCATCTGATTGGACCATGTGATGTGACGTCATCACTGGTCCTTTAGCTGGTAGCTAAAGCTTGAAGAGAGAAGACAGATCGCCAACTATATGATCAAGTGGCTATGGTAAGTTAAGTTTTTTTATTTTTAACCCCTTAATCAACATTATACAAAGCATTCTGTATTGAGAATGCTATTATTTTCCCTTATAACCATGCTACAAGGGAAAATAATAAAATCTCCAGAATACTCAACCCAAAACCGGACTTCAGTGATGAAGTCCGGCTTCGGGCCTGGGTACCAAACATGGCGATTTTTTTCAACGTGCATGCAAAACGCATTACAAAAGTTTGCACACATGCGGAATAATCGTGCATATTCTCGCAACGCACCCGCATTCAATCCGGGCGTCAATCATGACGCCCGTGTGAAAGAGGCCTTAAGCTGGCCATACATATTCAATGGCTGTCTACAGACAGCTATCTCTGCCCATTCCCTTCTGACTCCCCATACACATACTGTATATGTTCAGTTCAGCACAGCATGTGTGTATTTTCATTGGGCACACAGCATTATACTTATTTATATGCTATGTGTCTCTGCAGTACCTTCCTTCAACAGGATCATACTGGCATAAAGCTGTCACTATGATTCTGTAACAATAAGGTCATGCAGAGGCACACAGCATCATAAATCATGTTAATGCCATGCGCTCTTGCAAGATGAGCAGTATCAAGAACGGAGCATCGCACTTATACATGGAGCGTGATTTCCGGACTGCACACGCTTGTGTGAAACAGCCCTGAAGGTCCAACTGGGTGTTACTAGTTGGGGGGTGTCCCTGCACAGTCTTCCACTGGCAGCACTGATTGGATAGTGTGAGACTTTGCATGGACACACTTCTAACTGGTAACACCTATCTGGACCTTCATGTAGACTGCTGGCAAATCATTTACAACTTCTGGAAGGAATACTAAAGGAATGGCACAACATAGTCATAAGATGCTCCAGAATTGTTAATACTTGGAAAATACAATTAGTTAATAAAACAGATATGCCAGGAAAGGTGACAGGTCTTCTTTAAGTTTAAACTACAGTAACATTTGCTGTCTTCCCCACTCTTCAAGGTAGTCCAGTGTAATCATACATGTAGTTTACCATTTTGTCTCATATTCTGATCTTAGTGGCATACATTTTGTCATGAAAATAGCCTCAAGTGGATACAACTTATGTAAATATCTTCAAAGTGGGCACTGTTGGATGTCTTTGGGAATTCTTGGGAAATAGGACATGAAATAGGGCGTGTCTTAAAAATGTCCTGTAAATAAGTTTTCAAATGCTGAGAAGTACACATTTCAGATGTCTCACGAACCATCAATTTTGGTAACCTTAAGAGGACTTAATATAATATAATAAATTAAATAATGTTATACAGTCTTTTAGCACTTACAGGTATAGAAAAGTTGAACTTGCCAATGTAGCTAAGAAAAATATTCCCTATGGGGCAACATATCTACAGTACTATGACAGTATATCTCAAATTGACCATAGGACTACATACAAACCTAGTTTTACAATGTATGAATGATAATTAGTTGGCAAATTCAAATCTGCCCCATCTGCCACAAAAACCATAAAAATCCACAAATCTTTTTTAGTGTAAAATTGGTAAAAGTAAAAGTGAACTTTTACAATTAACTAGTAATTATACAGTATTATGATGCATCCCATAGTGAGGCTGTAATTTACTATTGCATATTCATTTATATCAAGCACCCACTTCGTAGTTCACAGTCTAAAGTGAAAATTATGCAGGGCACCGCCAGTAACGTTGAGTTCCTGGGAATAGAAAACGAATCAAGTTGTGTTTGAATTTTTCGTCTCTTCTTTTCCAGTGAGCCTAAACCATGCGTACCCCAAACTTGCTCCGTATCGACCTCCAGCCCAGCTCATGTCACCCCCTCTCTTGTTGTCCGTTATGCTGCATGTCCTTTTCACTATAGCAATACAAGTCTATGGCTTCATTGTTGTCCAGCAGCAACCTTGGTACACAGAAAACCCTGACACGTAAGCATTTTAATGTTTTATATTGTAGACCTCAAAATCAAATACTAAGATTTCCCAATATAAGTTATAAAAACAAATGAGAGTATTCACTTTGATATGTAGTCAGTTAATATTTTTATTGCAATAAAAATGTAAATGACCCTTTGGGGTAAATTAGTTAAACATGGAATTTGAAAAACCTTATGTTTACTTTATGTGTTATCATCATGCACCAGATCAAAATATTCTCTCTACTTAAAATATTTAAAGGGTTGTCTAGGGTAATAATAAGGTTCTGAGGACTTTCCAGAAATTGTGCTACTCTTTTCAATTGGTTGTTTCTGAAATTGCAGCTCATCCTAATACCCTTGATATTTTTTTTTCTAACCTCAGACAATCCCTCTAACATCTAAAGTTGGCCCTATACCTTCAGTATCTGTTGGCTGAACGCCTGTTCAGTTATTTCTCCTGACCCCACCGCACACATTCAAGCTTGGGTCTTCAGAGAGTGCTTATGTTATGTTCCCAAAGAGGAGAGGGAAATAAGCTGCTGTCAAACACCTCAGATGGCAGGACAAAGAATCAGACTTGTCTAAATTCAACATTCCTGATTTTCCTCCAGACATTCACTGAACGAATGTTGGGTGAACATCAAATACACATTAGTTAGTGTAACAGTTCCACCAAAATCTGCGGGTGCAGCTGCTGCTAATCTGAGTTTTTGGGATATAGCATCCATACCAGTCTATGGGAACATACTGTACATACATACATATACTTTTTTGTGGTACATTTAAAAAAAAAATACAATAATCTATCAGATGCTGTACTATGAAGATAGTTTCCCACAGAAGGAACCAAGTGGTGAAATGTGGAGTTTCTACAGCTGCCATACCCCTTCTCGCACAGAACTACATTCTGCACGATCCCTTAAAGTAGTGTTCCCCAAATGGTCGCCCGATAGGCACGCGTGCTTCTTGGACCCCTTGCACAGGGTTTTCTAGCTGTTGGCAGCTCTAAAAGCTATTGTGTAATAGTGAGACCAAGGATTTCATAGCATTGCTATAACTTTGTATAAGGGTGAAGACATACGTATAACTTGTAGTTAATACTGGGATAAAAGTTAGATCCTTAGGCCATATATCTAAATGGCTTCTTTACTTTCACTGTTAACTGTGGCTCAACACCATCAGTCATATATGAAAATAGCTCAACTAGAGATGAGCGAATTTTTCAAAAATTAGATTCACCGATGCGTCAATTTTTTTAGTAAAAATTTGGTTCGTTCCGAATATATTTGCGTTAAATTTTGTTAAAACACGGCTATTTCCTGGCTACAGATAGCCTTTATAGTGCTGTAGAACACTGTGCCTTGCAGTAACATGCATAGGGAGTCAGCTTTGGGAGTCAGTATGACATGCAGATGACAGGCGTCGCTCTTAGAATCACTGCACACTTCACATATTTGGGCAGTCACGGGGCCAAAACTGACCAAATAGCTTAAGTATGAACTCAGCCATACAGGTCGATGTTAGCGCCAAGAAGAAGCGCACTATTTTTGCACCGTCATCAGCTGATTCCACATAGATGTCTACAGAACCTGTTCTATTAAACACCTATACAAGTAGAGCCCCCCGACAGAGTGGAGAGGGTGTCAGCAGTAAGTTTGTGTTGACGTCATTGATTATTTTGCCCTTCTTCTGATCCGTCAGAACAATAACCACCCAAAAACGGATCCTGTCTGTGGAGCATCCACCTTCACTCGGTCAGCATTTGCGGACAAGAAAAGGCATTTTCTATGAGAGTGCCGGCGATGTGCGGTCCGCAAATTGCGGAACGCACATCGCCGATGTCCGTGTTATGCGGATCCGCGGATCCGTGGATCCGCAAAACACAACGGACGTGTGAATAAGGCCTTACTGCACCGCTCAAGGGCAAATAAAACATATAAATATTTAATTTTAATAAACCCTGTTAATGCCTGTATCAAACAGCATAAGAACGGTTTGATAAAATTACAGAGCTGTATAATGGCAATTTGGATGCCCAGTCAGTACAGCAAGATGTAATAGGATTGTTCTGACTGAACCTGTTCAACACAAATGCTGGTGGAATGATTCCTCCCTATCCTTTCCGTACACCTTGAGTAATCTTTCCCTGCACTTGCAAATCGTTTTTTTTCACCACAATCAAGTCTTTGCTATCACTGTCTCTAGCACCTGCAGACACATCTCTCCCTGCACCAAGCACACTGGTGAATGGCAAAATCTAAGATGACTGCTGTATTTATAGGGGTGTGACATCACAGGGCTGGCTGCTGATTGGCTGCATGCATGTCAGTATGGGTGATCCCGCCTTCCCAGATTTCTTTGCCCCATGTCCTTACAAGTGTAGCAGCCATTTTAGGAAAAAAAGCAATTCGTTACCATGAAGCGCAAGGAAATTCACATTCGGTGCGAATCAAATTTTTCCTGAAATTTGGATCGAATTCTACTTCGTCAGCTTCGATTTGCTCATCTCTACTCATGACCTACAACAGGTTGGGGACATCCACCTTAAAGGGGTTCTTTGGCATTTTGTCTAATTACCATATGGCACTAAACTGTGTCATATGGTAATTAGACAAATGCCCAGAGAACCCCTTCAAGAAGAAGGTGCTTATTTATACAGGTAACAGAGTAGCCCATAATTCCAGGAGCAAGAGATGAAAAGGTTAAGAATAACAGATGATTTTGATCAATTAGATGAATTTTAAGAGCAAGAGGGGAAATATTTGCACAGCGATGTAAAATATCAAAATGAATGCCAAGTTACCAAATTTTACTCCCTACTGTACATGAATATGAAAACAATAACCTTATAATAATTTTCAGCACTTGCAGTTATGGGAATGCTAGCCTTCCGAATATCAGTGCATTGAACTACAACACAACTGTAAATACACCCTCAAGCTTTCAGTTGAATATGAGCCATAAAAGCTATGAGACGACAACCTTGTGGCCGCTGACTACTATCCATTGCATAATAGTGGCTTTTGTTTTCTCCAAAGGCAAGCCTTTTCGACAGCCAATATATACCAACTGTAAGTACCTTTCTGTAGGACCCTAGACTTTTGGGGGGAGGGGTAATGTAAATTGGATATGCTTATCGAAACCTTTTTGTTCCTGGACATTATCACCAGCAAAGAAGGTTGGCAAAGGTTGTCTGGAAGAGGGTTAATCACCCTGTACCTTCCCTCTTAGTAGGAAGGGCTGGTCCTTTTTCCTACCAGGAGGGAGAGTTGCTGAGCTACAGAGTGGAGAGGAAGCAACTTACTGTGCTCCTGCTCCTGTTACAGATTTCTTCATAGAGAGAATACTTTGTTTTTGTCCTCAAGTAAAGCCTTGAAAGTCCAGACAGTAGTGTTCTACTAGCCAGTATACAGGAAATACAGCAGCTAAACCACCCTTCACCAAACGACCACTAGGCCAGTATCACCAGGTGCTGAATTGCCACCAACCAACCCAATACCATAGCCTAGCAGGTGCCAGAGAAGAATTGCACTAAAGCCTGCTCCTGTATACATATATCTCAAGTTCTACATAGCAATTAGTACAATGGACTTTACTCGTTCGTTACGTTTAACTCTGGCCTCATTCTTCAGTACTATAACTTTCACTGAAACGGACCCCAGGGAATGACCACCTGAGGTAGAACACCATGACACAACAACCCTACATCAGAGCCACTACCACTCCCATCCTCTTCCCTGGCTCCTACAGGGACTCACTGAATTCCTCCATGTTAAGTGGATGCAATTGAATGGAAATCACATAACACTATTTCACAAACTTTATTTTTCAGATGCATTTTCTGCTGTATTGTTGGCCCAGGTGGGAATCTGTATTTTCCTGTTATTTGCTAACATACAGAGTATATACTATGTATTAGAGGTAAGTATTAGTTCCTGAGTCCAGATAATATTTTGACAAATGAAAAAATATTCTTTAAAATTAATTCATCTATTAGCTGCTAATATTCCATGCATGTATATTATGCAATTTCTTGATGACCTGTGATGGCTTGCATTTTTACTGACTAAGCTTCATCTTAATAGATCACTTACAATATCTATTAAATGCAAAATAACTAACCTAGTAATCTCCATTCACATGACCAGACAATGTTCATGTTTTGCAATATTGGTAAAACAAATCTTCATGACATATTTATGAATATGAGGTGGAGTCTCTCTAAGTCAAGCATCCATTATTTGTCCTAATTAAAATAATATAGTGGATTAGCAACCCCTCCCCCAGTTGTTAAATTGAGGAACTTTTGGGTCTAAAAAAATGACAAATTCACAAACACTTGACAACGCTGGCTTCTTTTCTATTCCCAGAGGACCACAAATTACCTCCTCTGAGACCCTAAATTAGCCTGGCCAGCTAATTTATGTGATCTTGACACCCCACCCCATGCTTACATCTTGTCCACCAACTGAGTGTTCATAGCTTGTATTCAAAACTTATATACATTTGGTTAGCAGTCAGACCTTTTGACTCTACATTTTGTTATATCTGTTGACAATTTCCCATTTGCACATAATTCGTAAAGGTGTTTTGTTCATGCAAATGTGTGAATGGTTTAATAATTCTCCACTGTTTTTGTCTACAAAAATGAGTATGTCAGTAGATTCTAGTGCACCAAGCAAGCAGCCCCTCAAACTATTTGGAGGGCTGCAAGAAAGAGTACACTAGACTGTAAGACGTGTTTCTCTCTTAGCCAGTAGGTCAATAGTGATTACATGTTTAGCTAGAAAGGCCCATGTTTAAAGCTTATAGCATATTGAATAAGATGGGTTCATATATAGTTTGTGTTCAGACAGTTATTTTATGCCTGACTAATGTGTGTCCTGTTCTAGCCTCCATAGCCCGAAAAACTAAACAAACAAACAAACAAACAAAATAGAATCATAAAACATGTCCAGTTAGGGAGACATCCAGCATCACAACTGATTAAACTTTTCCTACGGGGAACTATAGAATCAGTTTTGTCATTAGTTTCACTCCTACTTTTTTACCCCACTGAAGGTAATTATGATGTGTAGGCCAGAAATATATTAATAAGCTCTTAATTTCTGTGTTCTGTTGTTTCCAAACATTTTTACAAATATCTTTTAGGTGTCCATGACCCATGAAGAACAAACTAATAGAATTATACTATTATTGTGTTTGCCTTATTTTCTCTTTGCAACATTTATACTAGCCATATATAACTTCTTAGCCAACCTGGAAACTCAAGAACTACAGATTTTTCTGTTTATGTAGGCAACAAATCCACTGTGTTTTGTGAGTCAAAAATATTAGCCTTGGACATTTATTTATTGAGGAAAAGTATCCAATATTACATGTCTGTGAGTGGCAAAGATATGTGTACCTTTAGGACAAGCAGATAATTTGTAGGTGGAATTAGTCAGATGTTTTCAATTAATGGGATGACAAATCAGGTGTCAGGGAGCAACCTGCTATACTTAAAGGCATTCAACTCATTTTGGGCTAAAAATCAATTTATTTCAGTTGGTCTTTAATAAAAAAGAATGAGGAACCCTGGAGGTAGTGGGTGGGCTTTTGCAATTTGATCAAGATGTATACAAATATCCTCATGTACATTAAGTAGACAATGGCATTGTATACTAGTAATTATGCTGAAAAGCAATTTAGGTTATGATGAGAGGCAGCGGATAAATGTTGGAATTGTGGATATGCAATCCATGTTTTTTCTCTTCTTAGAATAGCCAGAAACGTTTAGAAGCTGTTATTGCTGCAAGAGGGTCACACCAGATAATGAAAGCAGAGGTTCACATACTTTCCACTCACGGAAGTGATATTAGATCATATTTTCCTCAATACATACTTTTTTTTGACACATTTGTTTGATTTGGTTATCTTTTTCTACTTTTAGAACTTGTGTGAAAATATGATGTAGCTTTCAGTCAAATTCATGCAGACATATAGACAATTCTTGAGGGTTCAAACTTTAAAGCACCACTGTGCGTTCTCTATGCATATACCCTTAATTGTTGGGAGTTTAGGTGGTCTTCTAGCCTAAGCAGCTGTGCAACACTAAAAGCTTTTTCTATACTTTAACAGACACATACATAGAGGTACACTTTAAGGTTCCAGTCTAGTCTGGTTCTTTTATTCATAGTACCACTAGAGTTGAGCGAACACCTGGATGTTCAGGTTCAAGAAGTTCGGAAAATGTTCGGGTTCAGGATCCGAACTTAACCCGAACTTCATCCCGGACCCGAACCCTATTGAAGTCAATGGGGACCTGAACTTTTGGGCACTAAAAAGGCTGTAAAATAGTCCAGGAAAGGGCTAGAGGGCTGCAAAAGGCAGCACAATGTAGGTAAATGCCATGCAAACAAATGTGGATAGGTAAATTAAATAAAATAAAACAAATAAAAATTAACCAATATCAATAGGAGAGAGGTCCCATAGCAGAGAATCATGCGTCATATCACCCACCACTGGAGAAGGCCACTTTGAGTTATTTAGGCCCCAGCACCCAGACAGAGGAGAGAGGTCCCACAGCAAGGAATAAGGCGTCATATAACCCACCACTGGAGAAGGCCACTTTCAGTTATTTAGACCCCAGCACCCAGACAGAGGAGAGAGGTTCTACAGCAGAGAATCATGCATCATATCACCCACCACTGGAGAAGGCCACATTCAGTTATTTAGGCCCCAACACCCAGACAGAGGAGAGAGGTCCCACAGCAGAGAATCATGCATCATATTACCGACCACTGGAGAAGGCCACTTTCAGTTATTTAGGCCCCAGCACCCAGACAGAGGAGAGAGGTCCCACAGCAAGGAATATGGAGTCATATCACCCACCACTGGAGAAGGCCACTTTCAGTTATTTAGGCCCCAGCACCCAGACAAAGGAGATAGGTTCCACAGCAAGTAATAAGGCGTAATATCACCCACCACTGGAGAAGGCCACTTTCAGTTATATAGGCCCCAGCACCCAGACAGAGGAGAGAGGTCCCACAGCAGAGAATCATGCGTCATATCACCCACCACTGGAGAAGGTCACTTTCAGTTATTTAGGCCCCAGCACCCAGACAGAGGAGAGAGGTTCCACAGCAGAGAATCATGCGTCATATTACCCACCGCTGGAGAAGGCCACTTTCAGTTATTTAGGCCCCAGCACCCAGACAGAGGAGAGAGGACCCACAGCAAGGAATAAGGCGTCATATCACCCACCACTGGAGAAGGCCACTTTCAGTTATTTAGGCCCCAGCACTCAGACAGTGGAGAGAGGTCCCATAGCAAGGAATAAGGCGTAATTTTACCCAACACTAGAGAAGGCCATTTTCAGTTATTTAGGCCCCAGCACCCAGACAGAGGAGAGAGGTCCCACAGCAAGGAATAAGGCGTCATATAACCCACCACTGGAGAAGGCCACTTTCAGTTATTTAGGCCCCAGCACCCAGACAGAAGAGAGAGGTCCCGCAGCAAAGAATAAGGCGTAATATCACTCACCACTGGAGAAGGCCACTTTCAGTTATTTAGGCCTCAGCAATAAGACAGAGGAGAGAGGTCCCAGAGCAGAGAATCATGCGTCATATCACCCACCACTGGAGAAGGCCACTTTCAGTTATTTAGGCCCCAACACCCAGACAGAGGAGAGAGGTCCCACACCAGAGAATCATGCGTCACATCACCCACCACTTTAGAAGGCCACTTTCAGTTATTTAGGCCCCAGCACCCAGACAAAGGAGAGAGGTCCCACAGCAAGGAATAAGGCGTCATATAACCCACCACTGGAGAAGGCCACTTTCAGTTATTTAGGCCCCAGCACCCAGACAGAGGAGAGAGGTCCCACAGCAAGGAATAAGGCGTCATATAACCCACCACTGGAGAAGGCCACTTTCAGTTATTTAGGCCCCAGCACCCAGACAGAAGAGAGAGGTCCTGCAGCAAAGAATAAGGCGTAATATCACCCACCACTGGAAAAGGCCGCTTTCAGTTATTTAGGCCTCAGCACCAAGACAGAGGAGAGAGGTCCCACAGCAGAGAATCATGCGTCATATTACCCACCACTGGAGAAGGCCACTTCAGTTATTTAGGCCCCAGCACCCAGACAGATGAGAGAGGGCCCACAGCAAGGAATAAGGCGTCATATCACCCACCACTGGAGAAGGCCACTTTTAGTTATTTAGGCCACAGCACCCAGACAGAGGAGAGAGGTCCCACAGCAGATAATCATGCGTCATATTACCCACCACTGAAGAAGGCCACTTTCAGTTATTTAGCCCATGGCACCCAGACAGGGGAGAGAGGTCGCATGGCAGAGGTTCAGGCTTCATGTCACCCACCATTGTAACAGGCCACATTCAGTTATTTAGGCCCAGGCGCCCAGATTGAGGAGAGGTTCATTCAACTTTGTGTTGCACTGCAAGATCATGGTAAAGTTAAAAAAATGAGGATTCAATAAAGAATTGCCCCGGAGTATACATGGTTGAGGGGGAGGCAGTTATAAATGTCTTTTCCACACAAGTGAGGGACAGGTCCTGTGGTATCAATGCCTGGTTCATTTTTATGAACGTCAGCTTGCCCACGTTGGCTGTGGACAGGCGGCAGTGTTTGTCAGTAATGACGCCCCCTGCCGTGCTGAATACGCGTTCAGAAAAAACGCTGGCCGCCAGGCAGGCCAGCACCTCCAAGGCATAAAAGGCTAACTCTGGCCACGTGGACAATTTTTAGAGCTACAAGTTGAATTGGGCCGAACCATCAGTCAGTACGTTCAGGGGTGTGCAGACGTACTGTTCAACCATGTTAGTGAAATGCTGCCTCCTGCTAACATGTTCCGTATCAGGTGGTGGTGCAGTTAGCTGTGGCGTGGAGACAAATCTTTTCCACATTTCTGCCATACAAACCCTGCCCTCAGAGGAGCTGGCCGTGACACAGCTGCGTTGGCAACCTCTTGCTCCTCCTCTTCCTTCGCCTCGTTCTTCCACCTGTTCCGCTGTGACATTTGGAAATGATCTCTGGAGCGCGTCTACCAGCGTATGCTTGTACTCGCGCGACTTCCTATCACGCTCAGGTGCAGGAAGTAAGGTGGCCACATTGTCTTTGTACCGGGGATCCAGCAGGGTGGCAACCCAGTAGTCCGCACACGTTAAAATGTGGGCAACTCAGCTGTCGATGCGCAGGCACTGCAGCATATAGTCGCTCATGTGTGCCAGGCTGCCCAGAGGTAAGGACAAGATGTCCTCTTTGGGAGGCTTATCGTCATCGTCCTCCGTTTCCCCCCAGCCATGCACCAGCGATGGGCCCGAGCTGCTATGGGTGCCACCCCGCTGTGAAGGTGCTTCATCCTCATCCTGCTCCACCTCCTCATACTCGTCCTCCTCGTCCTCCAGTAGTGGGCCCTGGCTGGCCACATTTGTACCTGGCCTCTGCTTTTGCAAAACACCTCCCTCTGAGCCACTTCTAAGAGACTGTCCTGAAAGTGCTAAAAATGACTCCTTTTCCTCCTCCTCCTCCTCCTGGGACACCTCCTCTTCCATCATCGCCGTAAGTGTTTTCTCAAGGAGACATAGAAGTGGTATTGTAACGCTGATAACGGCGTCATCACCACTGGCCATGTTGATGGAGTACTCGAAACAGGGCAACATGGCACACAGGTCTCGCATGGAGGCCCAGTCATTGGTGGTGAAGTGGGGCTGTTCCGCCGAGCGGCTCACCCGTGAATGCTGCAGCTGAAACTCCACTACCGCCTGCTGCTGCTCGCACAGTCTGGCCAGCATGTGCAAGGTGGAATTCCTCCTGGTGGGCACGTCGCATATGAGGCGGTGAGCGGGAAGGCCGAAGTTCTGCTGTAGTGCAGACAGGCGAGCAGCGGCAGGATGTGAACGCCGGAAGCGCACACAGACGGCCCGTACTTTATGCAGCAGCTCTGACGTGTTGGGGTAGTTGTGAATGAACTTCTGCACCACCAAATTCAGCACATGCGTCAGGCAAGGGATGTGCGTCAAACCGGCTAGTCCCAGAGCTGCAACGAGATTTCGCCCATTATCGCACACCACCAGGCCGGGCTTGAGACCCACCGGCAGAAACCACTCGTCGGTCTGTTGTTCAATACCCCGCCACTACCTGCGCGGTGTGGGGCCTGTTCCCCATAAATATGAGTTTCAGAATGGCCTGCTGACATTTACCCCGGGCTGTGCTAAAGTTGGTGGTGAAGGTGTGTGGCTGACTGGAAGAGCTGGTGGAAGCAGAGGAGGAGGAAGACGAAAAGTAGGAGGAGGCTACAGGAGGCAAAGAATGATGCCCTGCGATCCTTGGCGGCAGAAGGATGTGCGCCACTACATTTACCCAGTGTGCAGTTAGGGAGATATAGCGTTCCTGGCCGTGCTTACTGGTCCACGTATCTGTGGTTAGGTGGACCTTGCCACAGATGGCGCTGCGCAGTCCACACTTGATTTTATCGGATATTTGGTTGTGCAGGGAAGGCACAGCTGTCCTGGAGAAGTAGTGGCGGCTGGGAACAACATACTATAGGACAGCTATCGCCATCAGCTGTTTGAAGCTGTCTGTGTCCACCAGCCTGAATGACAGCATTTCAAAGGCCAGAAGTTTAGAAATGCTGGCATTCAGGCCCAAGGCTCGAGGGTGGCAAGGTGGGAATTTAACCTTTCTTTCCAAGGTTTGTGAGAGGGAGAGCTGAACGCTGCCGTTTGACATGGTGGAGATGCTTGGTGACGCAGGAGGTGGTGTCGGTGGCACATCCTCTGTTTGGTGGGCGGCAGGGGCCGAGGCAGCAGCAGAAGAGGGAGCAGGTGGAGCCTGAGTGAGTTCCTTGCTTTTAAGGTTCCTGGTGGCGGTGGCCAGTAGCAGACGAACTCTCTTGGCGGTGGCTGTTTTGCTTTTGCCCCCTGCTCCCTCTTTTGCTACGCTGTAGGCCCGGTCTCAACTATGAAAGTCAGTGGCACGACCTTCATTCCATGTGGGGTCTAGGACCTTATCGTCCCCTGCATCGTCTTCCACAGAGTCTTTCTCCCTGACCTCCTGTTCGGTCTGCACACTGCAGAAAGACGCAGCAGTTGGCAGCTGTGTTTCGTCATCATCAGAGACGTGCGGACTCCGATCTGGTATTCCCATGTCCTCATCATCAGGAAACATCAGTGGTTATGCATCAGTGCATTCTATGTCTTCCACCACTGGAGAAGGGCTAGGTGGATTCCCTTGGGAAACCCTGCCAGCAGAGTCTTCAAACAGCATAAGAGTCTGCTGCATAACTTGAGGCTCAGACAGTTTCCCTGATATTCACGGGGGTGATGTGACAGACTGATGGGCTTGGATTTCAAGCGCCACCTGTGCGCTTTCTGCAGAAGACTGGGTGGGAAATAATGTTGTGAACGTGCTGGATCCATTTTTGGCCACCCAATTGACTAGCGCCTGTACCTGCTCAGGCCTTACCATCCTTAGAATGGCATTTGGGCCCCGACCAAATATAGCTGTAAATTCTGGCGGGTACTGGAAGCTGAGGTAGTTGGTTCACTAGGACGTGTGGCTGTGGCAGAATGGCCACCTCCTCTCCTAGCACCAGAGGGTCCACTAACACCACCACGACCGCGTCCGCGTCCCTTACTAGATGTTTTCCTCATTGTTACCGTTCACCAAGCACCACAATAAGAAAAAAAAATAATTTGGCCCAATGTATTGATTTCAAATTCAGGCCTTTTTTTAAAGGCACCTAACACTATTTGCCTATTTATTTATGTACCGTATTACACTAAACCAGGCAAGGCAGTAACCACTGATTTAGGGGAATATCAATTGTAGGGCTAGTATTTAGGCCCTGGATGCAAGGTATCCTTTTATAGACAGATTTACACTTGGAGATGCACAGTAGTGTGTGAAAAAATATGTAGCATTATGCCTTCAGCAATTGTATTTTAACACTTTGTGTAATATACCCTTTAACGGACAGAAATACAATGGGAGATGCATGGTAGTGTGTGAAGTTATTGAGGATGACCCTCTCAGCACTTGTATATATACCTTTAGTGTAATATACCATGTTACGTACTGATTAACACTTGGCCTGCAACAGCTGGAACAACAGATTCAGGGTATTGCTATATTGACAAGTGAATTTCACCCCAGAACAAAATCTATCCTTTGCCGGACACTATTAAACTTGGCCAGCCACAGCTGAAACCACTGATTTATGGTATTGCTATTTTGGCAATTAAATTTCACCCCAGAAAAAAATATATCCTGTTAAGGACAGATTTAATCTAGGTCTGCAACAGCTGGAACACCAGATACAGGGTATTGCTATTTTGGCAATTGAATTTCACCCCAGAAAAAAATATACCCTTTACGGACAGATTAAAACTAGGCCTGCAACAGCTGGACAACAGTTTTACTGTATTTCTATTTTTGCAACTGAATTTCACTGCAGAAAATAATATATCCTATGACGGACACTATGTAACTTGTCCAGCCACTGCTGGGACACCAGATTTACGGTATTGCTATTTTGGCAATTGAATGTCACCAAATAAAAAAATATGTCCTTTGACATACACTATTAACCACTTCAGCCCCCTTAGCTTAAACACCCTTAATGACCAGGCCACTTTTTACAATTCCGCACTACACTACTTTCACCGTTTATTGCTCCGTCATACAACTTACCACCCAAATGAATTTTACCTCCTTTTCTTCTCACTAATAGAGCTTTCATTTGGTGGTATTTCATTGCTGCTGACATTTTTACTTTTTTTGCTATTAATCAAAAATTACCGAAATTTTTGCAAAAAAATGACATTTTTCACTTTCTGTTGTAAAATTTTTCAAAAAAAACTACATTTCTATATAAATTTTTCTCTAAATTTATTGTTCTACATGTCTTTGATAAAAAAAATCCAATAAGTGTATATTTATTGGTTTGGGTAAAAGTTATAAGCGTTTACAAACTATGGTGCAAAAAGTGAATTTCGGCATTTTGAAGCAGCTCTGACTTTCTGAGCACCTGTCATGTTTCTTCAGGTGCTAGAATGCCAGGATAGTATAAATATCCCCCAAATTACACCATTTTAGAAAGAAGACACCCCAAAGTATTCGCGGAGTGGCTTGGTGAGTTCATGTATCATTTCATTTTTTCACAAGTTAGCGGAAAATGACACTTTCTGAGAAAAAAAAAAAGTTTCAATTTCTGATAACTTCTGGCAAAAAAAAAATCTCAGACGTACTCACTATGCCCCTCAGTGAATACCTTGGGGTGTCTACTTTCCGAAATGGAGTCATTTGTGGGGTGTGTTTACTGTTCTGGCATTTTGGGCGGGCTAAATTGTGAGCCGCCATGTAAAACCTAAAGGTACTCGTTGGAATTTGGGCCCTTTGCGCACTCAGGCTGCAAAAGCGGCACTTATGTGGTATCGCCGTACTCAGGAGAAGTAGGGCAATGTGTTTTGGGGTGTATTTTTACATATACCCATGTTGGGTGAGAGAAATATCTCTGTAAATTGTCAACTTTGTATAAAAATTTTTAAAAGTTGTCGTTTACAGAGATATTTTTCACACAAAGTATGGGTATATATAAAAATACACCCCAAAACACATTGCCCTACTTCTCCTGAGTACGGCGATACCACATGTGTGCCACTTTTTTGCAGCCTGGGTGCGCAAAGGGGCCATAAAACCAAAGAGTACCTTTAGGATTTCACAGGGCATTTTTACGCATTTGGATTCCAGACTTCTTCTCACCCTTTAGGGGCCCCTAAAATGCCAGGACAGTATAAATACCCCACATGTGACCCCATTTTGGTAAGAAGACACCCCAAGGTATTCTGTGAGGGGTATGGTGAGTTCATGTAAAATTTTATTTTTTGTCACAAGTTAGTGGAATATGAGACTTTGTAAAAACAAAATAAAAAAAAAAAAAAAAAACAATTTCCGCTGACTTGTGCCAAAAAATAAAAATTCTGTGGACTCACCATGCCCCTCACGGAATACTTTGGGGTGTCTTCTTTCCAAAATGGGGTCACATGTGGGGTATTTATACTCACCTGGCATTTTAGGGGCCCCTAAAGTGTGAGAATCCAAATGCATAAAAATGGCCTGTGAAATCCTAAAGGTACTCATTGGTTTTAGGGCCCCTTTGCGCATCTTGGCTGCAAAAAAGTGTCACTCATGTGGTATCGCCGAACTCAGGAGAAGTAGGGCAATGTGTTTTGGGGTGTATTTTTACATATACCCATGCTGCGTGTGAGAAAAATTTCGCAGTAAACGACAACTTTTTACATTTTTTTATTCAAAGTTGTCAATATACAGAGATATTTCTCTCACCCAGCATGGGTATATGTAAAAATACACCACAAAACACATCGCCCTACTTCTCCTGAGTACGGCGATACCACATGTGTGACACTTTTTTGCAGGCAAGATGCGCAAAGGGGCCCAAATTCCAATGAGTACCTTTTAGGAGGGCATTTTTACACATTTTTCTTCTCACGCTTTAGGGCCCCTAAAATGCCAGGGCAGTAGAAATACCCCACGTGTGACCCCATTTTTGAAAGAAGACACTCCAAGGTATTCCATGAGGGGCATGGCGAGTTCATAGAATATTTTTTTTTTGGCACAAGTTAGTGGAAATTGATTTTTATTGTTTTTCTCACAAAGTCTCCCTTTCCGCTAACTTTTGACAAAAAGTTTAATTTTCATGAACTCATTATGCCCCTCAGCGAATACCTTGGGGTGTCTTCTTTCCAAATGAGGTCACATGTGAGGTATTTATACTGCCCTGGCATTTAGGGCCCTAAAGCGTGAGAAGAAAATGCGTAAAAATACCCTCCTAAAAGGTACTCGTTGGAATTTGGGCCCTTTGCGCATCTTGGCTGCAAAAAGTGTCACACATGTGGCATTGCCGTACTCAGGAGAAGTAGGGCGATGTGTTTTGGGGTGTATTTTTACATATACCCATGCTGGGTGAGAGAAATATCTCTGTATATTGACAACTTTGAATAAAAAAATGTAAAAAGTTGTCGTTTACAGCGATATTTCTCACACCCAGTATGGGTATATGTAAAATACACCCCAAGCTACATTGCCCTACTTCTCCTGAGTACGGCGATACTACATGAGTGACACTTTTGCAGCCAAGATCGCAAAGGCCCTAAAACCAATGAGTACCTTTAGGATTTCACAGGCCATTTTTACGCATTTGGATTCTCACGCTTTAGGACCCCTAAAATGCCAGGGCAGTATAAATACCCACATGTGACCCCATTTTTCATTCGCATCGATCAATGTGGATGAAAAAATCTCTGCCAAAATCAGTGACTGCGGTGCGGTGGGCTGGGCGCTAGCTACCTAACAAGTAGCTAGCTAACTGGCGGTGATAAGGGACCCTTATGCCCCATTCACACGTCCGCAATTCTGTTTGCGGAGCGGAATTGCGGACCCATTCATTTCTATGGGGACAGACTTTGTCCCGCTCGGATCCGGAATTACGGATCCGCGCTCCGAGTCTGCACTTCCGTTCCGCAAAAATATAGAACATGTCCTATTCTTGTCCGCAATTGCGGACAAGAAAAGCATTTTCTATATAGTTCTGGCAATGTGCGGATCTGCAAAATGCGGAAAGCACATTGCCGGTGTCCGTGTTTTGAGGATCTGTGAATCCACGGATCCGTGAATCCACGGATCCGCAAAACACATATGGACGTCTGAATGGAGCCTTACAAGGGGTGTGATCAATGACAGGGGGTGATCAGGGGTCTAGATGGGGTGATCAAGGGGTTAATAGGTGGGGGGTGGGGGGTTAGTGTAGTGTTTGGTGCAACTTTTACTGTGTTACCTGGTCCTCTGGTGGTCGATCCCAGAAAATGGGACCACCAGAGGACCAGGTAGCTAGCTATATCAGACGCTGTTCATAAAACAGCGTCTGATATAGCTGTTTGATGCGATTTATATCGCATCTACAGCCTGCCAGCGATTGATCATCGCTGGCAGGCTGTAGTCCAACTCTCGAGACGCGCTTCACTGTGAACGCGCGCGCGTACGCGCGCGCGTTCACAGGAACTCTCGCGTCTCGCGAGATGACGCCCCGGCGCGTCCAAACAGAAGATCCCGGCCGCCCGCAGGACGCAATCCTGCGTACGGCGGTCGGGGACTGGTTAAACTTGGCCAGCCACTGCTGGGACAGCAGATTTACGGTATTGCTATTTTGGCAATTGAATTTCACCCCAGAAAAAAATATATCCTTTGCCGTACACTGTTAAACTTGGCCAGCCACATCTGAAACCACTGATTTATGGTATTGCTTTTTTGGCAATTGAATTTCACCCCAGAACAAATTATATCCTTTGCTGGACACTATTATACTGTGCCAGCCACTGCTGGGACACCAGATTTAGGGGATTGCTATTTTGGCAATTGAATTTCACCACAGAACAAAATATATCCTTTGCCGGACCCTATTAAACTTGGCCAGCCACAGCTGAAACCACTGATTTATTGTATTGCTAATTTGGCAATTAAATTTCACCCCAGAACAAAATATATCCTTTGCTGGACACAATGAAACTTGGCCAGCCACAGCTAAAACCACAGATTTACGGTATTGCTATTTTGGCAATTGAATTTCACCCCAGAACAAAATTTATCCTATGCCAGAGTCTAGTAAACTTGGCCAGCCACAGCTGAAACCACTGATTTGTGGTATTGCTATTTTGGCAATTGAATTTCACCCCAGAACAAATTATATCCTTTGCTGGACACTATTATACTTTGCCAGCCACTGCTGGGACACCAGATTTAGGGGATTGCTATTTTGGCAATTTAATTTCACCCCAGAAAAAAATATACCCTCTTACGGACAGAGTTAAACTAGGCCTGCAACAGCTGGAACATCAGATTCAGGCTATTGCTATTTTGGCAATTGAATTTCACCCCAGAACAAATTATATCCTTTGCTGGACACTATTATACTGTGCCAGCCACTGCTGGGACACCAGATTTAGGTGATTGCTATTTTGGCAATTGAATTTCACCACAGAAAAAAATATACCCTGTTATGGACATATTTAAACTAGGCCTGCAACAGCTGGAACATCAGATTCAGGGTATTGCTATTTTGGCAATTGAATTTCACCACAGAACAAAATATATCCTTTGCCGGACCCTATTAAACTTGGCCAGCCACAGCTGAAACCACTGATTTATTGTATTGCTAATTTGGCAATTAAATTTCACCCCAGAACAAAATATATCCTTTGCTGGACACAATGAAACTTGGCCAGCCACAGCTAAATCCACAGATTTACGGTATTGCTATTTTGGCTATTGAATTGCACCCCAGAACAAAATATATCCTTTGCCGTAGTCTATTAAACCTGGCCAGCCACAGCTGAAACAACTGATTTGTGGTATTGCTATTTTGGCAATTGAATTTCACCCCAGAACAAATTATATCCTTTGCTGGACACTATTATACTTTGCCAGCAACTGCTGGGACACCAGATTTAGGGGATTGCTATTTTGGCAATTGAATTTCACCCCAGAAAAAAATATACCCTCTTACGGACAGAGTTAAACTAGGCCTGCAACAGCTGGAACATCAGATTCAGGCTATTGCTATTTTGCCAAATGAATTTCACCCCAGAACAAAATATATCCTTTGCAGGACACTATTAAACTTAGCCAGCCACAGCTGAAACCACTGATTTGCGGTATTGCTATTTTGGCTATTGAATTTCACCCCAGATCAAAATATATCTTTTGCCGTACACTATTAAACTTGGCCAGCCACTTCTGGGACACCAGATTTACGGTATTGCTATTTTGGCAATTGAATTTAACCCCAGAAAAAAATATATCCTTTGCCGGACACTATTAAACTTGGCCAGCCACAGCTGAAACCACTGATTTATGGTATTGCTATTTTGGCAATTGAATTTTACCACAGAACAAAATATATCCTTTGCTGGACACAATGAAACTTGGCCAGCCACAGCTAAATCCACAGATTTACGGTATTGCTATTTTTGCAATTGAATTTCACCCCAGAACAAAATATATCCTTTGCCGGACACTATTATACTTTGCCAGCCACTGCTGGGACACCAGATTTAGGGGATTGCTATTTTGGCAATTATATTTCACCACAGAAAAAAATGTACCCTGTTACGGACAGATTTAAACTAGACCTGCAACAGCTGGAACATCAGATTCAGCGTATTGCTATTTTTGCAATTGAATTTCACCCCAGAACAAAATATATCCTTTGCCGGACACTATTAAACTTGGCCAGCCACAGCTGAAACCACTGATTTACGGTATTGCTATTTTGGCAATTGAATTTCAACCCAAAAAAAATATATCCTTTGCAGGACACTATTATACTTTGGGACACCAGATTTAGGGGATTGCTATTTTGGCAATTGAATTTCACCACAGAAAATTATCTATCCTTTGCCAGACAGCAGACAGTATTACACTTGGCTAGCCACAGCTGGGACACCAGATTTAGTGGATTGCTATTCTGGAAATTGAACTTAACCCCTTAATAAAATATAGAAATTTCTATCCTGAGTTTCTAGGGGTGACAATAAGCACAGCTAATCCCCTGATCTAGAATATAGCAAAAAAAAAAAAAAACATTAGTATTGATGGATTGATGGATTTGCTGGCAGCTTGTGCTTGTGCACCACAAGTCACAAAATGGCCGCCGCTCACCCCAGAAAAAAGTGACAAAAAAATGCTCTGTGCAGCCTAAAAACCTGTGAGCAATTAACTAGCAGAAGTTGAATGATTCACAGCTGTAGATCGATCACTTCATTACGTGCTTTTGCTGACCTTTTGCTGACTTTTCCCTGCCTAATCTCGCCCTCACAGTAGCTGCATCCTCTCCCTACACTAATCAGAGCAGGGTGACATGCGGCGGTACGTGACTCCAGCTTAAATTGAAGCTGGGTCACATGCTGCACTTGGCCAATCACAGCCATGCCATTAGTAGGCATGGCTGTGATGGCTTCTTAGGACAAGAAGTAAAACGCTAGCTGATTGGCTGCTGTGCAGCCCTTCAGAAAGCGAGAAGAAATCGCCGAACAACGGACCCGAACCCAAACTTTTTTGAAAATGTTCGAGTCCGGCTCCGTGTCCCAAACACCCCAAAATTCCGTACGAACCCGAACTATGCTCGAACTGTTCACTCAACACTAAGTACTACTTTTATGTAAATTATTCAAAAAGTGTAATTTCAATTTGGTGCCCTGAATTTTGTTGACCAACTTTAAGATTTGCAACTGCTGCCTAAAAAAAATGTTTTAAACCACACTACTGTATATTTAAATCCGATAGCAATTGCCCCTGAAATGGGCACAGAAAGTTAGACAGGATGAGGATTGGGATGATTTTTTGGAATGAACATTCATAAAATTGCATTTTTCATGCAGCACCCAGAATCACCATTTGTTGGCAACACTGCACTTTGTAAACAGAGGATGTGCTGCTGACAATAAGTGAATGGGGGATGAACAATCACAAGGATCATTTCGCATCAGGCCATATTAGAAGCCCATTAAACCAACACCCATTTCTATATTGTTGTTTTACACTTGCTTATTGCCCAGCATCACCACTTTTTACATATTTTTATAGATCCTTGTTGTCTCTACTGCTAGATAATGCTAGCCTCCTTAGCTATCTAAATATGAAATTAAATTGAATTTCCTGGCTAGAGTGCGTCACAAATATTGCCCCCCTTGTTGTTACATAACATTACAAAAATCTACCTTTACACATCATAAAATACACAGATAGTGCATCATTAGGGGTATAAAAGCTCTAGAAAGCTTGATAAGATGCAAACTATGGCATTTAAGTATGCTAATGCACCACCAGAGCATGCCCATCATGTTCCATATGGTATCTGACTGACAACTTCCAGAAGTTTCAGCAAATAAAATAATTAAATATATATCCCAATCAAATCTTAATTCATTGGTTTTGTTTTCCTTCCTAGATTGTGTGCACACCAACGTCTTGGAGAATCAGCATTTTTATCACCCTGGCTATCACGGTTGTTGTCTCAGTCTTAACTGAAGTAAGCTCTTATTTCATGAAATACATATAGTAACTATATTTCCATGGAGCAATTGTTCACCTGTTTAACATAAATCAACAATAAAGCTTCAAATTATATGATGGATTGCAAATATAATTTCTACTTTCTCTTTTTATATCTGAATTTTATGTGGCATGTTTTACATACTACCGTATTTTTCACCCCATAAGACAAACTTTTTTCCATTCATCCAAAGCAGCTCCAGTTACAGGGGAAAACAGCCTCCCATGGGGGCATTGAACACAGACAGAGTTTATCAGGGTCTGCTAAGACCTTGCAGCTCTTCTCTGCCACCAAGACACCCGTTATTACATGATCTCTGGGTCTAACAGCTGTTCACTGTATAGCGCTTATGCACAAAGAAAAGGAGAAGTCAGAAGTGCTAATTAATCACTTCTGCCTTCAAGAGCTTTATTCCCGCGCCGTACATGTACGGTGCTTAGTCACCATGGAGTTAAGAAAACTTCTACCAGTAAATGCAAATACATACATGTTCACCTTTACTAAATCCTTTCTCTTTTCCAGAGATATCCCAAGATGAGTGCTGCAAAATGGCCAGCTTTGAAAACAAATACCTATTGAGTTACTTTGTCAGGTGTAATGAGTAACACAAAAACCGGTCATCTTGCACCATTCATTTAGGGATATCTTGAGGCAATAGGAAAGGTAAAGAAAGACATATATGTACAGTATAACCAATTTTATTATTTTCAACTTGATAGTTGGAAAAACATGATTGCATAGAAGAAGCAGATTGATATGTAATAGATATTGACTAATGTAGCCAATTTCATGCATATTTTAATGATGTACTTTTTTAAAAATATTTTATGTGTTTATAATAGGAGTTCATCATAGAGAACAGAAAGCTTTGGCTCATCATGAAGAGATTTTTAAACTATAAATCAAGAAGTAAATATAGATCAATTATAAGAACCATTGAGATGGATCAAACCTGGCCACCTATCAACCGAACCTACTGTACAAAACCTGTTATCAGACATACAAATGAAAAAAGTGAGGTCTACAGCAATCCAGCCTATGAGCACAATGAAACGCTCAAGTAACTTTATTAAATCCATGGGATGTGTCAAGTTGAATACAAATAGCTCATCTACCTTGCCCGACATTTTATCCATTGTCCTGAAGGAACTGACACAGAACTTATTAGGATCATATCCCACTGATGAAAATTGAATGTAAAGATACTGCAGCTAGCAGGAAGTAGAAAAACATGTACTGCTATGTAATTTACACTATTGTCTGTGTGTATTTTTTCAGAATGTGTGTATTTTTACAAAATTGTATGTGTAAAATATGTAGTTGGTACAAGTGAATGTGATAAGTATGTTGAATTTGCAATAAAGGCATTTTTCCGACCACTGAATAAATGCTTTTAAAATTTTTCGGATATATTTTGACTTACTGTAGTTATTTTCCTCTTCCATTTATCCATTTCTCCTGTTTTTTCAGCATCCTGAACAGATAACAGATGCTGGGTGACAACGATTAATGGAAGCCACTCTAATATTAATAGTAGTTTTCACCAAGATTTTTACAGATGACTTGTGTGTTTTTGATCCACCAAACTAGGGTATCCAGATTACGTCTGAATAGAATCTAGATCTAAAATGAAGCCTATAACACTTGTTGAGTAATGTACATAAGCAGCCTACAGGTTAGTACATGACATGACCAGTGCTATGGGTATTCATACTGTACCAGAGATGCAGCTCACCAGAAGAGTGGCACAGTTCGATATACCAGTCGGAACCAAAGCCGAGTTCGATTCCAAGTTTTCAAGTGGTTTTGCACTGTAAAAATCAACTACTCAATGAAGTCTTGGACGACTTCGCAAATAACTAACTAACTTTGGCTCATTGGAGCTCTTACATTTTAATACTGTACAGAGAAGGATCTCCATACAGTATTAATCCGACTTTATAAACGAAGTGACTTCGGATGTAACATCTGAAGCTCGCATAGCTCCTCACTAGTTATAAATAGTAGACTGATTTATTTCATAGTTACCTGTCTCCAAAATTTTTGCGCCTTCCATGTGTATGAGATGTGGCATGTCACCAATAGCGTTGAGTGATATGAAGTATCTGAAGTGGAGTTTGATTTGAATTTCAGGGAAAATTTGACTTGCCGCAAAGCTGAATTTCCTTGTGTTTCGTGGTAACAAATCAATTTTCACTGATAGGGCGGTTAAAAAAAAATCATACTTACCTCATTCATTTCAGCGCGAAGAGGCTGCCGCAACCATCTTGATTGAGGGTCCCGTGCAAAATCTCGTGCATGGTGGCGTATGACGTCGCCGTGCTGGCCAGCGTGATGGTGTCATCACACTCCACACAAGATTTTGCACGGGATCTTAAATCAAGTTGATTGTGGCAGCCTCTTCTCAGTCAAATGGATAAGGTGATACATTTTTTTTTTTACTTATTAGCCCCTGAAAGCTCTAATTTTTCATGTCAGATGCTGCGTTCAGCGCTGATAGTGGCATCTGAGCACTTCAATGATGGGGGGAGGCATAATCGCCCTTTCCAGTCATTGTGCTCGCTAGTTACAGAGAAATTCGCTTCATGTCTGAGCAGGATATCAATGCACATGTGCAGGATCTCATGTGTGCTGGGGGATGTAACAATCTGTCCATCAAAAGAAGGTAGGAAGGTCATCATTAACTGTGAGTCTTCTCCTCACAAGCGTGGTATTCTGACTTTTCTCTGCCTATTTTCATACAGCATGAGAACATTTCAGAAGCTAATTGAGGTACATGGACTAACTAGAAAATTAGTCAAGCTTAGAGGTTAATGACTTTTTGTCCTCCGCAGGCCGGTAATTTGGGTTTTGGGGATAAGATATTGCTGACAGATTTTCTTTAAAAGCACACAATCAGATTTCCTGGTGCAGTTTTTAAAGCCAAAATCAGGATTAAATCATAAAAGGAGAGAAGGTATAAAGGACAGATTGGAGTTCTCATCTTTTCTGAATTCACTCCTGGTTTTGGCTTCCAAAGTTGCATCAAGAAAACTGAACATATGGTCATAGCCTAATACTTTCCTCAATTACTTTTGGGAGCGATTTATTAAACCTGGTGTAAAGGAAAACTGACTTTGTTGCCCATAGCAACCAACCCTTTTATTTCTCAGAGCTCCTTTTGAAAATGAAAGGTGGAATCTGATTTGTTACTTTAAGCAACTAACCAGTTCTACTGCTTTATGCTAGTTTTGATAAGTCTCCCTCACTGTCTTTCTACATCCCATACAGCAACACATAGAGTCCCTATGGTTGTATATTATTGTCCCACAGGCACGTTGCCATATGCCTTCCTGGGAAAGAATACTTTTGTACTACAGTATGTGCTTGAGCTTTTTCTCCTAGATTCAGATGTAAAATACCTTACTGTACCTTGATATAAAATCAGCAGTTCATAGGTGCCCTCTAACCTAATCTATGAAAGGTCCCCAAATCGCATCATGCTCCTTATATTTCTTAAGAGTACTTGCCAGGAAAGTAAGAACGCATACTACAGTATATTGCGTCACTAAGGTGTCATGCAGCATTATTACCCATTTTCAATATGTACACAAGAAATGACTAAGGATAGGTAATGCACCTGACACAATACAAGCACAAGCATGTCTGATAATTCTTATTCAAATGAAGATTACGCAAGTGCTAAATTAAAGAAGCAGCCCAGTACTCTGAATCATTTCGTGAAAAGGAGTGTAATCCGAGTGTCAAGGTGCCGACACTGTGTTTGTGAGGACAGCAATACACAGAAGAAGATTGTGAGACTTGCCACAGGACTATGGGAATACTGGTGCAGGATGACTCCTTCAGAGCACTGCTCAACAAAGGGCTGGACAATGAGATGGTAATCCTTCTGAAACAACTTTTTAATTTGTTTGCCAATTTTTGTAACATTACATGCATTCATAGTTTCAGTTTGAATGCTTGCATTATGATATTGCATTTTTTGTGTATTCAGTTCTATGCAAACCATCTTTAGAACTCTAGATTTAGAGGATGATGCATTGTTTGTTAGTGCAGAGCGGCTCTTGTAGATTTATGGCTCACATTGAAGGCATTTGTAGGAGGGTAATTAGTATTTTTGTAGAGGGGCACTCAATACCTAGGCCAATAATCAGAAACTTCAAATAAAAGCATATATATGTGTTTAATTAATAAACTCTGGATATCTCAAAAATGCATAGTATAATCCACAAAAAATACAATCCATAAAAATACACAGGTATAATTCCCCTAAAAAAACATAACTAATTCATATGACCTCTCACAACCTCATATTCCTTTAGGTAGATACATATAACTCTAATTGCACCAAAGAAGTAAATATATTATGCAGAGGTAAAATTGTAAATGGACCAACTTTATAAGTCCCAATGCACACCGGGTATTATTCCAATCCGCTTTGTAGGTGCAATTGATGGTAATATTTGGACCGACCACAACCTCGGAACCCAATGCTGGTATTTGGATCGCAGAATTGCACTTAATATTTTATCTGATAGTCCTAATCAGTTGTGCGATATCACATAAGCAGTCCTGTGCTAAGTTACACAGTTAGAATAAATGTATTGAGCATACGGTACTTTACCGCTCCATAGATCACCGCCGGCCGCTTGTGCGCTGTTGCTCTTGCTCTTCCAGGACCTGTTGCGGTGTCCCACGTGGTCCTCCGTGTCATACACCGTGGCATCCCACGTGACGCGTGCTTCCAATGCCGATTGGCTCAGCTTACATCAATGCTCCACTACAATGAAGCTATTATCGTAGATTCTTTTGAAGTAGCGATTTTTTCAAAGTGCGGCTTCTATGCGGTATTGGTCCTTAGGCTTCAGCTCTCACTACTGTTCAAAACCCAGACGCGTTTCGGGACGTGAAGCTGTCCATTCCTCAGTGGTAACAGTAGTGAGAGGGTAATGAGAGCTTTTTTATATGCATGTCCCTAATTGATCCCAGTCTCCTATTGGAGATTTTCAGATCCACCCTAAATTGGACATTGGGTGTGATTTTCCTTACTCCTCTGTGCTTTTTAAAAAAAAAAACATCCATCCAATCATATAAATGGTGGATATTCAATACATACAAATAGTGAATGTTCAATATAAGGAAATAAATTCAAACATGTAAAAAAAAGTTTAAAAAAATTAAAATGTTCCATTCGTATAATCCCAATGTCGTTCCGGAGGTGGCTTACCTCCGAAATGACATTGGGATTATACGAATGGAACATTTTAATTTTTTGAAACTTTTTTTAAATGTATGAATTTATTTCTTTATATTGAACATTCACTATTTGTATGTATTGAATATCCACCATTTATATGATTGGATGGATGTTTTTTTTTTAAAATTAAAAGCACAGAGGAGTAAGGAAAATCACACCCAATGTCCAATTTAGGGTGGATCTGAAAATCTCTAATAAGAGACTGGGATCAATTAGGGACATGCATATAAAAAAGCTCTCATTAACCTCTCACTACTGTTACCACTGAGGAAGGGACAGCTTCACATCCCGAAACGCGTCTGGGTTTTGAACAGTAGTGAGAGCTGAAGCCTAAGGACCAATACTGCATAGAAGCAGCACTTTGAAAAAATTGCTACTTCAAAAGAATCTACGATAATAGCTTCATTGTAGTGGAGCATTGATGTAAGCTGAGCCAATCGGCATTGGAAGCACGCGTCACGTGGGACGCCGCGACAGGTCCTGGAAGAGCAAGAGCAACAGCGCACGAGCGGCCGGCGGTGATCTATGGAGCGGTAAAGTACCGTATGCTCAATACATTTATTCTAACTGTGTAACTTAGCACAGGACTGCTTATGTGATATCGCACAACTGATTGGGACTATCAGATAAAATATTAAGTGCAATTCTGCGATCCAAATACCAGCATTGGGTTCCGAGGTTGTGGTCAGTCCAAACATTACCATCAATTGCACCTACAAAGCGGATTGGAATAATACCCGGTGTGCATTGGGACTTATAAAGTTGGTCCATTTACAATTTTACCTTTGCATAATATATTTACTTCTTTGGTGCAATTAGAGTTATATTTATCTATCTAAAGGAATATGAGGTTGTGAGAGGTTGGGGAATTATACCTGTGTATTTTTATGGATTGTATTTTTTGTGGATTATACTATGCATTTTTGAGATATCCAGAGTTTATTAATTAAACACATATATATGCTTTTATTTGAAGTTTCTGATTATTGGCCTAGGTATTGAGTGCCCCTCTACAAAAATACTAATTACATGCTTTTTTTCGGGTCAGCGGGTAGACCTTGAGGAGTGCACCATTTTCATGTTGTTGGACAGGTGTGCCACCACCCTCCCTTTTTAATATTTGTAGGAGGGTGGATGCCTGAAAAAAGCTAGTAGCAAGAAGATAAGACATTAAAGGCTACGTCCACTTTTGGAGGCTATTTATGTTTACAATTGCATTTGAGTAATTTTTTTCAAAAAATCATAGTTTCAATTAGCCTTCATGAAAAATATTTAGTCGCACTGTCACAAAAGGTTAACTGCTTTTCTAACTGTGTGACTGGTACTTTCACTTTCACTTTGTGATGGTCATCTATTAACCCTTATTTCTAAACTACTAAGAGGTCATACATAAACACCTATTACATGCCACATTCTTATCAGTAAGATAAAGACTGAGCTATAATGAGTTTTTATAATGTCAGAGAGCAGAGATAAGAATTCCTTCATCTCCTGGTCTTATGAAAAAGACAGAAAATCCAAAAGGTGCTAAAGCATGTCAGCTCTGTACAGAAAAAAAGTACGCCATATTTTTAATATATATGATTTTTAGCTCAAAATAAGTACAATGCAATTATAAAAAAAAATAGCCCCTAAGGTATACATAGCATTTAAGCATACGATCAAAGCCAAAATCAGTAGTGGTTTATGAAAGGAGAGAACGTATACAAGACAGATTTTTTGAATTTACTCCTGGTTTTGGCTTCCAAAACTGCATCACAAAAAAATTGTCAGCTACTGTAGGTCCTGAGGGAGGAGACCCTCAAATTTAGAATGGGGTTCATGTGTGGCCTTACTCTATTATATTCTATGGGAAAGATATACTAATATTGACATCAAAGTGGCTAATGCTGGATGATAAATCTGGCATACCTTTTAATTGGACTATTTTTTATGCACAGCCAAGCCCCTTTCAGTAGGACATGCCCCTTTGTTGAGTGAGTAAAAAAAAAAATTGCTCCAGAATTCCCTCACATTTTGATTAGAAAAATTTCCCCTATGAGTGATACAGCCAGTTAAAATGTGGTGGAAAAAACCTTTGACATGATTATAAGGTAGGTATTATTACATACAGCTGGCCATAAACTTTGGATTAATTTTGGCCAAACTGGCCAAAACTGTTTCTTTCCAGCTTGCCATACACATTAGATAGCTATCATTTGGCTGTTTCTCCAAATTCCTCCATAAACTTGCATGCTTGGCTCTGACAATGGGCTTAGGGTACATTAATGTATGTAGAAACAGAAAAAAAACTGGGCACTCTCAAATATTGAAACCCTAGAAAGATTTATTGTTGAGCCAATAAATGGAATCTGTTATGGTCCCATATATGGAGCACCATATGAAACAATCACAAGCATAAAACAGTTAAAATAGTTAAAACTGGCTGAAAGTCAAGACATCGGTCATCCGCACTACATGACCAAAGTCTAGAGCGGTATCCGGGCACGAAGAACTACACTTGGTAAGTTCGCGCCATACCACTTGTCGGCACAATAAGTAGTACTACTGTAGCACGCGGTGCACACCGTATTAGCGGGATGCCGCTGATACACTTCCATAGCGGGTCGCCGCTGCCTTTGTTCTGATGGTGAAGTAATAGAAGGCACTAGCGATACAGCGTGCCTCTTCCTATACAGTGTGAAATCATCAGTCAGTTTTTATGAATGAATATTTCTCCAATTGCTTCCCCACTCATTATAGTATGAGATCATTTGCCAGTCTTTATAAATGAAACATTTATCCAATCGCTTTTCCATTCATCAATAGCATTTGATTCTTGATTCTTCGTCATGAGAAGCAATAGGCTCACATACCAATGACTGTACTTTTATGGAGTTAATATCGGACTGGAAGCACTTTATTGAGGCATCGTATGCATTGGGTGCACTTTACCACTATACTGTAGCCACATGCAAAGGACTTTCGGCCAGTTTTAACTATTTTAACAGGTTTATGTTTGTGATTGTTTCATATGGTGCTCCATATATGGGACCATAACAGATTCCTTTTATTGGCTCCACAATAAATCTTTCTAGGGTTTCAATATTTGAGAGTGCCCAGTTTTTTTCTGTTTCTATTTGGCAAGTTTGAGTAGTTTGGGTAAACCTACTCTACTGTGAGCACCTCGGATAGTCATCTGTTTTCCCATTGCGCCACATCATAACTATTACGTTAATGTATGTGTTGTGCAAGACTCTTTGACCAGCCATAAGCTGGCATTTATGCCGAAAACTGGCTGAAACTTTGTCAGATCCCATTATAGCCATTAGTTATCTGGCTAGTGTCCAGCTATGCTTCTGCTTTAACAGACTACCAGAGTCCACAATGCATATCTCAATTTACCATTATCTCCCTGAGAATAAATGGATCAAGCGTGTTGAAATTGAAGGCGGATTTGGACAACATTCATCCAATGTGTCTGGCAGCTTTAGTTTCTTAGTTTAATTATCTTTATGGACCCAAGTAAAGCACTACATTTACACAAAGCATCTAGTATAGGTGCTACATTGCCGGAAAGGGAAGCAGAAGATAATTTACCTGTGGTTTCTTAAACTGAAGTCATGACTAATTGATATTCTTTCCTCATTTAACAGTTACGTCAACAATGGTTGATTGTGTTATTGTTCTCAGCATGAGAAATGATTTTAATAGGCTTATTATCGGATTAGTTCATCACTCTTGTGCCAAAAGCTCACACACATTGTTTCCCATGCAGGAGCTATAGATGGGCAGAAGGTATGCGCCCGTAAAATATTCTTATCTTAAAACACAGATTTAGATAAGGTTGTTGAAAAAAATAGGTCTAAATAGTCTATGAAGTGTCTGGCCCAAAAATGTACTCTTTTTCATTTGTATATCCTTTCATTAAAGTGTGTGGTTTGTATACCCATGAAGTATTGAGGGATTGTATCATTATTGTACATTAGTAGCAAGAATCAGGGTAAAACCATAATTCATAGGGCCCATATAAAATTAGTATGGGGCTCCCGCCACCTAGTCTAAGAAAATTAAAACAGCAGCTTAAGTAGCAATAAATAAAGGAAAGTATAATAGCACAATATATCAGAAAACCAACGTAATAGCAAAAAAAGCTGACATACTGTTATTCCCCAAAACAAGGTACAATATTCTTCCACCTGATTGGGACCCCTCCACCACTGAGCCCCATAGCAAGTGAAATGGCTTCTTAAGTTATAGTTATGCCCATGGGAAGATTCATGTCTAAATTTTACACTGGAAACCAGAGAATACCTTGGCAGGAGTGCACACTCCTCTGAGTGTTCAGCATTGTCATTACCTCTAGTAAGGGGACCTCAATACATATGGATTTTATAATGTAATCTAATGGTAGCTATATAAATCACTATGCAGTGAGCTCCCCCTAGTGGTGGTTGCAGGCAGGCCAAATTTTCTCATTTAGATTGAATGGGTTGTTCAGGAAAAAGAAAATCAGTTGAGCATGGGGTGCACAAGTAACAAAAAAGGTGCTGCTCCCATTTGAAGGTTGTTTTCTTAACATGTGACCAGTGCCGCCAGTCACTTGCTGTAACGAGTTGCATTACTAAAGTAAGTATTAATACTAAAATCACAGCACTGCTTTGCATGATCGGAATGGTCATTAATTATGCATTCTTTAAAAAGGTTGTCTCACTTCAGCAAATGGCACTTATCATGAAGAGAAAGTTAATACAAGGCACTTACTAATATATTGTGATTGCACATATTGCCTCCTTTGCTGGCTTCATTCATTTTTAAATCACATTAGACACTGTTCAAGTGTTACACCCACCGCTGCATACTAGAGGAAAAAGTGTCGGCCTGTCTGGTGGCTGGGACAGTGGGATAACACATAGTGTATAATGCAATGGAAAAAAGAATTCAGCCAGCAAAGGAGACAATATCCACAATAGCAATATATTAGTACGTGCCTTGTATTAACTAACTGCTTTAAAATTCTAGCAGCGTTTATAGAAATTATAAATTATACATTTATTTGTTCTCAAGACAACTCCAGTACAGTGTACAGAAATATGATTTTCAACAAGATTTTGATTTTTTTTGTTCTTTTGTACAGGAAATATTTGGCTACAGAACAGTACGATGGCAGAAAGCCCTTTGCATTGCAGGCTATATATTTTCTTTTGGATTACTCTGGCTTTTGTTTTACTGGAAACCTGATTGGGATGTCTTGGCTTGCTGTACCCCATGTACACTCGAAGAAGCAAATGTTGTATTGCTTAGAGAAACGGTAAGCAACTAATACTTATCTGTATACAATTGTGCAAATATTGCTTGTCTGTAAGTATCAATTAGGAGACAAATAAGACACTAATAAATATTGTAGCGAACTGGTGTGAGAGATGACAAATTCTTGAAATCTGTTTTGTTTCCAATTTCTCAAAAAAAAAAAAATTTGATTTGCGGCTGAATTGATTCTACCCATTGTCAATTAGTCTCCATACCATAGATCACTTCCAGTAAGTCTCCATACATAGCTGGTCTCTTTAAGGAGAGCCAGCACCTTGCTTAAGCTGCTTCCAAGTCATTACAGTTTTAGGATGTTTGAATCAAAGGTAAAAGTGGATCCATCAGGAAGGAGGAATATGAATCCTTCTTTTAAAATTCTTGCTTCATTTGAATCCACTTCTAGACTTGGCTGAAGACCTACATAAAAAATAACCCCAAAAA
Organism: Bufotes viridis; assembly: GCA_033119425.1. Taxonomy (NCBI): domain Eukaryota; kingdom Metazoa; phylum Chordata; class Amphibia; order Anura; family Bufonidae; genus Bufotes; species Bufotes viridis. The sequence goes on from CM065592.1 coordinate 160,289,529, forward strand.
CTGCATGTGTATTTCCAATATACACTGTTTTGGAGGTTCCCAGGGGGGCTTAGATGAGCTGGTATTGACTTTTAATTGTTGTAGGTAGAGATAAGTGACTTGATTCTAAAATCATCTTCGCCCCAAAGTTTTGGGCCAAATTTGAATTTATGGGGATACGATTTAGGTGAATTTCTCAAATTAAATGTTTTCAGATCAGAAGACAGGAAAGATAAAAGAAGATCACATGACCCCAGGCGTTGTATATGCAAACACACCAGTATGCCTTTGCCATTTCTGACCATTTAAAAAAAAAGTTGTTGCTTGTTACCATTGGCAACCATGTGTTTACCCATCGCCATATACATCACTGTCACTTTAAGACTATTGATGCTGTCTTGGCTTTACAGGGGTTGTACCACAAAGGATATTCTACAATTTTTAAACAGGCACCTGGATCTGAATACTTTAGTAATTGTATGTAATTAAAAATTTAGTATAGCCAGAGAGCTATTCAATAAAATGTATGTGTATAGTTTTTTGTCAGTCTCACTGAGCTGGTTGAACACGCTCAGATTAAATCTTTAACTGTCACCAGCTTCTGTTAAAAGCTATGGCAGTTACAGGGAGAAAGCTGCAACAGAAAGGACACACCCCTGAGCTGCCAGACTGAAGAGAATCTAGCAGAGCAATTGGAGCAGTTTACATGTAGATCTCTGGATCCATTTGCGGTACAGAGCTGGTTCTAGCTTTGTTAGAAAGTTATTGTCATGTACCGGTCTGATCTAAATGCTTTTCACTCACGGCATTACCCTTTTAAAGGGGTTCTCCGGGAAAGATAAAAATTAAATACTGAAAAAATATGTTTTTATAAATAAACTCCTGAATGACTTAATTATTTATAACTAGCAGAAGGATTTGGCTTAGCACAGGTATATTTGATCAATTTCATTTAATGTTTGTGTGTGTTGTTAAAAGATATCAACAGTATCCACTATAGCAGTGACATCTACAGTACACCACTACCTTAACACTGACCCCCCCACAGTGCCCTGTCTCCTTAAAATGGGACCTCGACAGCAGCCCACCCCCTTAACTTTGATCTTCACAGCAGCCTGCCCCTTAAACAGTGAGTTCAACAAGACTCCACCCCCTTGACAGTGACCTCCACAGGGGCCCTCCTCCTTAACAGTGACCGATACAGCACCTGACCATAGGTTACAGTCCCCTAACTGACCTCCACCATTCCCGGCCCCCTTAACAGAGACCTCCACAGCGACTGCCCCTTTAACAGTGACTGCTACAGTACCCCGCTCCCTTAACAGTGACCTCCTTTGTACCCCGCTGCCTTAACAGTGACCTCGCAGTACCCCGCTGTCCCTTTAATAGTGGCCTTCACAGTCCCCTCCTCCCTTAACAGTGACCTCCACAGTGCCCGTCTCTTTAACAGTGACCTCCACAGCTTCCTGCCCCCTTAACAGTAACATCCACAGTGCCCGCCCCTATAAAAGTGATCTCAACAGCAGCCACCCCTTTATTTGTGACCTCCACAGTACCCCGTCTCGTTAACAGTTATTTCCACAATAACCCGCACCCTTAACAGTGACCTCCACAGAGCTCCTTTCCTTTAAAATGTGGCCTCCATAGCAGACCGATCCCTAAACTGTGACCTCCACCACTCCCTGCCCCCTTAACAGAGACCTCCGCATCACCCGCCCCTTTAACAGTGACCTCCACAACATCCTGCCCTCTTAACAGTGACCTCCACAGCAGCCCGCCCCTTTAACAGTGACCTCTACAGCACCTCGCCCCTTAACACTAACCTCCATAGCGGACCGACCCCTAAACTGTGACCTCCACCATTCCCTGCCCCCTTAACAGAGACCTCCACATCGCCCGCCCCTTTAAAAGTGACCTCCACAACATCCTGCCCCCTTAACAGTGACCTCCACAGCTGCCCGCCCCTTAAACATTGACCTCCACAGCGGCCGCCTCTTTATTAGTGACCTCCACAGTACCCCATCTCAACAGTGATTTCCACAACACCCCTCCCTCTTGCAGTGACCGTCTACAGCAATCTGCCCCTAGGGTGGCCAGTGGTCCGGTTTTAGGCCGGACAGTACGGCTTTAAGACTCCCTGTCCTCCGTCCGGCACAGGGCCTGGACAGACACAGGGAAGTCCTTTTGAACAGCTCACCCTTAGACAGTAGCACTAGGCTATCTGAGCGTGAGCTGCAGGGAGAAAGTCACCCTCTCTCCCACCCCTCTAGCTGATAGAAGTTGATTTTTACCTTCATTTTTTCAATCCCTGTTGGCTGCAGAGTGGGAGAGGGCAAGGCCTAACTGGGTCAGGGGCATGGCTTAGCGGGACCTGGGGGCTGGGTTTTTAAAGTCTGCCTTTACCTGTCCCCTTAACTGTGACCTCCACAACACTTCGCTCCCTTAACAGTGTCATCCACAGCACCTTGCCCCTTTAAATCTGACCTAGAGCAGTGAAGAAAAATGGCTGGATTGTTATGGAAACCTGGTGTAAAACTGTGTGTATGTGGAGACTAAGGGCCTGCAAGCTTCTATTGGCTGATAAGGTCATGTGACCGTGTGTATGGCAGTTGGGCTATAGGGAGAAAGACCTGCAGGCTTCTATGGGCTAATGTAAGTCATGTGATGTGCCATATTTGTATTTGGGAATATTTCAGGAACGGTACGTCCTGGAGAGCTGATCCAGTGCAGATTCCTTTAGCAGACATACATACACACATACACTCAGCTTTATATATTAGGTGGCTCATTTTTTCTAGATGACAATCAGTGACGGAGTTAAAATGGCCACTGTCAGATTCCTGAGCATGGATGCAGGAGCGTAGCTAAAGGCTCATGGGCCCTGGTGCAAGAGTTCAGCTTGGGCCCTCCTTCCCTCAGTGCTTTTTGGCCAGGGGCAGAGGAGCACATAGTCTTTGTGCCAAATTCTTGACCTAACCCCTTTTTTCCAGCCAGAGATGGAACTTGAACAGCATGCACTTTCTATAATACCAGTGTCTTCTTATGCAACACAAGGATCTTTGGGCCCCCTCAGGCTCTTGGGCCCGGTAGCGACTACAGGGTGGTCTGTGTGAGATTGCAGAGGACAGAGTAGGAGCCCTATGTAAACTCCAGTCTCTGCCTGCACCTCACCTCCTACTCATAAATGTGAAGGAATGAGGACACTGTTGTGGGGGAGGAGCGTCATTCGAAAACATTTCAGCTTGTGTGTTCCAGGTGAGGTGACTTCAGGTCTCTTCTGAGGCAGACAATCAGAAAAGCCCTAATCTCGGCTTCACAGTGCTCCTACAAGCAGAGAAGTAGCCTGCTCTGTGCTATGCTTTCTCACACAGGCTGTTCTGCAGTGTCATTAGTTAGCAGGACGGATTCCATGCCCAGTAATCTGATAGCGGCCATTTTAACTTTTAACTCCAATAATTGTGTCCTAGACAAAATGAGCCATTATAAATATTAAAAGAATTTAAGATTTTATTTATAAAATGTTTTCCAGTACTTTTTATTTTTTTTTTCTGTCTTGAAGAACTCCTTTAAGGAGCTTGAAGAAAGTTGCATACAGTCCTAGGAGAAGGCAAAATGTCATCCACAGCTTTTTCAGTTTTCAAGGCAATTAAAGCACTTTTGAGGTGGATTGTATTTATTTGGACCCAAATCGAATCTAAATTGAATTTCAAAAAATTCTTTCATTGCTAGTTTTAATTATGTGTATATCTATGTCCTGCTTCCTCTTGGAACTGTATGAATAAATTATATATTACTATTCACCTTGTGAAATTGGCACGCAACTACAAACTGTGAGAGTGCGGACATTGTCTGATTGTGAAGGGGCACATCCCTTTGGAAAATGGCAATAGTAATAGCCAGTTGTCAATTAATTCATGTGCTTCATGGAGCAATAAAAGCTGATTGTTTGCTTCATGCATCCATTTCATCAATTACAAAACCACCCAGAGTGTCACTATGTGTATATTTTTCAATCTGTCTTATACCCTATAAAAAGTTATGGTAATATTTTTTTAGATATTAGCTAATCATTTTTTTTTTTCTGTCAGGATGAGTTTAAAAGATTCTCCAAAAAGAAGGTTCAATGGATCCATATCTCAAAACTGAGCTCCAGTGAATTACATGAGGATGATAACTGTATTATCAGGAAATCAATTATAAAGCCAGAACTGAAGGTGAGCACACAGGTTAAACGGCCAGTTATTTGGTTATGGAATTATGACTCCATTAATTTGAAAGTACTTTTCCCATTATTTTGCAGTGAGAGGCTTTGGATGAAATAATAGGATATGTTTGTAAGGCTAGTTTCACACTAGCGGCAGCCTTCTCCGACAGGCTGTTCCGGCGGGTGAACAGCCTGCCGGATCCGTGCTGCCGCTAGTGCATGCATGCCGCCGGAGGTCCACTCTGGCTACATTGACTATAATAGGGGCAGGCCGGTGTTCCGGCGGCAGCATAGCAAACATGGCGAAAGGCGGCTGGAACAAAACAACGACACTGTCGCTAGTGTTAAACTAGCCTAATGGGTACACTTTGTGAAAAATCAATATGAGGCTGATTTATTACAATTGTCTAAAATAGTAATCAATCACAGCACAGCTTTTATGTTTCAAGAGCAGAATGTAAAATGTAAGCTGTGATGTTATTCACTGCTATGGGCAACAAAAACCGTTTCATAAATCTCCCCAATATGTTCCTACCGCCTGCATCTGTCAGTCTTGACCGTGACCCCTAGTTACACCACTGATCAAACCTGTTTTGTTTGCTCCTTATAAATTCGCTATTGATGAAGAAAACAAGCAGGTGTTATACTGGTGTAATAAAACGAAATTAGATCATTGTTTGAAAAGGTGTTGCCCAGGCTGCAGATATTGATGACCTACTCTCAGGATATCAGATTGGGGGGATATGACTCCCGACACACCTGCTGATCAGCTATTTGAAGGCGTTGCGGTACTCGTGTGAGCGCTGCATCCTTTTTAGTGTTTACCAGCACGCCATCTGCATTCTACCTGTGTTATAATGTCAATACCGCTTCCTCTCCCATTAATAAAAAATCACAGAAAAAGAAAAAAAAAACATCCTGCACGATATGATAAATGAATATGCGGATGTACATGGTAACATTTATAAAGGAAAAATCACGGAAAACAATACACTCATACAATAGATGCAAACATTATTTATGGACTAAGCCCTCAATAAAATCTGAGACTCTCAGACAATATATTTTGATCAAAACACCTCTGTGCCCGCCAAGGTGGTCTCAGTCAGGCAGGTCCTACTCTAAACCTACCTATGCTATTGGGCATCTACATTCATAAGGGCAAACCCTGCACATATAGTGTGTTGCTCCTAGTAACATAGTAACATAGTATATAAGGCCGAAAAAAGACATTTGTCCATCCAGTTCGGCCTGTTTCCTGCAAGTTGATCCAGAGGAAGGCAAAAAACCCCTGTGAGGTAGAGCCAATTTTCCCCACTTAAGGGGAGAAAAATTCCTTCCCGACTCCAATCAGGCAGTCAGAACAACTCCCTGGATCAACTACCTATCTCTAGTAGCTATAGCCTGAAATATTATTACGCTCCAGAAATACATCCAGGCCCCTCTTGAATTCCTTTATTGTACTCACCATCACCACCTCCTCAGGCAGAGAGTTCCATAGTCTCACTGCTCTTACCGTGAAGAACCCTTTTCTATGTTTGTGTAAAAACCTTCTTTCCTCTAGACGCAGAGGATGTCCCCTCGTCACAGTCACAGTCCTGGGGATAAATAGATGATGGGAGAGATCTCTGTACTGACCCCTGATATATTTATACATAGTTATTAGATCTCCCCTCAGTCGTCTTTTTTCTAAAGTGAATAACCCTAATTTTGATACCCTTTCAGGGTACTGTAGTTGCCCCATTCCAGTTATTACTTTAGTTGCCCTCCTCTGAACCCTCTCCAGGTCTTCTATGTCTGCCTTGTTCACAGGAGCCCAGAACTGTACACAGTACTCCATGTGTGGTCTGACTAGTGATTTATAAAGTGGTAAGACTATATTTTCATCACGGGCATCTATGCCCCTTTTGATGCAACCCATTATCTTATTGGCCTTAGCAGCAGCTGCCTGACACTGGTTTTTACAGCTTAGTTTGTTATTTATTAAAATTCCTAGATCCTTTTCCATGTCAGTGTTACTGAGTGTTTTACCATTTAGTATGTACCGGTGATTTGCATTATTCCTTCACATGTGCATAACTTTACATTTGTCAGTGTTAAACCTCATCTGCCACTTCTCTGCCCAAGCCCCCAATCTATCCAGATCCCTCTGTAGCAGAAAACTGTAATTACTTTACACAGTTTAGTGTCATCTGCAAAAATTGATATTTTACTGTGCAGGCCTTCTACAAGATCATTAATAAATATATTGAAGAGAATAGGTCCCAGTACTGACCCCTGAGGTACCCCACTAGTGACAGTGACCCAATCTGAGTATCTACCGTTAATAACCACCCTCTGTTTTCTGTCACTCGGCCAGTTACTTACCCACATACAGACATTTTCTCCCAGTCCGAGCCTTCTCATTTTATATACTAACCTTTTGTGTGGTACAGTGTCAAATGCTTTGGAGAAGTCCAGATATATGACATCCACTGATTCACCCCGGTCAAGTCTAGAACTTACCTCCTCATAGAAACTGATTAAATTAGTTTGACATGACCGATCCCTCATGAAGCCATGCTGATATGGTGTAATTTGCTTATTTTCATTGAGATACTCCAAGATAGCATCTCTTACAAAACCTTCAGTTTACCCACAACAGATGTTAAACTTACCGGCCTATCATTTCCAGGCTCTGTTTTTGGACCCTTTTTGAATATTGGCACCACATTTGCTATACGCCAGTCTGGTGGAACATTCCCTGTCAGTATGGAGTCCGTGAATATCAAAAATAAGGGTCTGGCTAGGACATCACTTAATTCCCTTAGGATACGGGGGTGTATGCCATCCGGTCCTGGCGATTTGTCCATTTTAATCTTTTTAAGTCGCTGCTGTACTTCTTCCTGGGTCAGACAGGGCACTTTTAAAGGGGAATTTACTTTTACATTTTGCATTTCATCTTATTAGTTTTTTACATATTCTATTTTTTTCCTTATAGTTTATCAGAGCTTCCTGGCTCCCCTCCTGTTTTAGTGATTTATATGCTTTCTTTTTGTCATTTATTGCTTTTTTTGCTGTTCTATTTATCCACATTGGTTTCTTCTTATTTCTTAGCCTTTTATTTCTATAAGGTATGTACCTCTCACAATTACATGTTATGATGCTTTTAAAAATCTCCCATTTTGTGGTTGTATTTTTATTTTTGAGGACTTTGTCCCAGTTAATTGGGCCTATGGCCTCTCTTAGTTGGCTAAATTTTGCTTTTTTGAAGTCCGGTATTCTTGTTCCTCCCTGTAGAAACTCTCGTTTGAAGGATAATTGGAAGGTTATTACTTTATGGTCACTATTTCCCAGGTGTCCCCCGATCTGCACGTCTGTTGTTCTATAAAGTCTATTGGTTAATACTAAGTCCAGTATGGCCGTCCCTCTAGTGGGGTCCTGAACCATTTGGGAAACGTAATTGTCTTTGGCTATTGCCAAGAACCTGTTTCCTTTATGGGATGTACAGGTTTCAATTTCCCAGTCTATATCAGGGGAGTTGAAGTCCCCCATAATAACCACCTCATTATGGTTTGCCGCCTTGTTTATCTCGTTTAGTAATAGATTTTCTGCGGACTCTGGTATATTAGGTGGTTTATAGTAAACTCCTATTAGTAATTTATTATTGTTTTTGGCTCCATTTATCTCCACCCACAATGACTCCACATTTTTGTGTCCCTCACAGATGTCTTCCCGGAGTGTGGGCTTTAGACAAGACTTTATGTAAAGGCAGACCCCTCCCCCTCTCCGGTTTTGACGATCCTTTCTGAACAGATTGTAACCTTGTACATTAACAGCCCAGTCATAGCTATCGTCCAGCCATGTCATAATCTTCCTCACACATCACTAATTCCAGTTCCCCAGTTTTATTAGTCAGGCTTCTGGCATTAGTATACATACATTTGAGAGGTTTATGCATATTTTTTGCCCTACATCTTTCCTTCTTTTCTAGTCCCTCCTACCATTCCTCCCCCAGTCCCACTACCTTGCCCCCGGTCTCTATCTGCACTATCTTCCCCACCTATAATGTAATTTCCCTCCCTCCCAGTCCCTAGCTTAAGCACTCCTCCAACCTTCTAGCCATCTTTCTCCCCAACACGGCTGCCCCTTCCCCATTGAGGTGCAGCCCGTCCCTACGATAGAGCCTGTAGCTGATAGCAAAGTCGGCCCAGTTCTCCATGAACCCAAAACCCTGCTTCCTACACCAGCACCTCTCTAATCTCCTTCTGCCTTTGTGTGGCCCATGGTACAGGCAGTATTTCGGAAAATACTACCTTTGAGGTCCTTGCCCTAAGCTTTTCACCTAAATCCCTGAAATCATTCTTAAGGACTCTCCACCTACCTCTAACTTTGTCATTGGTTCCGATATGGACCATGACCGCTGGATCTTCTCCAGCCCCTCCCAGTAATCTGTCAACCCGATCTGCGATGTGAACTCTAGCGCCAGGAAGACAGCACACTGTTCGGCGATCACGATCTTTGTGACAGATCGCCCTATCTGTTCCCCTAATAATTGAGTCTCCCACTACCAGCACCTGTCTGGCCTGCCCTGCTCTCCTGGTCCCCTGCTTACTGGAGCTGACATTCCCCTGACTGGCAGAGGAAGTGTCTGGCTGCAGTAGTGCTGTCCCTTAGCTGCCACCCCCCTCAGCTGCCAAACGTTCAAACTTGTTGGGGTGTGTCAGATCAGGGCTAGCCTCCCTGGCACTCTACCCTCTACCCCCCTTTCTTACTGTCACCCAGTTAGCTACTTCACTTTCCTCAGCCTCCTTACTGTCACCCTTCCCTTGAACTACCCCAAAGACTGCTTGCTCGGTGAGCAGCAAACTCTTTTGAAAATTGTCAGTGGCTCTCAATGTTGCAATAGGCCCATTTAGAGACTCGATGTGCGATTCCAAACGGGTAATTTGCTCACATTTTGAACAAAGATATGCACCCTCAAACGGCTGTTCCAGGACTGCATAAATCATGCAAGATGTGCACTGGACGGCATTGTCAATTGTGCAAGACATACTAATGGGGATTACACCACAAAAACAAAAAAACACAATATAATGTAGTAACAAGAACTGACGAATTTCAGTACCCCACTGAAGTCCCTGAATCTGAAGTCACTTAATCTTAAGTCACACTTACACAACCACGCGTCGCGACCAACCTCGCGTTATATATATATCTACTTATATAAGTATACTGTAAATGAAACTCAAATACACCAGCCTGTTTTTTTTCTCCTCTGGATTCAAAGGCTGAGCTCTCCTCACTGCTGACTTCTTAAAGGCTCCTAATTAGGCAGCCACACCCTAATTACTCACCTGTGCAACCCCTGGTAAAGGAAAAAAAAGTGTTAACACAGCAATGAAGCTTGCAAAGCAGAAAGTCCCAGTGTACAATAGAGTCAAATTCAGCCACTCAATGTCCACAAATAATTTAGCTCTTAGTTACTCCCTCACTTAATCTTAAGTCACACTTACACAACCACGCGTCGCGACCAACCTCGCGTTATATATATATACTTATATAAGTATACTGTAAATGAAACTCAAATACACCAGCCTGTTTTTTTTTCCTCTGGATTCAAAGGAATCTCTGTGTGCATCAAGCCACCAATGAGAGGAGGAGCACACACAGTTATATGTACCACCTTAATCAAGGTCACCTATTAGATAGGTGGGGCAAAAGTGCACAAGAATGCTACTCCCTGGATAAAATAGAAGCGCATTCACATGTGAAGGTGCCACTCCTTCAAGATAAATCATAAAAATCCCAGAAAAAAGATACAAAACACCCTGCATGATATGATAGTAAATATGCGGAAGTGCAAGGCTACATTTATCAAGTCACAGAAAATAATGCACTATAGCAATAGATTCAAACACCATGTACGGACTAAGCCCTCACTCTAATGATAAAATCTGAGACTCTCAGCCAATATATTTTAATCAAAACACATCTGTGCCCACCAAAGTGGTCTCAGTCAAGCAGGTCATACTCTAAACCTACCTATGCTGTTGGGTATCTATATTCAGGAGAGCAGAGCCTGCACATATAGTGTGCTGCCCCTAGTTACATCTGTGTGCATCAGCAACCAATGAGAGGAGGAGCACACACAGTTATATGTACCACCTAATCAAGGTTGTCTATGGGCTAGGCGGGGCAAAAGTTTAGTAAAAATGCTGCTCCCAGATAATAGGAACGCATTCACAATTGAATCCCACTGACTTAAAAATGGGCCGAACAGCTGTAATTACACTGCATAACTGCTATACAGTATCTAATATACATTACTAGTAAACACTTAAGAGGGTGCAGCGATGCAGCCCCTTCAAATAGCTGATCATCTGGGGTTGGTGGGAATCAGACCCCCACCAGTCCAATATCGATGACCTATCCTAGGATATTTTATTAATATCTGTAAACTGGACATCCCTTTTAATAACTACAGTATTCTACTATTACCCGACTCACCTGGTGGGTTTTCATGGCAACTGATACAGCAGCAGTTATGATACTATTTCCTTAAACTTTTTACATTAGTTGCATTATAGCATGCCAAAGGAGAAATTTGTCCATGTAAGTGCCTTTGCCAACTTGGCAGACAGAAGTTTGACTTAGTTTGAATTTAAATCCTTCATTAATATATGGTGTGGAGTAATTTGTACCTTGGCAAACATTAGTCATTGTGCTTGGATAATACCTCGCTTGTTGATTTCTTTCTAAATTCTAAATGAAAAGCTTTTTAAACCTTTAGATGTGGTATAACAATCAGTGACTGGCCAAGAGCAAAAGCCAGACAGCCTTTCTATCCAAGTTTTTTGCTTCCAAATTTGCTTATGAACTGGTCACATGTTGTTCACAACTTATCCTGGGATGGCCTTTGTCAGCAGGACACACCCAGCTACTGTTCAGGGACACTTCCATCAAACCATAGTTAAATGAATCTAAAGATATATATATTGTGGGGGAGTTGCTCTGGTAGACAGTGGAGCGGGTGCAGTATAGAAGCAAAGGGAGTCCAGGTAGTGCAGCAAACAGTGTTTTATTTCACACTTGCACAAACAAAACTCAAAACAGTCACTTAGTGTTACTTCACACACATAGTAAAAACTTGAGGCAAAACAAAAGTCCAAGACGAGATCAAATCACCTGTATGGTTTAGGTGCGTGTTCACACCTGGCTGTCAGCCCAGCCGCAGGAAAGTCCAACCTCAGGGTTCCAGGCAGACTGCACGCCTCTTTGCCAGCTCTTGCTTCCAGCCCTGAGAGCTCCACAGAACACCAGAAGTTTCCAGGTTAAATCACCTCAAATCCTAGGTGTCAGTTCACACCTGGCTGAATGCTCGGCAACACAAAAAGTCCACTGACTGTTTTTACATGGCCTGCTCTCCTGACACACAGGTCTCAGCTTTTCAGCCCAGCACAGGGCTCAGATCCCAAACGCAGAGAGAGAGCTTTGCATAAACCCAGCTGTCTTTTAAAGGCAGCTAGGTATTAACCCAGAAAACCCGGACCGGCACCTAAAATCCGGTCCAGTATTTGCCCTCACCTGGCTGCAATCAACCCAGCAGCACAGGCTGAGAGGAAAATACCTGTTTTTTTTTACCACCAAACCTCTCACTGTGTCACATATATATATATATATATATATATATATATATATATACTTTATATAATTGTAGATTGATTTTATATCCAAGACAAAGTCCTCTCACCCAGCTAAGCCAGCTCTCTCTGCTCTGCACTGATAGGGGCCAATCACCCACAAACTGCTGTCTGCAAATGAGGAACTGAAGGCAACAGAGGCACAGCTTTCTTTTCATTTTTTTTTAAAGGCAGCTAATTAGAGTTGAGTGAACCAAAGTTGATAATGTGGAATTCGATCCGAATTCGATTAGCACCAAATCTAAATTTCTTCACACTTCGTGGTAACGAAACGAATTTTTTCCTAAAATGGCTGCTGCACGTGTTCGGCCATGGAGCAAGGAACTCTGGGAAGGCGGGATACCAATAATAGGGACAGTGGTATAAAAGAAAGGATAGGGAGGAATCATTCTCCAGTATTGAAGCTGAACAGGGTTCAGTAGAGGAGTTTACAGCCGGGGTAATAGGAACAATCCTATTACACCTTGCTGCACTGACTGGGGATCCAAATTGCTATTATACAGCTCTGTAAATCCAGCAAACCGTTCTTGTTATTGGGGTGCAAGAGCTGTTTGATACAGCCATTAACAGGGTTTATTACAAGGAAATATGTCTTCCCAAGTGACATCAGACACCCCCAGCCAAGAGTCGGTGGGTTCGTCAGACACAACCCTTAGTTGGCATGGCCCGGGAGTAGGCCCTGTGCCCTCACCTGTCCTTTTCTGCTCCCTCAGCCAGAGAAGTATTATATTCTGCGGGCTCAGCTCCACTATACAGCGAGGATGAGCTACTAGTGGACAGTCAGCTGCTACCGGCCAGCCAAGATGTGGAGGAGACATCCGCCGCTTCCTCTGGTAGGTGGGCAAGAAATGATGAGGAGAGTGGCGTGGGAGCTGGTGTTGCAAGTGGTCAGGCTCCTGTCCCAGAGACGGTTGAGGAGGACATCAGTGATATGCAGACAGTAGTCGATGATAATGATTTACATGATCGCACTTCGGAGCCGGGCGACAAAGTGGCTACATCATCATCAGGAGAAGAGGGTGGCAGCTTGACTGTGAGGCAGCTGCGGAGCCAGCAGTTCGCTAGTGTGGCCGGGACTCAGCAGGGTGGCAGCAGTGGGAGGTTGGGATCCAAAGGTGCCCGGGGTAGACCACCTGCTTTGCAGGAGCCTACTTGCCCGGAAATTAGTGGTGCAGAGGTTCACGGAAACACCTGCAGTAGCAGTCAGTGTGGAGTGTTGGGGGTAGAATCACCTACTAAGTGGTGTGACAGTTTTTTGTTAAGTCGCTGGAGGAGGTGAACATGGCCATTTGTAGAATTTGTGGTCAGAAGGTGAATCGTGGCCAGGGTGCCAATGTTGTCACTACGGCCCTGCATTAACATATGCAGCGCCAACATAAAGTGGCCTGGGAGAGCCGTGGCTCCGATGTGGTGGTCCAGCCTGCCACAGCAACCCCTGCATCACCCAGTGGCACGCACCTGATTTCAGGCAGTCAAGTCTCCACCACCTCAGCCGTAGGGACCAGTCTGTCCTTCCCATCATCTGCAGGCCCTGATACTCCTGCTCCTACTCCTACTCCTCATCAGTTATTCAGTCAGCATTCGATCACCAAAGCAATTGCCAAGAGACAACAGTATCCTTGCACTACTCCAGCAGCGCAGAAGCTGAATGTGCTCTTGGCCAAGTTGCTGGTGCTGCACTCCCTCCCTTTCCAAGTGGTGGACTCTGCACCTTTCTGAGACATGATGGCTTGTGCCGAGCCGAAGTGGAGAGTCCCAAGCCATCATTTCTTTGCCAAAAAGGGATATACTAGCCTTGCACAAGTATGTAGAACAGAAGGTTGGCCAGTCCTTGAGCCTGTCGGTGTCTGCCAAAGTGCACGGCAGCACCGACGTGTGGAGTTGTAACTACGGTGAGGGACAATACTTGTTCTTTATGGCCCACTGGGTGAATATGGTTCCTGCACAGCCACACCAGCAACTTGGGCAAATGATGCCGCTCCGCCTCCACATTTTAATGCCATTGGTCCTGCGACAATGTCCGCCTACACCTCCACATCCTCCCCCGTGTCCTTGGCCTCCACTGCAGTGACAATTCACAGTGCCCCTCCAGCATACCACATGTGCAGGGCATGTCGGTGACACGCTGTTATGAAGCTCGTTTTCCTGGGTGAACGGAGTCACACAGGGGAGGAACTGCTCGGTGTCCTTTATCAAGAAATCGAATCCTGGCTTTCTCCGCGACAACTCAAAATCGGAAATATGTGTTCAATATGGTTGTCAAGCAGTTCCTGAAGTCTTCCACCCATCTGCAAGACATCCTAAAAATGGCCAGGAAACTTTGCATGCACTTCAGCCACTCGTACACCGCAAAGCACACCCTCCTTGAGCTGCAGCGGCTGAACGGCATCCCCAACATAGGCTGATATGCGACATTTCCACACTTTGGAATTCCCCCCCTCCATATGTTGGACCGACTATACAAACAGAGAAAGGCCATAATTCCATTAATGATTTCTTGATGATCCAAGCGGACAGAAGTACTCCCCTGTGTAACATCGATGTCAGCCAGTAGTAGTTCGGGTGTGACACCTGCCGTTTGCTCACTTGCTTGCGTAGTGACAGCCCAATTGTCACCATTCGGCAGAGAGATGACATCTGGCTCTCCACCTTGTTGGACCCTTGCTACTGGTCCAAAATGGGGGTCTTTTTTACACCCACTGTGAAGGAGGACAAACTGAACCACTATAGAGACATTCTATGTAGTCAGTTAGCCACTGCCTTTCTGCGCCATCATCCATTCTCACGCAGGTCTGACCAGGGGGGGCTCTCTGCGCTCACATTCCTCTGCCATGGCTGCTGTTACAGGGTGGGGGGTAGAAGCAGTTCCAGCAACATCAGCAGCAACTTGAGTCTAGAGTCGCTGATGAGCAGCTTTCTTTATCCGCATAGTGAATAAACTACTAACCAGTAGCAGCAACATGTAGACCTGGAGCAGGACCTGAACCAACTGGTGGTACTTGGACAGCTCACATTGAAGATCCACTGGACTACTGAGCAGCCAAACTGGATTTGTGGCCGCAACTGGCAGAGATTGCTGTGGAAAAGCTGTCCTGCCTTGCCAGTAATGTGGCATCAGAGTGGGTGTTTAGTGTGGCAGGGGCCATAGTTTCCCTTAAGAAGAACTCGCCTGTCCACCCTGCTTCTGCATGTCATACTGACTCACAGTATTGTTTCACTACCACAGACTCCCCATGCGTGTTACTGCAAGGCACAGTGTTCTACACCACTATAAAGGCTCTCTGCAGCCAGGAAATAGTCTTCTTTTAATGCGATTCACCACGAATAAATTTGTATCGAACCCAAAAATGCGGAAAATTCGGCGAACCTGCCGAATTGAATTTTTGAGAAATTCGGAAATCTCTACAGCTAATGTGCACTTTCCTCGGGAAGTATAGCATCTATTGTTAAGCAGTGTGCTGAGCCCTAGCTCCCTCACCCCCCTAGGTAGTTCTACAAGTAGAGCCAACCTGTCGTGCTCAAATTCAAGGACAACTTGTTGGCTGCCATTTCAAATCAGAGACCCCCTTGCAGATGTATTCCACATATAGAAATAGTACTCCCCATATTGTTCTTACTCAGCTAAGCCAATTCTGGGTAGTCACCCAGTGTTCTGTCTCCATACACATTCACACAGTGTGCAGTCTAACATTCAGTATAAACCATTCCTGTCTTCCAAATAAGAGGATTGTTTTCTGTAGTCTAACTTGTTTATTGGTCAACAGGATTGTGAATTGATAAAACTATAAGAATACAAATAACGTGTATAAGGCATAAAAGATATAATGTACAGCAGAAAACATAGAACAGCATGTATTACAACATTACATTAACCCCGAGCACATGTCCAAAATGGCTATCTATACATACTGTAGGATTACATATCTAATATCTAACCGCTATAACATCTACCCTGAGTAATACTACAGATAGCTAAACATCACTACATAACACCCCTGAGGCAAGGTAGATCTCACTAACCTGATATAATTGCACAAAGATGGTGGGGTTTAAGAAGGAGAAATGCAGGAGATAGCTCTGCTGATGTCCTATAACATGAAAACTGAAGACTGGGCTTCTCTTTCCGGAAATGCATTAGACTCCCACAATGCTTTGCACCTCCCACAAATACAATAATCTTTATTAACAGGAAACTAAAATGTAATACATTTTTACCACCGCTAGATGGTGTTGTTACCTAACTAATAATAGAAATAGCAAACTGAAAGCAGAATTGATCTGTAATGATACTGAAATGAATCTCCCAGTGCTGGGACAGAACACTCCCCATCTGGCGTCAACAGACGCCACCACTGAATTCTTCTTCTTAGCAAACTATTTTGGTCAATGATGGGATCAAGCTTCTCCAAAGAGCTATCCCCGGAGACTGTTTGGCCTTTGCTGAAATAGTCTATTTCTTCAGCATAACATTCATGTTGTATAGTACGAATTATTATGTTTTTGGCCTTTTCTAGATTAGCAGTGGTAAAGGCGTGTTTGCAGTGATGCCAATCTTTGTAGGGCTTCTGACTCCCATGTCGATTGGTAAGACTGAGCTATATTAACTACACAGGCTATAGCACAAAAGAGCAAAATCCATATAGAGAACCTGCCAAAAAGATGGGATTTGCGTTGGTGGCTCGAAGTCACAGTGCGTAGAGCAGATACTTCAGGTCGGACTTCCTCATTTGCATCTGGGTCTACCAATTCGTATGTGTCGGATCCTAACGCTGCAAAATGTTGAACGATACAGGAACCCCAGAATTCATAAACCATGCTGTTTCTTTAAGGTGGCTTGGTGTGACGGATCTAGTTGCGTGTTGTAGTGCCACTGTTTAGGACAAGTGGATCTCCTAATCCTTAGCACCCGACGTAGACATAAAAACATCAGGTTTCAATGCAGATGTACCCTAGAACTACCTTGCTGTCCATATAAAACTCAACTTCTTCGATTTCTAGGTTCATTCCTGAAGATAAAAATTCAGCCAACTTCACTGCAAGCACAGCAGCGCAGAGCTCCATTCTGGGAATCGTGTGTTCACGGAGTGACGCCAGTTTGGTCCGGCTCATGACAAATCCTATATGGTATTGTTCTTTGACGTCAATGGTCTTTAGGTATGCTACGGCAGAAGTTGCTTTGACTGAAACATCGCAGAAGATGTATAGTCTTTGCATCTTGACTTCAGGAGATGGCACAAAAGCATAGGGTCGTGCCACGTGAAGGCTGGTCAAAGCTTCAAGAGACTTCTTCCATCCTGTCCATAGGTCCTTTTTCTCCATAGAAAGCGGATAATTCCAATCAGACGTCTCTGTGGTGAAGTCCCTTAGCATCATTTTACCTTGGATGGTAACAGGCGCTACGAATCATATAAGCTGTTTATGGTGGACAGGACTCCTGTGAATGTGTCTGCCTTTAAGTCCCACAGCAGACTGAGGCTCCGCTGCATGGGAATGGAGTCGGTGCTAAGATGTAAGTCCATTAGATCACTTGAATGGTCTAGGGGTGAGAAGGCTTCCATTAACTCACGGCTGTTGGATGCGATTTTGTGCAACCTCAAGTTAGATAGACAGAGCATCTCTTGAGCCCTTTTCAGGAGACTGATTGCGGTCTCGTTCGTGGGTGTGGATTTCAAGCAGTCATCCCCCTAGAAATCCTTTTTCACAGAGGATCTAAAATCTGACCCATACTTTGCTTCACCCTCTCGGGCTGAATTTTTGAGACCGTAGATAGCGACTGCCGGGAAAGGACTGTTTCCGAAGATGTGCACTCTCATTCGGTACTCTTCAATGTCTTCATTGGAGTCGTTGTTGCGGTACCAGAAGAACCTCAAGTAGTTTCTCTGTTCTTCCTTAATGAGGAAGCAGTGGAACATCTGTTGTATGTCGGCCATAAATGCTACAGAATCTCTGCGGTAGCGGAGAAGTACCTCTAGAACTCTGTTGTTGAGGTCTGGAGCAGACAGTAAGACATCATTTAGCGAAACGCCTTCGCACCTGGCGCTTAAGTTGAATATTACTCTTATCTGCCCTGGCTTTTTAGGATGATACTAGTGTTGATCGAGCATACTCGGCCGAATACCCGTTCGGCCAAATACAGCATGTGCTCGAGTGCAATGCTCGAGTCTCCTCCCCGCACCTTTCTTGCCTGCTACGCAGCCAATAAACGTGCAGGTAAGTACTGCCCTCACTGTAATGCTGTAGCCATGTTGGTTACTGGCATTACAGTAATTGGCTGGCCGCAACGCATCATCGGGTTCTATACAGTACCCGATGATGCATGTTCGGCTCAGTCTTAGTGAGGGAGAGCTGTGCTGAGGAAGGGACAGACAGTGTAGGGAGTGATATAGGAATATTTTTATTAGAAAAACTTTTCAGAGACCCAAAAGTCCTTTTAAGGACTATTGTGTGTGGCAGCAGCAATATATATTTTTGGCACAACCTGCACTAAATTGCTAAAACTTCACAGACCCAAAAGTCCTTTTAAGGACTACTGTGTGTGGCAGCAGCAATATCTATTTTTAATGCAAACTGCGCTAAATAGCTAAAACTTTACGGACCCAAAATACAAGATTACACTCACCGGTAATAACTTTTCCATGAGCCCATGACAGCACCCTTGTGAGCCCGCCTCTATCTGGACAGGAAACAGGAACTTCAATGGAAAGCTTCTTAAGGAGGGACCCGGCATCAATCCACCAGTTATTATCGAGAACTTGTCCTAGAACACATAAATTCCAAAGACCTCTCTTTTTTTTTTGTGTGTTTTTTGTTGCCCTTTTTTTTTTGGGGGGGGGGGGGTTAATGGCGGGTGCTGTCCTGGGCTCATGGAAAAGTGATTACCGGTGACTCTGAGTGTAATCTTGTATTTCCCTTATGCCCTGCCCATGACAGCACCCTTGAGAGAAGACTAGAATAGTGGCTAATTAGAGAGGGATAGAAAATGGGGTTAAGACCGCGCGTCCAACAATCAGGTATCTACTTCTTTTAGGAGCAAAGGATCCAAGGTGGAGTCAAATCCCAGATGCCTTCACCTCATAAAGGGCTCTGTGGATATCCAGAAATACATATAATCGTGAAGTACCGTTGAGACACTTTCCCCACTCAGTTTCACCAGTCTACTTACTAGATGCCGGCAGATCTTAAGCAGTGGTAAATCTCAATTATGATGTCTTTCTTCATCAATATAAATACTTCATGCACTATAAGGCAATAAAACACTCCGCTGGTGCAGTAAGTCCTTAAAACATTGTTGCCACTTTTTATTATATACTCACAAGAGTCGGTAATACAACAGCCTTAAACACATCCAGCCGCTTGCCCGACCCGGGTTTCACTCACAGAGCTTCGTCAGGGGCCATAAGCTTTGTAAAAATCCTGGGAGCCTGTGCTATTCCGAAAGGCAGAGCCCTGTACTGAAAGTGCATTATCTTGGATTCCATGGAAATTGCTATCCTCAGGAACCTTTGAGAATCTGGATGAATTGGAATCCTTTATATCTAGGGTGGTCATCATGCAGTTTGGAAAAAGATATTTTATTGTGGACTGAACAGACTCCATTTAGAATTTTTTGTATTTCAAATATTTGTTTAGGAGTTTCAGATTTATGATCATGCGGAAGGCGCCTGGCGGTGGAGGTAGCAGCTATATTTAGTTTGAAAGCCTGGGTAGAGGCTTCCCATGCATTTTTAAGGTATATGTCTGCTCTCCTGTCCATTGGATCTTTTATGGACCCTAGGTCTTCAAAGGGCAAGGCTGAACGTTTGGACATCTTGGCGACTGGTGCGTCTAATTTAGGTGGCCTATCCCAGGTGGAACATTCTCCTTCATCAAAGGGATATTTCCTTTTAATACTCCTAGGTACAAAAAACTTTTTATCAGGCCTTTTCCATTCTTTTTGTATCAAACTCTTTATGTTTTCATTAACGGGAAACACTCTAGATTTTCTATGCGCTAGATACCCAAACATAATTTGCTGAACAGATTTCTGCTCCTTTGCTTCATTAAGTTTTATAGTAGCTCGGATAGCCGTCAGTAAAGAGTCCGTGTCTTCATATGAGAAAAGCGGTCTCCCCGCCGGTTCCTCCTCAGATGAAGAATCAGAATTGTCACAGATTTCTCCTATTTCAGCCTCGTTCTCTGAGGAATTTGAAACTGAAAGGTGACTGGAGTGCACTTGTTTACTCAAAGGGGATGACAGAAGAAAGGTTTTGATTTCTTTCATTGAATCTGCAATCTCTGACCTCACCATTATCTTAATACTGTGCATAAAAGACAGTGATTCTTCTTCCATAATTTTATCAATACATCTTCGATTTAGGCCAAGAGGGGGATAACTTTTTCTTGCAAGTAGCTTATTCCTTCCCACGAGTTTTGGCTATCACTTTTCTGGGACTCTTTTTGACATTCTGAGAATATACAATTGAAAAGGACCCCCTTAGTGAAAGGCTGACTCAGAAAGACAGTTGGGGATTAACCCCCTTACCCCACCAGGAGTACCGGCCGTGCTTCATGGCTGTCCTGGTCAGTAGTGCGCTGAGCTCCCTCATCCTCCATATCTGGCTCCAGGTGCAGGGAAAGAAGGACTTCCATATACCGGATCCCACAGTGCTCATCTGCTGGCTGGCACCCCTCCACCGGCGCACTTCTGGGGTTAAATGCCCCGCGGTCAGGTCCTTTCTGCCGGGCTGTTTGCGGCCTGTATGCACACTTCCTGAACGCCATGCGTTCCAAATGCACGCCGAGCCATGTGTTATGAGCTAGCTCCGCCCCCCTGCTTCTGTAACATCGCCAAGGCAAGCAGGCAGGCCGAACAGGCCCTAGAGCTTCCGAACACCGCCAGGAGCTTCTGGAGTGACGGCGGTACCTCCCGGTAACACCGAAACTGCCACAACCACCGCAGAGCGGGCAAAGCCAGGACCGGAAGGGGTGAAATTCCAGACCTAAAGGCAGCTCCTGGGGGAGACTTACGCCATGCCAGGTAACCCCCTTATGGCTAAAATTACCGGTGGGGCTCTGCAGCCAAATGTTACTTTCCACTCTGAAAGAACCCGTCCTCCAGGACAGGAAACAGGAACTGGTGGATTGATGCCGGGTCCCTCCTTAAGAAGCTTTCCATTAAAGTTCCTGTTTCCTGTCCAAATAGAGGCGGGCTCTCAAGGGTGCTGTCATGGGCATAAAGGAAAGTCCTCTTAAGGACTATTGTGTGTGGCAGCAATATCTATTTTTAGCGCATCCTGCGATAAATAGCGTGCAATAGTTAGGCCACTGCAGACAGCGACATTAGATGCGCCACATATCCAGTGTAAAGTGTGTGCATCCAAAAAATATCTGTGACATCCAGTGTACTTTTTTCCGTAGACAGTGTCCGCTGTGGATAATGACATTAGCTGCACCACATATCGAGTGTAAAGTGTGCGCATCCAGGGTCACCAGCAGGCCATCAATCATAATTTGTCAAGGGTGTGTATGATGCCCATGTGGATGTGTAACAAAGGGTGTGTATTGGAGTGCCGGTTCCTTGTAATTTTTGGCAGCCTTTTCATTTAGTGCATAGGCTTTATGAGTGTAGGAGTCCCCCTACATAAACAATTGTATCACAACGTGAATGAGGCCCTCCTTTATGTGATATACAGGTTGAATTGAAGTGCCTCTTTCTTGTAATTTTTGGCAGCACCTGCACTTTATATACAAGTAAATATACAGGAAATAATGTTTCCTAACAATTTTTCCTCTAAAAATCGATTTTTATCTTTGGTTTTGTGTGTATTATTGTCAGTCTGTAAAAGTGGTGTACTACTCGGACAACATCATTCCCAGCAGCGACCTGTGAGTCCAAGATGCATCCAGACATTCTCCCCATGTTGTTCCCGAACTATTTCTGTGGTATTTTCATCAATTTCTGAATTTTTCCTATGAACCGGGCACCCTCCCCTCTTCAGAGCAGAGGGTGCTTGGTTAAATGCTCAGGTTCTCCATTGACTTCCATTATACTCGGGTGCTCGCATCCCGATGTGGTTGGGTGGAGCACCCAAGCACCCAAGCACTTGGATGCTCAATCAACACTAATATATATCTTTTAAACAATTGGAGGTGGTAGGCTTAGACAATAGGGACATGAGGAGAGGGGGTTGCAATCAAGGGATTAATGTGTGTTTTTTATTTTTATTTTTCTGTGAGGGAACAAATCTCAGCACATAGGCTCTGATCTCCGCAGCTCACCTCCCTCCACTGAGATCAAAGCCTGTCAGCCCACCTAACCACTGGACAGTAAAATAACATAGTAACATAGTTAATAAGGCTGAAAAAAGGCATCTGTCCATCCAGTTCAGCCTGTTATCCTGCAAGTTGATCCAGAGGAAGGAAAAAAAAGTGATTGGTAGGTCTGTACCGACCCATCTTTTACAATGATCACCAGAAAAGGACTGTTATAATGGAAGCTCCAGCTGTCTGAAACAGCTGATTCTCCTGTTCTGAAGCTACTGTGAGTTATGACAGCTCCAGGATATGTGCCAGAGTGTTGAAAGTAGCTCTCACCACGACGTATACTTATGGCGTTGTACCTGAAAGGGTTAAATCAAAACAACACAGAGGATTCTGTGCTATAAAAACATGTTAAAATTACCATTTAAAAGTAAGAGGAGCCCCGATATTATTATTATTATTGATTATTAAAGCGCCATTCATTCCATAGCGCTCTACATATGATATGGGGTATACATACATAATACAGACAATTGCACTAAGCATGAACAAGACGAGTTACAGACTGGTACAGAAGGAGAGAGTGCCCTGCCCACGAGGGCTCACAATCTACAAGGTATGGAGGAAGGACACAGTAGGTGAGGGTAAAGCTGGTCATGGCGGTATAGCAGCAGCAGGGTCACTGGTTGTTGGCTTGTCTGAAGAGGTGAGTTTTCAGGTTTCTTTTGAAGGATTCCACTGTAGGTGAGAGTCTGATATGTTGGTGTACAGAGTTTCAGAGTATGAGGGATGCAAGGGAGAAATCTTGGAGGAGGCTGTGGGAAGAGGTGATAAGAGGAGAGGAGAGAAGGAGATCTTGTGAGGATCGGAGATTACATGTGGGGATGTATCAGGAAAGTAACTCAGAGATGTATGAGGGAACAGCTTGTGGACGGACCCTATACGTATTTGTTAGAAATTTGAACTGAATTCACTGTGCAATGGGGAGCCAGTGAAGGGATCAACCGAGGGGAGAGGCAGAGGAGTAACCGGGGGAGAGGTGGATTAGTTTGGTAGCAGAGTTCAGGATAGATTGGAGTGCCCGTGAGAGTGCTAGATGGAAGGCCACAGAGGAGGATGTTGCAGTAGTCTAGGATGGAGATGATGAGGGCATGTACAGGCATTTTCACAGACTCATGGTTGGGAATGCACGGATGCGGGAGATATTTTTGAGTTGGAGGTGGCAGGTGGTGGAAAGGGCTTGGATGTGCGGTCTAAAGCAGAGGGCAGAATCCAATGTCACTCCAAGGCAGCGTACTTGGTTGACCGGGGAGAGTGTGCAGCTATTGATCATGATAGATAGGTCTAGTGGGTGGGTTGAGCAAGATGGTGGAAAGATGATAAATTCTGTTTCATCCATGTTGTGTTAAAAAAAGCGAGAGGAGAAGAAGGAGAATATAGAAGATAGGCATGGTGGGACTCTTGATAGTACGGTGGTGATGTCTGGACCAGAGAGGTAGATTTGTGTGTCGTTAGCAAAGTTAGATACTTAAAGCCATGGGACTCTATGAGCTGTCCCAGGCCGAGGGTGTAGATAGAGAAGAGCAGGGGTCCTAGGACAGAGCCTTTTGGGACACCAACAGAGAGGGAATGAGACAAGGAGGTGGTGTGAGAGAGGGAGACACTAAGTGTCCGGTCTGTGAGGTAGGATGTGATCCAGGAGAAGGCCAGGTCGGAGATGCCAAGAGATGAGAGAGTTTGTAACAGAAGGACAGAGTAATGTTTTTTGGTTTTGGCTATTAGCAGGTTGTTGGTGACTTTGGTAAGGGCAGTTTCAGTTAAGTGGTAGGGCCGGAAGCCAGATTGTAGCCAGTCAAAGTGGGAGCAGGAGGAGAATTGAGAGGACAGTTCAGAATGGACATGTTGTTCAAGTAGCTTTGAGGCAGTGATATGAGGTTATAACTGGACAAAGAAGATGGGTGAAGTGAAGGCTTTTTGAGGATTGGTATAATGGTAACATGTTTAAAACAAGAGGGGAAGACACCAGAGGTTAGTGATAGGTTGAAGAGATAAGTTAGGGCTGGGATGGTGAGGTTAGGGATGAGGTGGGATGGGATTGGGTAAAGTGTGCATGTGGTGAAATGTGATCTGGAGAGTAGGGTGGAAAGTTTTTCTTCTGTAATGGTGGAGAAGCTGGTTTTGGGAGAAGAGAACTGAGCAGTTGTGCAGAGGGTCCATGGGGACTGTGCACTGAAGCTTTCTATGATGTTGATGATCTTTTGTTTGAAGTATGTGGCAAAGTCCTCAGCTGAGATGAGAGGTGAGGGTGAAGGCACTGGGGGATGGAGAAGAAAGTTAAAAGTGTTAAAAAGTTGCATGGAGTTGTGAGACTGGGAAGATATGAGAGATGAGAAGTAGGTCTGTTGCGCATCAGCGAGTGAGGATTTGAAAATGAGGAGGGATTGCTTGTATGTGGTAAAGTGATCCTTAGAATGGAATTTTTTCCATCGCAGATCTGCAGCCTTGGAAGCTTGTCCTTTTTGGTCAGGCTGGTGTGCCAGGGTTGTTTATTGATTTTTCGGGTTTTGTTGTGTGTGAGGGGGGCATCAGAGTCCAAAGCTGTACTTATTTTAGGTTTATACAGAGTGGTGGCAGCATCTGCATCCTGGAGGGAACAAATGGTAGAGTGTAGCAGAAGCGAGTCAGAAAGCAAGCAAAAGTCAAGATGTTTAAGGTTCCTGTGGGGGTGTGCTAGTTTGTTGACCGGGGGAGTAGCAGAAGAGATCAGTGAAGGGAAGTTGAGTAGGTTGTGGTCAGATAGGGGGAGAGGCGAATTGGAAAGGTTGGACAAGGAGCAGAGGCGGGTAAAGATCAGATCAAGAGTGTGGCCATCTCTGTGGGTGGGAGCGGAGGACCACTGTGAGGCCAAAGGAGAAGGAGAGGTGGCTGAGTAGCAAGTGTCAATGAAGATGTTGAAGTCACCCATGATGATAGTGGGGATTTCAGCAGAAAGAAAGTATAGGAGCCAGGTGTTGAAGTGGGTAAGAAAGATGGCTGGGCCTGGGAGGCATTAAATGACAGCTACTTGGAGGTTGGAGGGAGAATAGATGAGAACAGTGTGTACTTTAAATGAAGTGAACGTAATGGAGGGTGGCAGTGAGGTTGTGCTGTAGGAGCAGTTGTTTGATAGGAGAAGACCAACTCCTCCATCATGTTTGCAGCCGGGGTGGGGGTATGAGTGAAATGAAACCTGCTATAAGAGAGTGCAGAAGGGGAGGCAGTGTCAGAGGGTGTCAGCCATGTTTCTGAAACCCAAAAAGGAAAGTCTGTGAGAGATAAAGAGATCATGAATTTAGGACGGTTTGTTACTGGCAGAGCGAGCGTTCCATAATACTCCTGCAAGAGGGACTAAGGGAGCAGGGGTCAGGGGAATGGTGTAACCTAGCCAACAATTTATGGTCAACAGATTACCACCAATCCTTCAGTGTAAATGTCTCACCAAAAAAATCCCCATAGCATCTCAATTTCTTGGGTATATGTGAATAAAAATTAGGGATTTATGATACTGGGCAAACTGTTGTCTAAATGCTCTAACTTTGGGTAGGGCTAGATTTTAAAACAATAACTTTGCATTTAATGCTGTAAACTACATCATGTTCTAACACGTGTACAGCATATGTTTCAGTATTTTTTTTTTTATGTTTTATTAAAACATGTTTAAAAAAAGAAAACTAGGGATTTAAGTGCATCCCCAAGAAACATTTGAATGGAAGTAGGAGAGCAGATATGATAATGTATAAGCCAGGTCCATTTGATGACGTCACCGTGTCTGGCCAGCGTGATGATGTGATGAATTTGATGTCATCATTAGTGTTGAGCGAACAGTTCGAGCATAGTTTGGGTCCGTACCGAATTTTGGGGTGTTCAGGATGGATCTCGAACCCGAACTTTTCTGTAAAGTTCGGTTCGGTTCGCTGCTCGGCATGTATTTTGGCGCATTTTTGAAAGGCTGCAAAGCAGCCAATCAACATGCATCATGCACTACTTGCCCTAAGATGCCATCGCAGCCATGCCTACTATTGGCAAGGCTGTGATTGGCCAAGTGCAGCATGTGACTCAGCCTCTTTATGTTT